>CM052899.1:44394520-44408302 GCA_028534135.1 Potos flavus
TTTGTTTCATGAGTTTAGGAGTCTCTTATGGTTTGTCTCCTTCCTGATCCCCTCTTGTTTCATTTCCCTCTCCCACCCCCCACAACCCTCCACCCTGCCTCCCGAATTCTTCATATCAGAGAGATCATATGATAATTGTCTTTCTCTGATTGACTTACTTCACTTCGCATAATACCCTCCAGTTCCGTCCACGTCATTGCAAATGGCAAGATTTCATTTCTCTTGATGGCTGCATAGTATTCTATTGTGTATATATACCACTTCTTCTTTATACATTCATCTGTTGATGGACATCTAGGTTCTTTCCATAGTTTGGCTATTGAGGGCATTGCTGCCATAAACATTCGGGTGCACGTGCCCCTTCGGATCACTACATCTGTATCTTTAGAGTAAATACCCAGTAGTGCAATTGCTGGGTCGAAGGGTAACTCTATTTTCAACTTTTTGAGGAACCTCCACACTGTTTTCCAGAGTGGCTGCACCAGCTTGCATTCCCACCAATGGTGTAGGAGGGTTCCCCTTTCTCCGCATCCTCGCCAACATCTGTCGTTTCCTGACCTGCTTATTTTAGCCATTCTGACTGGTGTGAGGTGGTATCTCACTGAGAATGTTTTTAATTTTTAATTTAATTAATTTTCAAAATGTTAAAATAAGTCAATTCAGTGATGACAACCTGAACATGACACTTTGTGTCTAAATGTCTAAAGGTCTAAATAAACTGCAACTAAATGGATCTAAGCCTTGGAAAAGAAATAATAGAGAATAATTCCACAGTGAGCAAAAGATGGATAAGAATGTCTGATCAACTCTTTTATCATTTTTCTCATGTTTCAACTTCAATTTGGTCGGCAACAGCTAGGTAGTATTCTATCCATGAAAAGCATTCACACAATTCAGATGAGATAAAATAAGAGGAATACAAGAAAATCTTTTTTGCTTAAATTTAATTTATTTTATTTTATATATATTTTGTCTATATAAGTATGTTTCACCAATAAATACTGATTATAATTCTTTCATGACATATTTTGGAATTCAGTGCAAATAGCTCATATCTGCACATGAAAGAGAATAAAGTTAAGCTTTTACGCTGAAAATTCACCTTGCAAATCAATCCCCTATCTTGAAACTTTTATTCAATGAATATCTTATAATCTACCAAGAGGATATAGTATTATTATCAATCAAATATTCCTTTAAGTTATTTACATTTTTAGCCTATAGTGTCTCGGCTAAAATATCATTTGATACTGTGTGATGGTTCAAAGTCACCTCAAAGCTTTGTATTTCATGTTATCACTATGGGCATCAATTATTATGCTTCAAATATAGGGGAATGCTGAGAGTTCTTGAGAGATGATAGAATTCTAGAGAGACAAGCTTTCTGTTGTACTTCTGAGTGGAGAATGATCCAGTAAGGCATCTTCATCTACAAAACTTCTAGGAGAAAGACACACTCATCTCCACTTTAAAGTTTTATTATCTCGGCCTTGAGAGAAGTCTTGGGTAAGGGTAAGGCACACAGAATCACTATGTAAACTATATTACAGAGTTGTTAAGATTTGTTCATATTGTGTATAGCTTAAAGACTTTCAGAGGTGTCTACAAAAGGACTATCAATAACAAAATATCTCCTCTTGGGAATGAAAGTTCCATTTTCTAGAACTTCTCTTGAACTTTAGCAAAATGAAATGAAACAAAATATATGCACGCACACAAACACACCCCACAAATAGGGAAACATTTAAACCACTACTATAATAACATGAATTTTATTATCAGAAAATAATCGGCCACATTTCAAAGTTTGGGGGGAAAAATAGGACCTATATGTTATAAGAAAACTTTAATTGAGATGGGGAAGAAAAGAAAAATCTAACTACTTTCTACTGGTAAGATAACTGATAAAGCACAATGGATGAGGAATCTTATTTTGGGGTGGCACTAAATGGAGGAATATATTAAGGAATGGAATTGAGAGAATAGTTAAATTTTGTCGGTTTAATTTTTTTCAGTAATAAATTTCTTTCACTTTGACATAGTAGAGCAGCTCAGAGAGAAGGTCGGCCCAAGGGCAGACCTTCTGATAATTTGGTGCTGACTCTACCCTATATTCTACAATAATTTTATAATGAGCTGTAGAGCATAGGTCTTAGTCAACTTGAGCTGCTATAACAAAATACCACATACTGGCTTATAAACAATAGAAATTATTCCTCCCAGTTTTGGAGGCTGGAAGTCCAAGATCAGGTTCCAGCACAGTCAGGTTCTGGTGAAAGCCTTCTTCCAGCTTGCAGGCTGCTGACTTCTCACTGTATCCTCACATGGTAGAGAGCAGAGAGGAAGCAAGCTTTCTCCCACTCTTATAAAGAGTTCTCATTTACGAGGGCTCCACCTTCATACATCATCCAAATCTTAGTTGCCTCCCAAAGACTCCATCTTCTAGAAAGATGACAAAGTCTGAAGCACCAGGATTTTGTCTTCCCATTTAGATAATAATTGTCCTGGTGGAATTTTTCTAATATAACGGTTCTGGAATTCTAGAATCTGTTGAAGTCTTGCAACTTTCAGGGAAAGTCTTGGAAAATAAAGTGTGGTTAATGTGTTCAATTTAATCTCTCAGCTCCATGGCAGGCAGCTCTTCATGCATTCCAGAGACTGCTTGCATTCAGCTTGAGGAAACCAAGTTGGGCAAAAAATTTCTTGTTCTCCAGATACCAAGGATCTGTATGCTGATTGCTAATTAGTCCTTCTGATGACAGAGATGCATAGCAAGAGATGGTAACCATTCTTCCTGCACCTCCCCCATTTCTGCAAGACCCTAACCCTCCAGTTGAAGTAATAATGCTCAAAGGACTTAAAAGAGCAGCACCCTTTCTCTAGCCTACAACAATATAAACAGACAAATAAAAATAAATAAATGAATAAAAACAAAAATCAAGAAAACACAGTCAACCCTGGGAAAGAAGAGAATCTGATTTCCAGTTACCGTATTATTAGACACAAATGCCAACTTTTTAACAAAAATTCACAAGGCTTACAAAGAAATAGGAAAGTATGGCCTATCAAAGGGAAAAATAAATCAACAGAAAATTTCCCTGACAAAGATCTGATGCCAGATCTACTAAACAAAAACTTTAAAACAACTGTCTTAAAGTTGCTCAAAGAACTAAAGAAAGATGTGGAGAAAGTCAAGAAAATGATTTTATGAACAAAGTAAAAATAACATAAAGATTGAGAAAGCCTAAAATGAAACAACAACAACAACAAAAATCCTGGAGCTAAAAAAGTACAAGAACTGAAATTAAAAATTCACTAGAGGGATTCAAAGGCAGACTTGAGCAGCAGAAGAAAGAACAGCAAAACTTGAAGATAAAACTATGGAAATTATCAAATCTAAGAAACAGAAAGAAAAAAGATTGAAGAAAAGTGAGCAAAACGTAAGGTGTTCCTGGTACACCATCAGGCAGACAAACATGTTTTAAGGGAGAAGACAGAGAGAACGGGGCAGAGAGAATATCTGAAGAAATAATAGCTGAAAATATTTCAAATTTGATGGAAGTCATGAATATAAACATCAAAGATGCTCAAAAAACTCCCAGTAAGATGATCTCAGAGATACCCACACCAAGACACATTATGATCAAATATTTGAAAGACAAAGACAAATAATCTTGAAAGCAGCAAGAGAGAAGTGACTCACCACATAGAACAATTCTCAATAAGGTTATCTGCAGATTTCCTATCAGAAATTTCAGAGAAGATAGTGGGGCAATATCAATACATTTAAAGTGCTAAAAGAGAAAAACTCAATCATTGTTCATGCATTACAAAAACTTTTCTATTTTACATATCTTGGATCCACTCTCCACTCTTCTATCCTTGCACATAGAACTCATTAGCATGTATCTGTCTCCTTGAGTCCAACCAATGGTGAGTAGTGGCAGTGGAGTGGAGAGAGTAAAGGCAGTAAGGTCAGGTTTTATTCTACTATCTTCTTCCTCTGTGGTACCCAAGGATAGAAAGATTCTTCTACATGGTTCTTTCTCCATAGTAACTATCTCCAGCCCTGGCCCCTTTAGGACTGAGTCTCAGAGTAATGCACTATTCCTTATAGTTTTCTACACTTTTGTAAATAATCCTTTCATTAACCCAAATGACCTAGTTGGATTATGCCAACTATTTCCAGGCAGGACACCAATGGATAAATTCATTTTTCTTATTATTCAGAAGGTATATTCCAGTTATTAATGTTTACTTATACATCATTTAATTGGCTATAAAATATTTCATGAGATTTGTGCCATAGTTTTCTCTATTTCCCCTCTGAGACACTTAAGTAGTTTCCAGTTTTTTAAATCATAAATAATTCAATGATCAACTTATTTGTGCATAAAGCTTATACTTAGACTAGTTTCCTTTGATTTAATTCTCACATTAAATCTGCCAGGTAAAAGAGTATGAATAATTTAAGATACTTGGCTCATATTGCCAAACTGCTTTTCCACATGTTGTGGTAATTTATATTTTCAATGAACAACATTAAAACACTGGTTTTCTAGGGCTATTGACAGTTTAGAGAATTATTGTAATAAAAATATAGCATTTATTTCACTCTTCTCATTTATAAATTGTCTCTTCATGCAAAAAAATAACTAAGCTTACTGAAGGATATATAAGTAACAAATATCTTCTAGTAAAGGGGACATGAGCCGTTTAAGCTCACAACTTTAATAAATCATGGAAAGGTAGGATATGTGTTGAGGAAGCTGCCATCTTCCACCTTATTGCTGCTCCTTGGGTCTACCCAATTAATGCCCTAGCCCAGGAACATCCCCTTATATGGAGGCTGAGTCATGAGCTATTGCTCAGCTCCAGACATAAAAATCATCAGTAGCAATGTGGAGGTCTTTTCTGACTTACATTAGAGTGGTTTCAAATGAGCAGCTGGAATGAACAAGTACTGTTATTTAAAGGATTTGTGAAGATGGAAATTGAGAGAAAAAAATGTGGATAACTTTTAAGTAATTTATAAAATGACTTGATATTAAAGAAAACTGTAGAGCCAGGAAAGATTTTAAAGTGAGATATATTACTGCTTATTTGAATGCTAATGTCAATGCTCTAATAAGAAGGGGGGGGACTGATGATGCAAGAGAGAAAGGGATAATCCTAAGAGTGCAGCTGTTGAGTGGATCTGTGATGAAATCAAGTGAACACAGGCAGTTCATCTATAGGGATGAAAGAGAAGGCAGAAAAAATATGGATGCCAGTAGGTAGACTTATTGGTGAGAGAATGGAAATTCTCTGCTGTTCACTTACATGTTCTTAGTGATTCCATTTAAGAAACAAAAACAAGTAAGGAAAGAGAGAGAGAAATCAAGAAACAGTCTCTCTCGCTCTCTCTTTTTTTTTTTAGATTTTATTTATTTATTTGACATAGAGAGAGAGACAGTGAAAGAGGGAACACAAGCAGGGGCACTGGGAAAGGGAGAAGCAGGATTCTGGCTGAGCAGGGAGCCTGCTGGATGTGGGGCTGGATCCCAGGACTCTGGGATCATGACCTGAGCTGAAGGCAGATGCTTAATGACTGAGCCACTCAGGCACCCAAGAAGCAGACTCTTAACTATGAAGAACAAAGTGATGGTCCCCAGAGGGGAGGTGGGTGGGGGGAATGGGTGAAAGAGGTGATGGGGATTAAGGAGTGCACTTGTTGTGATGAGCACTGAGTAATGTGTAGAATTGTTGAATTCACTATATGTACACCTGAAACTAACACTGTATGTTACCTATACTGGAATTAAAATTTAAAACAATTTTTTAAAGATGGATTCATCAGCTAAGTATGTGGAAAGGGTAGGTCTAAGGAATTTATGGATATATTCCTCAAGAAAATAATCAGACACAGCAAAACTGAGATATCAGTGAAGAAAGCAAAGACAAGCATGAGGCCAACACCAAGAAAAAGCCATCCAGTGAGAAAAAGACTGAAAAATCTCAGGAGTTCTCATTAGATAATGAGGATGATGTTCTTGGAATACAAACAACATTTGGGAAGTTTGCAACAGTCTTCATTGGAAACATTTGGACTGTTGGAAGTTTTAAATTTTCATAAGTATAAATTTGATATTTGAAACTTACGTAGAGGGAGAAAATCCCTTTATTTTTGTTCAAGGGTAATTAAACATATTACTGACTGTACTTTTTCAGTATTAACAGCTATATAATACTGTAAATGTGGGGAAATCCAGTCAGAAAATGTTAAACCTGGGGCGCCTGGTGGTTCAGTCAGTTGAACGTCCGACTCTTGATTTCAGCTCAGGCTATGATCTCAGGATTTTGAGATGGAGCCCCACGCCCGGCTCCTTGCTCACTGATGAGTCTGTTTGAGATCCTCTACTTCTGCCCCTCCTCCTGTTCGCATGCTCTCTCTCTGTCAAATAAATAAATAAAATAAATCTTTAAAAAAAAGTTTAACTGCTTTTCCAGACATGATGGTTTTAGCATATCTTCTTTTTCTTTCTTTTTATTGTGAGAAGTTTCCCACTATCTAGTTGATTAACATATGTTAGCGTAATTTCAATTACTGTCTGTATGTTAATGTGGAAATGACACACAAAAAATGTCAATTAAAAATAACTCTGCTATTTATATCAACATTCCCTGTTTTCCAAATACCATGGGTTTCGTGCATAGTTTTGACAAATCTTGGGTTTACCGGGCTATTTTCCTGTTTGTAAGTTTTAGAGAAATAGAGTGTTGTTATGGTTTTTATGATAAACAAATGTTACCTCCAATAAAAAAATATTTGTAATAGTTAAAAGACAAAAATGAAGAGATTTATTTTATATGGTTTCTTTCCTCAGTTACTATGAAAATATATTTATCGCTTGTCATTTTACAGGTTGATAAATCAAACATGATGAAAATGTTGAAACTTTCAGATATGGAAATGATCTTATGAAGTTTGGGATGATTCACTAATTTGAAGTATATACAAGTCATATTTAAATAAAATAACCAAATATTGTAATTTTCTTCAATCCAACAATATATGTGATAGAATTACCTGAATATGCAATGCTTAAAAAAAAATGTCCCCCCCTTGATTTGGCAAAAAGCAAATGACTTCCTTAATTTTTCCAACTGTGAATAATTGGTATCCTTGTTATTTGTTTTGAAATGCCTCACTAGCTGAGTATATCTACTTAATTTTCTGTGCTTCATGCCAGATAATTGTTTGCCTATATTTTCAATAAATAAATAAATAAATAAATAAAGACTTGGCTGCTTACAATGCAATGCATGCAGATAGTTATGATGATGAATTAAAAAATTAAATGTTCAAGATAAGTAGTGGGGTTGTGCAAACCAGGCATATGAAAGGTATTCCCCATCCCTTACTGGTACGTGATACTATATGAGGTGAAAGACATTTATGGCACTTCAGGCTTGACCCCCAAACTCAAGCAACCCCTCAGCCTCTCTCTCTTCATTCATATATTAGTTCAGTATGTCTAGAAAACTGTTATACTTTAGGGGTCAAGGAAGCCACTAGAGGAAAGGATCCTGGATTCCTGAAAATCTATGTGGTCCAGAGAGTTCCCTATCCCACCAAATAATCACACTGAATTGTGAAATGAGGGAGAAATAATACTTTGTTATTTTAATCTACCAATATTTTAGGTCATTGATTACAGTAGTCAACATTATTCCACCTTGACCCAGGTAGACTTGATTACAAATTCTGTTTACACTTCTGTGTCTTTAATCAAGAAACTTATTTTTTGAGATTTAATTTCCACTCACCTGTAAAACTTTGATAATGATACCTATTTAAGAGATTATTATAAATAAGTGAGATTTTTCTACAATGCCTGTCAAACAGTAGGATTGATATTTGGCTTTTATTATTATGAAATATGGCAGCTAAGTTAATCTTTTAAATATTCTATTTTCCTTACAACTGTGATTAACACATTTCTAAAATTAATTATTCACTTCCTTATCATAATAAGCAGATTGTACTGGAAATATTTAAACCTCTCTTAGAGAAAGACAATTATCATACGGTTTCACTCATACGTGGAACCTAAGAAATAGCACGAAGGATTAAAGGGGAAGGAAGGGAGATCTGAAGGGGGAAAAATCAGAGAGGGAGATGAATCATGAGAGACTATGGACCCCAGGAAACAAACTGAGGGTTTCAGAGAGAAGGCGGTTGGGGGATGGGATAACAGAGTGATGGCTATTAAGGAGGGCACGTGTTGTGATGAACATTGGGAGTTATATGCAACTAATGAATCATCAAACACTACATCAAAAACTAATGATGTACTATACATCAAGAACTAATGATGTACTATACAGTGGCTAACTGGACATAATAAAAATTTAAAAATTAAAAAATAAATAAACCTCTTCTAGGGAAACTCATTTCTCATAATCAACATCAATTGTAACTAGTGACTGCAGGGTTTTCCCTGGGACTTTTGTTTTCCTTTTAGGTATTATTGACATATATTAGTTTCAGCTGTACAGCACAATGATTCAATATTTTCATTTATTGTGAAATAATCATCATGGTAAGTCCAGTTAACATCCATCACTATACATAGATACAATATTTTCTTGTGGTGAAAACTTGTATCTACTCTCAGCAACTTTCAAATATGCACTATGGTATTATTAACTATAGTCATCATGCTGTACATTACATCTTCAGGACATTTATTTTATAGCTAGCAGTTTGTATTTTTTAACGCCCTTTACCCGTTTTGCCCACCTCCAGCCTCTTATCTTTGACAACTTCCAATCTATTCTCTGTATCCAAGAGCTCCATTATTTTGGTTTGTTTGTTTTCTATTTTTGTTTCCAATTCTACCCATAAGTGACATCATACCAAATTTGTCTTTTTTCTGTTATATTTCACTTAGCATAATTATCGAGATCTATCCATATTGTCACAATTGCAAGATTTCATTGTTTAAGGCTGACTAGTATTGCATATTATATATAAAATTTATCAGTGGAGACAGGTTGCTTCTGTATCTTGGCTATCGTAAATAATGCTGCAATGAGCATGAAGGTACATATATCTTGAGTTAGTATTTTGTTTTCTCCAGATAAATATCCAGAAGTAAAATTGCTGGACCATATGGTAGTCCTATTTTTAATTTTTTGAGGAATCTTCACATTGTTTTCCATAGTGACTGTACCAATTTGCATTCCCACTAATAGTGCACAAGGATTCCCTTTTCTCCATATCCTCATCAACACATTATTACTTGTCCTTTCAATAATATCCATTCTAACAGGTGTAAATTATCCCATTGTGGTTTTGATTTGCATTTCCCTGATGATGTCAATGTTGACAACTTTTTCATATACCTTTTGGCCAATAGTATGTCTTCTTTGGAAAAATGTCTATTCAGACCCTCTGTCAATTTTTTAATTAGTTCGTTTTTGTGCTATTGAGTTGTATGGGTTCTTTTTATGTTTTGGATATTAACCACTAATCAGATACATGATTTGCAAATATTTTCTCCCATTCAGTAGTTTGCATCTTCATTTTATCAATGGTTTCTTTTGTTGTGCAAAAGCTTTTTAGTTTGATGTAGTCCCATTTGTTTATTTTTGCTTCTGTTGCTTTTTCTTTCCAAAGAAATCATAGCCAAAAAATCCAAAAAATCATAGCCAAGACTGGTATAAAGAAGCTTGCTGCCTATGTTTTCTTCTAGGAGTTTTATGATTTCAGGTTTATGTTCAAATCTTGGATTTTGAGCTAATTTTGTGTACGGCATAAAATGGTCCAGTTCAGTTCTTTTGCATGACTGTTCAGTATTTCCAACAACATCTGTTGAAAACACTAACCTTTCCTCATTGTATAGTCTTCGCTCTCTGTCAATAATTAATTCACCATAAAGGTGAGTTCTGGGCTTATTTCTGGGCTCTCTATTCTGCTCCATCAATCTACCTATCTGTTTTTGTGCCAATACCATACTATTTTGATTACTATAGTTTGGTAATATTGTTTCAAACTTGAAAGCATGATGCCTCCAGTTTTGTTCTTCCTCAAGACTGCTTTGGATATTCAATGTGCATGGTATAGCTGTATTGATATAGTTTAAAAATAAATGAAACAATTTTTATAAGTATATTCCCATATGGAAAAGTTTTATAAAAAAAAAATGAAACCTGGGAATATTAAACCCCAATTCAGGATGGTGTTCAGCCAAAAAAGAGTGGGAGATGAAAGAGACGTGGTGTGGAATGGTGCACTAGAAGGTTAACCCTGTCCCTAATCGTGTTTCTCAGAGAAGCAGATTTAAAAGATGGACGATGTTGCAGATGTTCTTAGATGCCTTATAGTTTTTAGAATGCTGCTGAATATTTTATATATATTTTTATATGTGGATATGTAAATTTATATACATAAATATTTACATATTTTAACTTTAATTTTGGCTTCAGTTTTGATATCCAAAAGCCCAAGTTTTATTAATCTTGCTCCCAATTTCCTCTGTGACCATTCCATTTTGGGAGTTTGGATAACCTGTCAATGAGTCTGTTCTATGTTTGTTCAAAAATATATATATATATGTATAATATTTTGATGCCATTTATGGTACCTGAAGTAAATCGCCCTTCACGTTCAGTAAGAACACCTTGTCCATTCTAAATGTGTCTTTAATATCTATATATCTCAAGGGCACCAGGATGGCTCAATTGGTTAAGTGTCTGACTCTTTTTTTTTTTTTTTAAAGATTTTATTTATTTATTTGACAGAGAGAGAGAGAGATCACGAGCAGGCAGAGAGGTAGGCAGAGAGAGAGGGGGAAGCAGGCTCCCCGCTGAGCAGATAGCCCGATGTGGGGCTCGATTCCCGGACCCTGAGATCATGACCTGAGCTGAAGGCAGAGGCTTTAACCCACTGAGCCACTCAGGCGCCCCAAGTGTCTGACTCTTGATTTCAACTCAGGTCATGATCTCAGGGTTGTGATCTCAGGGTTGTGATCTCAGGGTCATGGGATCCAGCTGGAGTAGGGCTCCGTGCTCCGTGAGGAGTCTGCTCCTTTCCCTCTCTCTGCCCCTTCCCCCACTTGTGCACACGTGTGCTCTCTCTCTATCAAACAAATAAATCTTTAAAAAATAATATCTGTATCTCAATATAGGAAGCAATACACAGCAATTTCTTTTCTGAGGAGTAAAGTATTTCACTGATATTTAAAGGTAATCAACTGGTGATTCCACCTTCAGTAAACTTTAGATGATCCTGGGTAATTTAAGTATCCAACTGGTAGCTGCATACAGCTTTGCCCCCTTTAAACACTTCTCCACCCTGTACCAAGACAGTCTTTTACAAAATGCAAATTTCTTCTTACCAGCCCTTCCTTTTGCTCTTATGATTATGACACAGCTGTTTATATGATCTAAAGTGCCTCCCAAGGTATTTCTCCTGACTCCCTCACCAAGTTCATCCCACACTACTATCCCGTGACTCTCTGACCTGCACACGTATGAGCCCACACCATGAGACCTATTGTTCCTGGACTCTTGTAAATGCTGCTCTCCCACACTGAAACGCTCCCCAAACCACCCGCTCTGACCAACTTTTCTCAGTCCTTTGGCACTGCTGGCAAAATAGACAAGAATTACCTGGAATGTGTAGTTTATAAGGCAGGTGGACAAAACTGACACTATCTGCAAATATCTCTGGTGTCCAAGGGTCCTGATACAGCTGTGAAGCAATTGGTGGACTTGAGCTGTAAGTTCTATAGAAGCATTTCCACCAATCACAAACTTGCCAGGGCAGGAGCTAATCAGTGTTCCCCGTTCCTTTCTCAGAATAGGATTGGCATATACACGTATATGCTGCTTTTAATTATATATATACATATATTATATATATACATATATACATATATATGCATGTATATATACACATATATATGTATACAAATATATGCAAATATATATTTATATATAAAGTAACTATTTTAAAAGTAATAAAAATCATTTGAAAATCAGAAACTGTTGTCACTTAACTTCAATGAGTACAAATACTGTATTAGAATGACCCATCTGCCAACATTATGCTTATGTAATATATACATTATTA
Organism: Potos flavus; assembly: GCA_028534135.1. Classification (NCBI taxonomy): domain Eukaryota; kingdom Metazoa; phylum Chordata; class Mammalia; order Carnivora; family Procyonidae; genus Potos; species Potos flavus. The sequence continues at coordinate 44,406,642 of CM052899.1, forward strand.
ATGAAAAAGCTTTTAATAAAGAAATTCAATGCTCTTTTCCTGGGGAAAAAACTAGAAAAAACAGACTTTTTTAAAAATCTCGATTCCATTAAAGGCTATTGACATTTAGGCAAAAATACCCTCCTACCCTGAAAAGAAATGAAACATCACTTTAATAGTGCAAAGCTACCTACAGCATTTTAACAATGGCATTCCTCAATAAATCCAAGAAAGCTAAAAAAGAGCAAATTCAAATATACTATATTATTTAATCAAAAGCCAGCTTTGGGGGAAAAATCGAATCAGTATAAAGCTTGCAAGCAGATCCATGAATTTGAAAGTACTATCTCAATAAAGAATAAATAACATATTGAAATTGTTTAAATGCCAGTGCATTGTACTTTCCTAAGCTGCTTGCAGAGCATTTGTTAAATGTAATTACCATTGGCTTCTGATTTAATTTGTTGCTTGCATCTCTCCTGACCATGCCACTACTCAAATTGTTTTGTTTTTTTTTTTCCTCTTGGCCTCACCAGGCCTGGTATCTGCTACAGTCTAGTCTCTTTAACAGTTTTGGCCACACTGGTTGAACAGTTCTTGTAAATTACTAACAATCCGGATACAAGATGGGGTATTGATAATGTTATGCTTCAGTAATGGAAGCATAGTTACTATATTTGAGTTGGTTTTGAATCACATATTTAGCCAAAATAGCAAAGTGCAGACAAATAAAATTCAAGCCATCAAGGATTTTGATTCCTGCCTCACATTGAGGTATTTCATCCTTGAGGAGCACACAGGCAGCAACCTCTTCGACCTCAGCTGCAGCAACTTCTTCCTAGACATGTCTCCAAAGGCAAGGGAAGCAAGGGAAAAAATAAACTATTGGGACTTCATCAAGATCAAAAGCTTTTGCACAGTAAAGGAAACAGTCAACAAAACCAAAATACAACCAACAGAATGGGAGAAGATATTTGCAAATGACATATCAGATAAAGGGCTAGTATCCAAAATCTATAAAGAACTTCTCAAACTCAACACCCAAAGAACAAATAATCCAAATGGGCAGAAGACATGGACATTTCTGCAAAGAAGACATCCAAGTGGCCAACAGATACATGAAAAAGTGCTCAACATCACTCGACAGCAGGGAAATACAAATCAAAACCACAGTGAGGTATCACCTCACACCAGTCAGAATGGCTAAAATTAACAAGTCAGGAAAGGACAGGTTTTGGCGAGGATGCAGAGAAAGGGGAACCCTCCTACACTGTTAGTGGGAATGCAAGCTGGTGCAGCCACTCTGGAAAACAGTATGGAGGTTCCTCAAAAAGTTGAAATAGAGCTACCCTATGACCCAGCAATTGCACTACTGGGTATGTACCCCAAAGATACAAATGTAGTGATCTGAAGGGGTATGTGCACCCCAATGTTTATAGCAGCAATATCCACAAGAGCCAAACTATGGAAAGAGCCTAAATGTCCATCAACAGATGAATGGATAAAGATGTCATATACTTACATAGTATACAATGGAATACTATGCAGCCATCAAAAAACCAAAATCTTTTTTTTAATTTTTTTATTTTAAGATTTTATTTATTTATTTGATAGAGAGAGAGAGATCACAAGTAGGCAAAGAGGCAGGCAGAGAGAGAGGGGGGAAGCAGGCTCCCCACCGA
>CM052899.1:44408402-44422490 GCA_028534135.1 Potos flavus
GGCAGAGGCTTTAACCCACTGAGCCACCCAGGCGCCCAAAAAACCAAAATCTTGCCATTTGCAATGATGTGGGTGGAACTACAGGGTATTATGCTAAGCAAAATAAGTCAATCAGAGAAAGACACTTATCATATGATCTCACTGATATGAGGAATTTGAGAAAAAAGACAGAGGATCATAGGGGAAGGGAGGGAAAAATGAAACAAGATGAAACCAGAGAGGGAGAGAAACCATAAGAGACTCTTAATCTTAGGAAACAAACTGAGGGTTGCTGGACGGAAGGGGGGTGGGAGGGATGGGGTCACTGGGTAATGGACATTGGGGAGGGTATGTGCTATGGTGAGAAAAAAAAAATTTAGAAAAGAAAAAAGAAAAAAGAAAAAGAAAAAAAATCAAGCCATCAAAACACAAGCAAATTAATTTTGTTGAAAAAAATATGAAGTGGAAAAAACAGGAAGTTATTAAAACACATGGAGTAGGATTTTAAGTAACTATAAAAAGATTAATTTCTAGAATATTGCTAGTTCAATCACTTTCACACATGGTTTGGATATTCAAATTCTGATTTTTTTAAAATGTTATTTATTTATTGAGTGAGAGTATGAGCAGGGAGCAGGCAGAGGCAGAGGGAGAGGGAGAAGCAGGCTCTCCGCTGAGCAAGGAGCCCCACACGGCTGGACTCCAGGATCCTGGGATCAGTATCTGAGTGGAAGTCAGACATTCAGCCAACTGAGCCACCCAGGCACCCCTCAAATTCTGATATTTTTATCCAATAATTTTTGCTTCAAAAACTCTATTTTTAAATTATTATAATTAAGTACAAGCAAATCTGGGTCTTTTTGTTTTCTCAGTATTATTACTAAACTTAAAACTTGTTTATATATTTTTTAAAAACTTGTTTATATATTTAAACTCTTTAGTTCACTATTAAAATGTGCTTTTCCTTTTCCTTCAAACCTAGACTTTCTGACATTTCACCGAGTTTCAGACCTTTGCCAGCCACAGATTTCCAGAGGATGGCCACTACCCTCCCCCACCCCTTCACAGCTCCCCTCTTCCCAGAAGTCTGGCTTCGTGAAAGTTTTTTAATTACTTTTTTGCAAACTATCGATGAAGTTCTGACTGCCCTGCCTTCCTGAGCCACACATTACAGTTTACATGTCATCTAAATATATGAAAGAAGTAACTAGAGCAATCTTCACAGGAACGGTGTAGCTACAGGAGGAAGACAGAAGGGGTAGCATGCGAAGAATGCACCGGGGGGCCTGGGGCGCTCAGTTGGTTAAGCATCTGCCTTAGGCTCAGGTCATGATCTCGGGGTCCTGGGATAGAGCCCCTCAGTGGGGAGTCTGCTTCTCCCTCTCCCTCTGCGTTCTCTCTCTCTCAAATAAATAAATAAAACCTTTAAAAAAAAAGAATGCCTTAGATGAATAGGAACAGTTTCAGCATCTTTGGAGGGCAGGGCAAAGTCAATGGGGCAAATCCAAGAAAGGTCTGGAATGCCACACAGAGAAACTTAAAACTTTCTCAGAAGAGCATAGGACCATTGGAAGTTGTTAAGGAATGGAGTGACATAATTAGATTTACTTTAAACTTATCACTTTGATTTCATCATGAAGGAAGGTTAGGAGAGAGAAGCTGTAAGTGAATTAAACTTACCTCTTAAAAGTATATTTTAGTTATTGTTTTAGAATGATTTTTAAAATATGTATTTAAGTCCCAGGACAACTGATTTCTGTAAAACTTGTTGATTTGAGACCTATAAGGATAAAGGAATAGACCCTTAAATCTAGAATTTCAAAACTCCACATGTAATAGGTCATTAGACAGGAGTAAGGCCTGATATACAACCCCAGCTCCGTATAGTATCCTATGAGGTAACATAGGTCAAGTGTTCTATACTTTGAGCTTTCATGTTCTCCACAATAAACGAAAGAGTTGAGGGGTGCCTGGCTGGCTCTGTCAGTAGAGAATATAGCTCTTGATCTTGGGGTTGTGAGTTTGAGCCCCACACTGGGTGTACGCATGACTTAAAAATAACATCTTTAAAAAATAAATTGAGTTGATGACCTTTGAGACATTTGTTCTTTGTTCCTCTTGAGAATGATGTAATATATAATGGGATATAGCAAATAGGTATGTCTTCTTTTTTTTTTTTAAGATTTTATTTATTTATTTGACACAGAGAGAGATCACAAGTAGGCAGAGAGGCAGGCAGAGAGAGAGAGGGAAGCAGGCTCCCCGCTGAGCAGATAGCCCGATGTGGGGCTCGATCCCAGGACCCTGAGATCATGACCTGAGCCTAAGGCAGAGGCTTTAACCCACTGAGCCACCCGGGTTCCCCTAGGTGTGTCTTCTTGTGATAAAATGGCTGAAAAGGGACAAGTTAGGTTAAAAATAATCTTTTAAAGTTTATAACCGTAATCCCCACATTGTACTGAAGAAAAGCCCAACATACTAGAAGGTTTTATCAAGATTCCTGACTCATTAAATGGCCATACTTTGCCTCATGTGCTCCTGCTATCTTGCCCATAGGTAAATGGCTCAAGTCCAAGGTAAACTCAAATAAAGTGGATCCTCTAAATGTGAAACACATGGAGATTTTCACAGACAATACAGAAGCACAGAAGTAAACAGACACAGAAGTGGTACAGAGTATAGAGAATTCGGTGGCATTTCAAGAGTCAATAGAAAAATAAGGTGAACTCTGTGATATCAAAGGCTATGCTGGGCTTCCATCCAAATTTTTGTATTTGCTAGAAACAAAAGTTGTTTCTATCGAGACACTATTCTCGTAGGAAGGAAAGGGTATGCCGGATTTAAGATTTAAAAACAACTATATGAAATAAAATGGCTCCATTTCAAAAGAAAGTTGTTGATTGGCAGTGCACTCACTTCAGAGAGTAGAGCTTTCTTCTTTAGTCACAGTGGTTTCTTCAGGGTGACAGAGATTAATTCTTTTTCTGTGATGATCCATTAGTGATAGGATGAAAAATTGCAAGTGTACTTGAATCATGCATCTTCACCAAAACAGTTCATTATATATCGTTTCAAATTAATTATTTAATCGGCATTCTTTAACCCTCAGTGATTCCCACGCCTGCAAACTGGGGAACCTGTTCCATGGGAGACCTTATCAATTAGCATAGATACCATGTGAGGATATTCAGTTTTAAGAACTTGTACATCGGGGCGCCTGGGTGGCTCGGTGGGTTGAAGCCTCTGCCTTCAGTTCAGAGCATGGTCTCAGGGTCCTGGGATCGAGCCCCGCATTGGGCTCTCTGCTCAGCAGGGAGCCTGCTTCCCCCTCTCCCTCTGCCTGCCTCTCTGCCTCCTTGTGATCTCTCTCTCTGTCAAATAAATAAATAAAATCTTAAAAAAAAAAAGAACTTGTGCATCAATAAAAAAAATTCCAAGTTTCTCTTGATACTAGAAATAATCATATAAGCACATAGTCCCACAGTATGCTTGTAAGTTTAACTTAGTTCCCTTCTCAGAGCTAATTCTTAAGAAATAATTACATTCTCTAGCACTTTGTTTTCTTTTTCTGACAACTCACTCATAAAGGACATTGGCATCCACTGAAGATTTTGTTGTTTACAAATAGCTGGTGGTGTTTAAGTACCTCTACTGCATAAATATGAGACAATGTTAACACAACTCTTTCTGTGACACCACAGATCTTTCTCAATCTTTAAGTCTCTGGCCTATTTCCCATCCGTCCAGAAGAGATGAATTTCAACACAAGATTCATCATTTAATCAAAATAATTGGGCTTCTGTCACAAATGGGTAATGCTGCCAAGTAAAGAGCACACAAAGCAAAAGATATTATTGAATGCAACATATCACTGAAGATCACAATTAGAAAGAAATAATTGTACTTTAAAAATGGGATACTCGGGGCACCTGGGTGGCTCAGTGAGTTAAAGCCTCTGCCTTCGGCTCAGGTCATGATCTCAGCGTCCCGGGTCCCATGTCAGGCTCTCTGCTCAGTGGGGAGCCTGCTTCCCCCTCTCTCTCTCCCTGCCTCTCTGCCTACTTGTGATCTCTCTCTCTGTCAAATAAATAAATAGAAATCTAAAAAAAAGATACTTTTAAATTAATTAATTAATTAATTAAAAATGGGATAATGTTTCTCACAAACTGAGCCTTAGAAGTGACCTGGTGTGTCACAACAAAGAGAAGCCCCCAGATCAAATGTTATTCCTGCATATCAAGGATTTCTCATTATTATCCAGTATCAAATTTTTCTGTTTTCATTTGCAACTAGCCAGAAAATGTAATATAGGTCACTTAAAAAGTATTTATAAAACCCAGAAATATGGAAAGGTTCTTACCACAGAATGCTATTTTTGGATAAGGCATGCCTTCTGTAATATAAAGCAATATTGTTTAATTGCACTCGATAATTCCCTATCCTTATATTGTTCCTGATATTTGCAGAAGGCATAAAGATGACGCACAGCTATAAAAGTACCTCTGTCCCACTAATGTGATAGATCCACGGTGGAATGTCCCTCCTGATCAAATCTGTAGAAGTATTTTAATATAATCAACAGGTTTTATTTTTTTTCCCATGTATTTAGTAGAGGGCTGCATTTTCTAACTTCTTTCCCAGTTTATAATTTCTACCTGAATTAAAAAAAATAATCTATTTATTTTAAAGAAACTAAGGCTCTCCTGAAGGAAAGTTGGTTGGCTCTCATTGCTAAGCATATGAAATTATACAATTTTTCTACATCTCCTCTCTCCTAGAGCAGAAATGAGAAGCTCCTAATTTTTCTACATCTCCTCTCTCCTAGAGCAGAAATGAGAAGCTCCTAATTTCAAAATGTCCTTTTCTTCTGAGATCCTCGCTTTCCTGCTGAATACCTCTTTTGAGGTTTAATTGTAAATCCATCCACAAACTGAAATCACAAAAAGTAGTTCACAATGGGACTTATGTGTCATTTTGTGTTCTTATGTCCCTTTTTGCCTTTCTAGAAATGACCATTCAATGAACATATGAATGAGTAAACTGGGTGAGCATAAATTTCCCACTGCTGTATGCCGTGTGGTGTTCTGGGTAGAGTCACAAGGTATTCACCCAAAGATTCTCCTAATTTGAATTTGCTCTTTCCATTGGGGGAGATACGCTCTTTGCCACCAATGGTTCTGACTTTCTGAAAACATACAAAATATTTCAGGAATCAATGACATTTACTTGTAGCTGTTTCATGCTGCAAGAATAGGTGTAATTACTTCTTCTTTGGTAGTTGAAAACCCTGTCAACAGCTGGCTGAAAAAAAATCAGTTACATCTTGATTTCAATTTTTCATCTCGGTATTCATTTTATGGATTACATTTCAAAAAAATATGCTTATAATAAAAAAATGCTAGTGTCTAGATTTATTCTTTCAGTTCATGGCTAATTAAATAAAACAAAGTTAATAGTCACATATATTCATCAGTAGGGAAGAAAAAAGATTTAGAAAGCAGCCCCAGGGGAGAGGGCATGATCCTGGATACATGGGGGCCAGCTCTGCACTACTTATCTGCTCAATGTTTAGCAAAAATATGCTTTCTGGACCCTGGCTCGTTTTTAAGCAAAGTCAGGAAGGAGTACATCTTCTCAAAACAGCACTTCTGGTCTAACATTCTATGTATTTTAAGCCAGGACATTAAAGAGCATAAACCCAATTTGAACACTGTGGAAATGTACTTAGAAAGTGAGCCTAAATACCCAATCCACGAAGGAGGATTCCATTTATATAGAGTGGAAGGAAAATGTCCCAGCAACTTCTCAGGCAGGTCACGCATTGTTTATTTACATTTAGATCCAGGGTTTCATGTAGCGCTTTGAAGAAATGGAAAGAGGCAAGATTGCTAACAATGGAATTCTGCAAGAATTCCTCCAAGATCTGGAATGTCCGTCCCGTGACAAATAATTTCCGGCTTTCTGAGTCAGTTAGCTGTCCACTAAAAATTCCTAGTCTTCTCCTGCTGCATAAAGTTGTGTCTGCAATGTAGCTGCTCAGCCAGTCTTTACTTCCTTATCCCTCTCTCCGGGGAATTGCGCAGGGGCCAGAGAACTAATTCTGGCCAAATGCAAGTTGTATTTTGCACCTCTAGGCTGATATGGCGAAAAGGAGTATTTGCGTCATCCATCCTCTCTCTTTCTACCTGCCAACTAAGAGCAAAGGGCTTTAATGTGCTAGGAGATGGTAAATCATGAGAGAAAAAGAAGCTGGCTTTCCGAATCATCCAGGTGGAAGGCAGGCCTGACACAGCCCAGCAGACTGGACATGAGGGAGGAATTCATTTCTATTGTGTTAAGTCATAGAGATACAGACTGGTGATTTTTACAGCATTCAAACTCCCTTGATTCAAACACTATAGGCAAAGACACTTGACAGACTTTTCATATTTAGGTAAACCACTAAAAGAAACCCCAACTGACGTTTATCTTCATTTTGTAAATAACTTATTCTGTAGAGACCTTTCTTCTCTCTAACATTAATTAAAGAATTACAAAATACCAGCCCCTCACTTCATCTTGATACACATTTACTTATGTTTGTCTGCATTGCTTAATTGGTTATGTTCAGTGCTAAGCCAGGATGCCTTGAATGAGGATGAAAATAACTTTGAAAAACTATTCTCCATCCCTGTGAAGTCTACCCCTGAGGCAGTGAGTTGTCTCCCTTTACAGTTTAATTACTTCCCTCTTTCTAGAATGCGGTGGGAGGTATTCTCGGTAGAGCAGCTGTGGCTGGAACAATGCTACAGTATCTCTAGGGAAATTTCTGATGAGGAGTCAGAAAATCAGCATTTATCAAAATGCGTATTCTCTTAACTTACCATCACATCTCAAAACGAGATACAAATAATATACAGACAATCATCGCAGGATTTTTTTTTTTTAGTTTTGGCATATATAATTAAGAAACTCCTTCAGGGACATTTTCCAAGACTTGCACAACAACAACAAAAATTTCAGTTCTAAAATGATTTGACCTTCAGTTACATGGCTGTTGTATTCCCTTCCAGTTACATGATATATAGTTGTGTTTTTCACTCTTTCACAATGCTGGCATTACACAGATGCTGTTTTCAGATGGAAAGCACAGCTGTCCATTATCATTAACATTTCATCTAAATGCACGAAGATATAAATCATGGGAAAGACTTTTATGATATTGAGACTTTTTTTCAATTTTAAGATATATGAATAAATACAAGAAGTTGCAACCTTAGAGGCTTCAGAACAATAACAACTTTATAATTGTTGGGATTTCCTTGTAAACCAAGGAGAAATCAGACGAAATTTCAAAAATACAAATAAACCATTCCCTGTACCAATACTTCAAGAATTGATCTGTATATGTGTTTAGTGACTTCACTTTTGAAGATTGAGATGTTCAAGTAGAATACAGAATTCAAAAGCATACATTTCATTGCCATTCTTCTTGTTGGGACATTGCTAAATAAAACAATCCTAAACTTAAATGCATTTGTAAATACATTTACATTGAATGGGTCAACTTGCTTAATTAACATTTCTAAGTGATACTATGTATAATTGCTGTATTGCATTAAAAAGCATAGAATCCTCCTGACAATGTACTGTAATATTTAAATATCGTATTAGAAGAAATACATATAAAAATTGTTTGATGGGCCATTGGATTTACTGAATATACACACTGTAAATTCTACTCCCTCTGCACAAAACGTGTTTTCTTCATTTTCTACTGGTATATTTTGTATCAAAATGTACCAGATTTTTTACCATCTGATATTTATCTATGAATTAAAATTGAGACCCACTTACTCCCTTCTATGATGGTGTTTAAGTTCCCACAATTTAGATCCACTTGCACACTTGACTCCACATCTTGTGACTGCCCAGGAAATGCCAAGGGAGTTATAAACGTTAAACTGGCTCTGTCTTTTCAGCCCAGCTAGCCTCTTACCATGTACATTGGCATCTTTATTGTTCTGTGTGAGCAAACCACCACTTCTTACACCAGATCTCACAAGAAAATCTCGATTTTGTCCCTTCTGTATGAATCCTGTCTTGCATGGCCAGTGACCCCATCTGACTCAGCTTTGGGTCCTACCATTTAAACTCTAGCTTCTACATGTTGGACTTGGCTACATGACCCCAAAATCTCTGAAACGCTACCAACTACTGGGATCTCAAACATCATCTCCCTTGGGTTTAGGTGGCTGCTGTTGGGCAACCAGCTGTGAACGTGAGAAGAGGTCAGGAGAATTGCAGAGAGAACTGGGTCCCGACACTCCTGGTGCGGTGAACCAGCACCACAATGGTCTAGCCTCAAACACCTCGTGATCCGTGGGAATAAGCCCTGATGTGTTAGGCGGCCATCTTCCCGTGTGTGTTGCTGATAACCGGCCACTAGTATTAACCATTCCAGTCCTAGAACATCTTGCTTTCCTCGGAGAGCTGACATTTTCTCCCTTTTGATAATCAGAGCAAAGCGCTTAACCTCTGGCTCTGGCTGCCAGAAGTCTTCATACCAGGTTTTCTACTTAATCACAGCAATTGTAGCGACGACCTTTAGCACTGATTCATATTCTCTTATATACTCTCAACTGTTTTTCTCCTCCTCTTTCCATTCTTACTTGGTCTTTCTGAAAACTCTCTATAACCTTATTTGAAAACGGAAAAGACATATGGACTTAATTTTAAATGGACTTATTTACAGTTCATTGTAATTATATAAAATCCAATTATGTAACTTGATCTCTTTCCTAGCTAATCCTCTTATTCTGAATGGCAGGTGCCATTAAGAATTAAACTAAAGAAATATACGGAAGGATGGATGCTTCACCAGGACCTGATTTCTAGAAGAGGGAACTAAACAAGACATTTATGGGCCCGATGCCTATACAGTTTATAGGATCAAGTACAACTTATAAATAATTTGGTTAGTGACTTTATTTTTATCAGTTATAACAATTAAGTGAATAATTAAGCTGAGATCTAAGGCAAGGTTACTTTAAATTGACTATGACTATCAAATACATGAAAAATAAAAATGAAAGTTTTTTTTTTTTGCCAAAGACATCAGAAAATAGAACATTCTCTTTTATCATGGTTTTTTCTTTTATCTTAATTTCACTTTTGTCTCATCAATGCTAATGATTTTGGCATAGCATCCGTGAATGCACATCTTTATTAATATTCAATGCCATGTTATTCCAAAGATAAAAATTGGGAACTGTACTTACTGAAAGCATTTTAAGAGAACTGTCTGAGCTGGTGATCCACACAGGGACAGCATTCCCTGCCTACACCTTGTTATTTGAAATGTACCCATGAAGTCAGGAGAATATACCTAAAAGGGATAATTTGTTCTCCAGAGTAATAAAATGCTGTATTTGAAAATAGGGCAGTAAATACAAACTGAATAAATGCACAAATAAAAATACAGAGGGTTATTAGAAAAAGAACAACAACAACAAAAACACAGCAGTTAATCCAGAATCCAAATAAGCAGATAATACAAAGAGCCAGAAGTTGCATCTCAACCTGTGTCATGATGATATTGAAAAGTATGCTGTCAGTATACTGCAGAGTCCCCAGATTTCTTGGGATTTATCAAATCAAGATTAAATGAAATTGAGCTCTTAAACAAGTAGTGAGAAGCATTTACTTCTTAAGATGTTCTAAAAGTCTATTTTTTTTGAAAGTTGGTGATTCATGTCACAAGTACTTTCCAATAAACCAGAATATCTGTTCTAGCAGCTATCTCATCTGTTTTGTTTTGTTGTTTTTTTTTTTAAGGTTACAGTAACCAGAGGTGCCTTGGGTGGCTCAGTTGGTTAAGCTTCCCACTCTTGGTTTCAGCTCAGGTCATGATCTTAGGGTCCTGGGATCGGAGCCCTGTATCAGGCTCTGCACTCAGTGAGGAGTCTGCCTGAGATTCCCTCTCCTTCTTCCTCTGTCCCTCCAGTTCCCTCCCTCCTTCTCTCTAAAGAAAATAAATAAATCTTAAAAAAAAAAAAGGCTACAGTAACCATAACAATATTTACCCATCTCCAAGAAGATCATTGTTTTCTTTTTAATATTAGGCTTTTTTTCTTTCCAGTATAGTGGACACAGTTATTTCTAAACAGGGGAGGGAAAGTATTTGTATGAACACTTGCCTCTTCTCAGGAGATGAGGCAGATGTCCATCACGGCTTCAAAGGAAATAGCACATTTTCTGGCCTTTGGCCACCTTTGCATCTTGCTCCATAGAAATAGCATCTGCTCAGTTGTTTCTAGATTGCTGAAGAATGTGCTTACACTAAGTCTGTGGATGAGCAAAACCTCTTCTGCACTCTCCCAGCTGGGTACAAGCTAGCAGCCCTTAATGCTTTGATGCTTGAATAGACAATAGCAGTGCATATTGAACTGGGAGCAGGGGAATGATTCCACTCCTAGAAAAGGACCGAATATGGAAAACATCCTGTTTAGTGTAGTGTGGTGAAAAAAGCATAGGGCCTGGGAGATGACTAAGCTTGTTTTCAGGGCCTGCTCTGTCACAGAAAATTGTGTGACCATCCATCAAATAGGATGTCTCATTTAGATGACAAAATTGATAGAAAAATGAGATGTGACATAGAGCTAGGGAAAGATCTTTAAGATGCAAACTACTCTGTAAATACTAACTGCGCCCCACAGGGATCCCATGGAAACTTATCCTTCACACAGGGCTTTTGAAAATGCCTTAGAAAATCCACACGTTCCAAATGAGTTTTCCTTCATCCACTCCACTTTCACCAAAATAAATCTTCTAATTGATTTGCCTTAACGGTCTAGACACATTCACTGTCTGACCCTTTTCTCTCTGTATTTCACAAATTCTCCCTTGTCTTTTCACCTGCCACTAATATATTCCAGATACTGTAATGACTTGAGACACGCCCATTTAGTCAGAACATTATAGATGCTGACCTTAATTCAGTTCCAATATTTCACAATAATTATAATCATTCTTTTCTGTCAGTGTGAGAATTCTTTAAAGTATAAGAACATTCAGCTCCCAATTACTCACTGCCCTTTTATACCTAAATAAATAGTCGTCAACTAGGTTTTCTTTCTTAGTGACAATTAAAGTTTTATAAGACATATGATCTCATTAGACTGAGATACTTAAAGAAATCTATCTTTTTCCTAACTAATTGGCAGTTCAGCACTTTTTTATGAAACATCGTTAATAGATACAGCCAGAGATTCAGCATGGAAACTTCTTGCCTGAAATAATACCAATTAATTAGTTTTCATAGTTGAATTTCTGAAGAATGGGGTTCTCAGGAATTCTACTGGGCCAAACATAGGAAAACAAACAACTGTTACCAACATTGCTCTACTTAAAAGTGTCCACTCATTTATCTCTTATTTTTCATTTAAACAGATTATACTGAATACATCCCATAGTCTCAGAGCCTCAATAAAAAGGGTAGACAAAATATTGTAGAAAGACATCCAAAGTGTAATTGCATCATTTATGACCTTGGAAAAAGCCTACCTTGGGCTTTTCAGGGAACCAAGACCACTGCTTCCCCCATCAGGGTATCCATTCAAAGGCAGACTGATAGCCTCCCTTAAGAGCTTTTTCACTACTTTGATTTCTTTCTGTCACTGCCTCTCCCAGGCAGGAGTCATGCTCTCTCCTCTTGACTGTTAAGGTTATATCTTTGAATGCTACAAAGTCTTACCTGTAGAATCCATATATCCCGGGAGAATTTCTCTAATAGGTACCCTGTGGGGATAGGAGGTAAGAAAAAGAAAAAGGAAAGGAGCTGGTATATAAAAAATGATCTCTTTCATAGGAGATTAGGTTCAGATTAAGTTATATCTGGACTAAATGAACATGAAGATTTCAGTTCATTCAAACTGGCAGAACCTTCTACTGTCCCATTTTTAGTACGCTAATAACAGATCAAGTTATCTTTATGGAAAACAAAGAAGCATTTACAGTTTGATAGGACAAATTTGTTACATTTGTGGAATTTCCAGATAGTTAATCATGCTTAGACTTAGATATGGTCTTTTAAATATTGTATGCATAATAACATGAAATGAGCAGAAGGCAGCTAATCCAGCCAGCCAATTAACTCTACCCAGATGCTACACTTTTGCACTGAAAATTACTTGGAAAAAAATTAAGACAGAAATATCAAACCAGAGAAGAGTATTTTGTGGAAGATGATGTATAGAATAAAATCCATGTTGGATTACTTAAACCTGAACCATTTATATTTAATAAAATATTTATATTAGCATAATATTCAGTCAGACAAAAGATTTTTTTTGTCTAAACTATCTGTTGTTTTGCACCGAAGTATAAACACATGTAAAATCATTTGAGTTTCCAAAATGTTATTTGTCTTTGTTCTATCAAGCTATAAAACACATGTTACATGCTTCCCAAACATTATTTTCTCTGTTCCATCAAATTAGAAATGTATCCTATCACTTGTGCTTGCTTGAACATTCCTACTTCCCAGCAAGATCAGTATCATCCCATCAAACTAAAATATGCCTTCCATTTCATTTGAAGTCCATTTGTTCCTTGATAATTCCAATCTTCATATTATTTTATAGTAATATACAGACAGGAAAAGGAAAAGATCTTTTCAAATAACTTTTAGTCAGGAAAACACACCCCTCTTACATAATGGAAAGTATAAACACATCCAACTTCTGAACTATGTCATATCTCCTCTATATGTCTTACAGTTAAAACAGTGAATAGTCAATAAATAGTTTTGAATGAAAGAACAAAAAGAAAAACTATAATAAATATTACATCTGTAACCTTATTAGCAATTATGTCTTAAATCATGATTACTTAAATAAGAAAATATTCATAATTAAGCATTAATTAAACAAAGCAACATGGATAAATCTAGGGATCCAGAACCTCAAGTTGGGACAAAAATACAAAACAAATACAACCAAATAATTACTCTTTGTCTGTGTTCCTCTTACAAATGTTCACACACACACTCACACATCACATAAACTGAGCAAGGGGAAAAAAGAGAGAGACTAGAATCAATTAAAAAAAATAATACCCCAGCTTTAAAAATCACCTTAACTGGGAATAAGAGTAAAGTGATTTTTATTTTTTCTCTTTATAGTTGTTTTCTGAGGTTAGTAGAGTAAGGATTGTTTGAAAGAGGCAAGAGGCAACATTTCAGGTAGTGGAAATGTTCTGTTTTAATTTTAGTCAAGGTTACAATAAAGTATAAATTTTTCATGACTCACACTACATTTTTAAATGGTTGTATTTTATATAAATTATACATCAATACAAATAATATCTTAAGAAAATAATCTAACAAAAAAGAATTGAGCAGACATTACAAAAAATGAAGGTATTCAAGTATCCAAATATTACATGAAAAAGTGTTCAATATCATTAATCATGAGAAAGAGACACATTAAACCTGCAATAACATATTAACACTCATCCATACACATGGGTAAAAGTCTGACAACACTAAATGTTGGTTAATTGAGCAGCTGGAACTTTTATATGTTGCGAGGAGGATTAGAAAAAATGACAAACACCTTGGAAAACTGTACGGCAGTTTCTTATTATATTAGCAACAACTACCCTGTGATTGAGCAATTCCACTCCTACATATTCCCAAAAGAAATATAAAAATAAGTCCACAAAAAAAAAGACCGTTAAAAAATATTTATAGATCCAATTATTCAAAGTGTCCAAGAATCTGAAGAATGAATGAAAAATTATGGTGTATTCACAAAATGGAATATTTTTCACCAATAAAAATCCCACTGTACATAACCAGATGGGTGAATCTCAAAACATTTTAAATAACAGGTAAAACTAATCTGTAGTGATAGAAGTTTAACAGTGGTGGCCTCCAGGTGGTGGGAATTGACTGGAATTGACGTTAGGAATTTTCTGGGGTGATGAAAATATTTATCTTGGTTGGGATGGTAGTTATTCAGATGTAAACATTTGTTGAACTATCAGACCTCCTATATATACAATGGAATACTATGCCTCCATCAGAAAGGATGAATACCCAACTTTTGTATCAACGTGGACGGGACT
>CM052899.1:44422590-44531971 GCA_028534135.1 Potos flavus
GAGGAGGGCACGTATTGAATGGAGCACTGGGTGTGGTACATGAACAATGAATCGTGTAACACTGAAAAAATAAAATAAAAGTATTTGGGGAAAAAAAGAAAAAAAGAAATATCAGACCTTGCACTTAAGATCTGTGCATTCATATCATCTAATAGAAATTTTAACTCACTGGGAAAATATACATGTTCCGTATTAAAAAAATATTTTTAGGGGCACCTGGGTGGCTCAGTGGGTTAAAGCCTCTGCCTTCAGCTCAGGTCATGATCTCAGGGTCCTGGGATGGAGCCCCGCATCGGGTTCTTTGCTCAGCGGGGAGCCTGCTTCCCCCCTCTCCCTCTGCCTGCCTCTCTGCCTACTTGTGATCTCTTTCTCTCTCTGTCAAAAAGTAAATAAAATCTTTAAAAATATATATTTAAAAAAACTGAATAAATAAAAGATGTAACAAATGGACAGGCATACCATGTCCTTGTTAAAGAAGATCAAAGTTCATAAAGATAGCAATTAGTTGTAAATAAAGTTTACACACTACAATAGACTAGCTCTACTGGATATTTTAAGGTATAATTCTTTAATAATTAAAACAACGTGATATCAGCCACAAGAATAAAAAGTCAGATTAATAGATCATGAAGGAAAGTCTCAAAAAAGGCACAAAACATATGTAAGAATGTAGGATAAAAATAATGTTACCATTTAAAATGAATAAGGGAAAAAGGACTTTTCAATAAATAGGGTTGCAACAACTAACTACCCAGCTGGAAAAATAAATTTCGATTTACATCTCATAACTTATACCAAAATAAATCCCAGTTTGTTTACAGATTTAATGTAACATATAAAAACATAAAAGCACTAAAATGAATCATAAGACAATTATCCTATATCCCCAAATTAGGGAAAGCTTCTAAAGATGACATAAAACATAGACATTACAATAGAAAATAATGCTAAATTTAAGTTCAAAAATATATATCCTGTTTATACATAATTTAAAAATAATCAAAAGGAAAATGTCAAATGACAATAGATGCAGTAAGGGTAGAATTATTTACAAAACATATGGTTCACCAGAAAAAAAGTGAATACAAAAAGCTTTTATACATAAAAAATACTCTCATAATAAGATAAACTTAAAACCAAATTGATATATCACTTTTCACTTAGAGTAAGTGTCTCAATTTTGATAGCACACCAGTAGAGGTATTGGTAAAAGTCATTCTCGTACATGAACAGAAAGAAAATAAATTGGTACAACCCTATCGAAGACATTATAGAGACATCCATCACAATTGTAGAGGCAATCAACTTTTGACCTGGCACTATCACTTCCAGGAATTATCTTAACGGTATAATCACATATATGTAAAGTGGTATAAGCACAAATTATACTTGGTTCCTGATAAAATATACTTCCAAAGGTATTTTTCTTTGTCTTGCACTCCGTTTTATCTAAGATGTATGGAGGGGAAGCCAGTTCACCTATAACCTGTCCCCCTTCTTCAGCCTATTCTGGAACGAAGTGAAAGAAGATTGTATTCACTATCCTATAGGAGAATTAAGCTTATCTGGTATTCACCCACTGGGAAATAAAGAATATATATCTTAAAAATACTATCTAGTATCTATCTATTTAATATTAATATTATCATCTTTTAAATACAGTACTTTAAAGTTACTATATGGTTTTAGTTACATAATTTCATATGCCTCTTAATATAAATCTGTAAAACAATAGTATATATAGCACAGATGAGTAAATGGAGTGTCAGAATGTAGAAATGAATTATCTAAAGATACAAACTAAGTAAACAACCTTAGAATTGAAGGGGTTTTTTTGATTCAAAGTCAGGAGATATTTCTCCACAAGGTTCATGGCAATGATCCCAAATACATTTCAACCTGTCATCTTAATCAACTATATATTATTTACTTAGAAACACTGACAATGTATACATGTTAATAGATGCTATATATATAATTGTAGATTATGAATATATTATTTATTGTATACATACTAAAATATTGCCGCAGAGCTTCCATAATTATTGAGAGCCCAATGAGGAAATAGCTTTCTTCCTCAAAATTTGAAGAAAATTCTTCAAAGTCCCTTTCTCATAGGACTCTTGATAACTGTGGAAGATCAGTTAGCATCTTCGGGTCAGTAATCAGGTAAACAGAGGCTAGAATTTCCCAAATCTTGGAGTAGGGCCTAATTTTACTAAAATAAACGAACAAACAAAAACACTGATCCCAAATTTTTCTAATTTTCAGTTAAATCTAAATGGAATAACCTGATCAACAGTAATAGTATTGATCTTCTCTTTTCTCTATCTTCAAAAAACATTTGATAGAAAAATCATCTAGATGGAAAAATCCCATAATAAACCAACTTTACCGTTAGCCATGATATCCATTTCTTTCTTTTTCAAATAAAGAAACGTACTCATATGTTGCCAAAAATAATAGATTGATTTTAAGCAGAAAAAGCAATTGATGGTTATTTTTAAAACTTTTTCAATAATTATTTATCACGAAATCATCTATAACAGGGACTTTATAAACATTAAATTTCATCAAACTTCTTGGTTGCCACATATAAGTAACTAAATCCATTTTATGTAAAACAAAGTTCAATCTGAAGTATGCTTCTCTCCCTGTGCCCACCTGTGCCCACGTAATACTGTCGAATACTCCCAAAGAAAGAGGTGATAAAGTAGTTTGATTTCTGGTATACTCTAGGTCTGTATTAACTAAGTAGTACCTGGAATGTGGAGAATATATGGGGAAGATATCATGGTGAAAAACAGGGGCAATCACATGGGCTTAGTGCTCAAGTGCTTACTACAAAGAAAGTATTTTTGCTTATTTTTGCATTTATTTAAAGGTCAATGTTATTGACAACTTTGATTTTTTTTAAAGTCAGGAATAAACGCTCCTAGTTTCCCTATCAGAGTGCATTTCGTAGTAACAAACCATCATTCATTAATCTTACGTTTTAAAATGTCCTTTCTGCCCCTTTTTCTAAGGGTATAGAACTTCACAAGGTAATTGTAGTTGAGGAAGTAGGCAGATTAATGCAATAAAATAAAAAAAGGCCTCAATATTTTGTTATGAATTTTCAGTCTCAGAATCTCTTGAAAGTACTGTTCCTCCTTTTGTTGTCAATAAAAGTTATTTTATTTCCCACACTTTCCTATGAACACCTGGTGGAGTAATTAAACCAGAAAAGGTTAAAAAAATATTCTGCACTTCAATTACTATTTCTCAATTCCTCGGTATAAAATGAAATCCTAACTTGAGAATCATAAATTTAATAACTTCAGGGTATTCCAAAATGCTACACAGGGGGGAAAAAAAAAGTGTGCATTGCTTCCTGAAACCCAAGCAGGGCCTCCTAATGATCTGGTTAGAAAACCCATGGATTCAATTTCCAAAAACCGAGTTAGTGATACTAGGGCTTATGCCAAACCTTTTAATCTTCACAATGATCAACTTTGTCGAAAAATGGGGTTTAGTGAGACAGTATCTGAATTGTATAAATCCTTCTCCCATTTCAAAAAATAGCTAAAGTAAATAATATTCATGGTAGTGGGCCAGTGACATGATTTTTGTTTGAGAAACCTATAAATACGTGCTATTTTGCAAACATATCCTTTCTATTGAGGAAGAGAATTGTATGTCTATTCGCTGAAGTTAAAGCAATCTGAAATCCAATTTGTCTGCCCCTATCTGCTTTAGAGCATGGACGCAAACATCTTTAGGCTAGAATAAAGATTTATTTCAGTGCGCATCCAGCTAACTCATTTTCTTTCTCTTGGCAAATTCCAGTTTTATATTGATTTTCTGAGAATAACTGGAATTCAAAAATTAGTGTTTATTTGGGTAGTGAATTGACTCTATCGGTTTGAAAATAAATGGCCTACTTTTTCTTGTTAAAACGTTCACAAATCTATAGAGTAAAAAGCGTTCACAGGTCTGTGGGTAGATGGTAAATCCCCTGGGAAATCTCAGCTTAAAAATGTGACTTTTCTCAAAATAGTAATTAAGCTATAAAAGTTCAAAAGAGATATACTTTTTATGTTATTTTAAAACCAGAAATGAATAGAGGCTATCAAACTTCAGTTTTGTTTTGTCTTCCATTAGACATAGACCATCTCTATTTAAAAAAAAAAATCAAACAGACATTGAAACTTTATTTAATAATAGACTTTAGTATTTTAATTTAGTGTTTGCTTGTTTGTGGGTTTAATGAGGGCAGTTGAAACCTGATGGCAAAGAGATCAGAAGGTCAATGTCACTGGGAGAAAGATGGAAGGCTGAATGAAACCTAAAATAGGAGTTTTCCAGTAGGAGAAACAAAGGAAGGCAAGAAGGAAAGAAAGAAAAGCAAGGCAAAATCACCATGAATGATTGGAACTAAAACTCTAGGCTTCTGCTCTGGGAGAACTATTCTATCAGAAGTATGTAGGGAAGGAAGTCAAATGTACTTAGTGGTGACTGAGAGAAAAAGTTGAGGACATTAAACAGCACATCAGGCAGACTGAAGGTTTTTACTACAATGTGCTTTTTATGTACGGGCTCTGACAATCTTGGACAAGTTGCTAAAACTCTCTGAGCCTCAACAGCCTCCTTTGTAAAAAGGGTATAAAACGAGCCATCCAATACCTGCCCAGCTAGCTCAGTCAGTAGAGCATGAGACTCTTGAAATGAGCCATCCAGAGGGTGCTGCTAGCACTGTTACTAGGATCAAAATAGAAGACAAAAAAAAGAACTAGCGTTGCCTGCTTTTACTAGTGGCATCAGTAGTTAAGCCCCGCTCCTCTTCTCCCTCTTCATTGCTGAGAAGTTTCTTCAGTTCCCTTCCGTTTCTGTTTGTCAATTTATACCTCTCATACACATGATGTTCTCATGTTTGACAATATTCATTTTCATTCCCTTTTGGTCACCCATACTTTTATTTTATTTTGTTTAGACTTATTCTTTTTTTTTTTTTTTTTTTTTTTAAGAGAGAGACTGCAAGCGTGTGAGCAGGGGGAGGGGCAGAAAGAGAGAGAGAGAATTCCCAAGCTAACTCCCCACTGAGTGGGGAGCCGATGAGGGCTTGACCCCAGGACCCTGAAATCATAGCCTGAGCAAAATCAAGATCAGAGCCTTAACCGACTGAGCCGCCCAGGCACCCCAAGCCATCCATACTTTTAGAACGGTTTCTCCAAACCTGTGATCATAAATTGGCAGCAGAATCCCCTGGAAGTTTGCTGTAAGTGGGCTGTATGTGTCCATCCCAAAACTACTGAATCTACACTTCTGCAGAAATATGCTTTCATAACCAATCCTCAGACAGATTTCAATGCAGTTTGGAAGCAGGTCTGACTGTCTGACCTATCTTTTGACCTGTCTGACCTAATCTGCCTAATGACCTCGCCTAATGAAGTAACTTCACTCTGAAATAACTTCGTAATAGATGACTTTTGGACCTTTTGTCGAAAATTCCAGCACGCAGGCTGCTCTTCACCCTTTTTAGAACTTTCATGTGAGCAACCTGGCTCCGGGCCAAAATAAGGATGTGTGATTTTTCAGACCTGAAAGCAGGCAGTCACTAAGACTTTATTTGACAGGTCTCCTCGGGGAGCGCTGCCTCCGCACCAGACTGGGCGCCCAGCCAATGCACTGCCACCGGTCCTGGGGGGAATTGTAGGCAAGGACTCCGTTCCCCTGGCGAGCCTCCATCTTCTGTGCATCTGCATTCCTCTTTATTTGGAGGCCCTTTAGTCGGAGTTCCACTGAGGCTTTCTACTTAGGCACCTCTGCACCAACCTCCTTGTAGGGGAAGTTGGGGAACTCGAAGATACATCTCTCTATTCTGGCTCCGTACTCCGCGCTTTCCCACCACTCGTTCCCCTCTCCCTCCTCTTGGCCCCCCAGGTCGGCAAAACCGATGCAACCTTTTGTTTGGAGCTCCCTCGGCAATGATAGGATCCTTACTTTTGTGCTGCACCCCCAAACCAGAGACCCTCAACCATGGGAAAAATGGAATAGGGTGCGAGTCAGAGCTTTTCCTGGTTTAGCCTTGCTTCTACTATCACAGCAGTGACTAAAGGCTTAACTGTTACTTTCATTTTTTGGCTAGTTGTTTTTAATTGGCTACTCTGCCACCTGGCAGCCCAGTTCTTTCTCTAGCTCAGCTGATCTCCTGACATCTCCATGTTGCAACTTTCTTGCAACTTATCTGAAATCTGTTATTTAGTATTGAATACTAAATGCCTGGGGTGGGGAATCTTTTTTAAATTAATCCTTGTGGAACTCAACTGCAATTTATCTGAAATCTGTTATTTAGTATTAAATAGTAATGAATGGGGTGGGGAAGCTTTTTTAAATTAATCCTTGTGGAATTCAACTGTTTTCGCTGGTGGAACCCACCCTGGGCTGCCCACAGGTGCAGGAAAGACACCACCACCCCACCTTTGAAATGATAATTTGATCATCACCAGCCTCACCCCGGGCCCTCCTACATTGCCAACAATCCTTCGACTTCTTCCTTAGTGCTGCTCTTTCACCCACTGGTTACCTGATTTGTATTTTCAACCATATCCAACTTCTGACCTCACTGCTTCCCCTGTGGGTCCCAGAAGATTCTTTGATTCATAGCCCATAAGAACATTAGAACCGGAAAAAAAAGAAAAAAAAAAAAAAAAAGAACATTAGAACCGAGGGACAGAAACTTCCTCAAATTCCTGTCACTGATTTTAAAACCATCTTTCCCCCCTCTTCTCTTGTTTCCCCCCTCTTCTCTTGTTTACAATGAAATCACCCTTCTATTTTCCTCATCTAATGTCTTTATCTGTGCTTGCCTCATTATCTCCCACCTTCTCAAGGACTTTATTATATTGATTTTTCTCTCTCTTTCCTGTATTGACAAACTTCTTGCACTCTGCTGGCTGCTTCTCATTAACCTTTAAAATCCTCAGTTTGCTCCCACTTTACAAGAATAGGAAACAAGAAGCCCTACATCGCCCCCTAGCTACTTCTTCCAACTACTTGGAAATTCTAGCCTACAGAGAGCTCTATTCCCTCGTTGTCTGGTACTTGAAATGTAGCTGGTGCGATTGTGGAAGTGACTTTTTAAATATTACTTAATTTCAATTAATTTCAGCTTCAATATCAATAGAAATAAATGGCTAGTGGCTATCATATTGAACAAGCAGACCCAGATAAACATCAAAACTTAAATTTCAAAGCTTATCATGGCAACATAACTAGCAATGACAATAATATCTCAACATAAACAAATTTTTAAGACCGGAGCTGTGATTGATATAAGAAAACCCATGTCTACATTTTACAATCTTCCATTTCCAGCAGACTGAGCTTCACTGTGAGTAATAACAACTGTTCCAGCTAAACTAACCCATAGAAGTGTTTAAACACCTTTATTTTTAATTTACATAAAATATTATCATGACATATGGTGTAATGATAAAAATAATTGTATATTATAGAACATTTCCATTACTGGTGAAAGTGCCAATGGACGCCATTTGCTTACATTTTTCTTTCGTCAAAAATAATGCCATTTGGACACTTTTAGAGTAATGAACAAGTCATGACAAATGAAGTCTTTTTGTTATGTATCAAACTTACACATGCATTTTTGTGGGCACAGTAGACTTTGTATTTGCACTTACTTTTGCCAATTCCACCACTAACTTAATACTGGTTACAAGTGATAAAGAGAAAAATTTTTCTTAGATATATATTAAAGATGTTAAAACTTCATAGCCAGTGTGATCTCCAGTGAAGCATTTTAGAACACATTTTCCTAATTGGCATATTTTTTTTTAAAGATTTTATTTATTGAGTGAGTGAGAGTGAGAGAGAGAGTGTGTGTGTGCATGAGTCGGGGGAGGGACAGAGGGAGAGCAAAAATCTCAAGCAGACTCCATGCTGAGCGTGGAACCTGACTTGGGCTCCATGTCATGACCCCGAGATTACAGCCTGAGCCAAAATCAAGAGTTGAATGCTTAACCCACTGAGCCACCCAGGTGCCCCGAATTAGAATACTTTTTATCTCTTTATTTATTCACTCAAAAATCTATAGTTCCTCTTAAAATGATCACTGAGTTCTATAATTACATTTTTCTCACCATGAGTGCATTCTCTGACTATTTTAAATGCTGTTTGTACAGTGGTATATATATATATATACACACACATATGTATGAGTATATATATGCATATATGTATATATAGTGTGTATATACATATAGAGTGTGTGTGTGTGTGTGTGTGTGTGTGTGTGTGTATACTGTGTCAGTCAAATGCTTGGCATTTCATGGAGCAGGGTAATCTATGAAAATTGTTATGAAAGTAAGTGAAGTTTAAATTGTGTTTCCTTAAAATATTTTTCCCTTTACTTGGTATAGACAAGGGCAAGAATGTAAAGCATCAACAATTTATGTAAGCACCCATTGCATATCAAATAACAATTAATGTCCCTGTCTTCATTTCAGGTCACCACAAGTAGGTATCTTTCCCTTTAGGTATAGACATAAAAACAGTTGAAATTTAAAACATGCAGGCATCGATTTTAGAAGCTTCTTAATGTAGTTTCTGTCCATACCCATTAGTATATTGGGGGACTTAAGTCATATCAATTAACCCACACAATTCTAGTATATATAGTAATTTAAAGGCAGTGATTAAGGGTAGCAAGGGGCAGTGATTGGGAGTCTGAGTCAGATTTCCTGGGTTGGAATCCTAGCTCCCACACTCCCTAGTCATATCCACTTAGGCTAGTTGACTAAGTTCTCTGTGCATGCCTCATCTGTAAAAGACAGAAAATGATCAAAGGATCCTTATAAAGATATGTTCATGTTTGCAAAAAAATTTATAGCACAGTCCTCCAGGACCAATGCAGGCATTCTCCTAGGTGCTGGGAATACTAGCCACTGTAAGCTCTTCTCCATGAGAATAACCTTTAGCAAAGTTAAACAGTCTGCCCAAAGTTATGCCCCTGTCTGCCTCTTGGGCAACCCACATCAAATGTGGTCAATGTGGTGGTACAAAAGCTCAGCCCCTTGCCTCTGTGTAGGGCATCTCTGAAGAGCTATCCCTGTGTCAGAGCTCCCCACGGGATCTGCAGAGGCCTCGCCTCCATGGTAACTACTTCACCAATAAACTTCTCCCTCATCCCACTCCAACTTTTCTTATTTTATAGGTGTTGTTTCTGAGATCCTTGAAATCCCTCCCACATAAATGCCTTCGAAGCCAATATCTGTTTCAGAGTCTGTTTCCTCAAACCCGACATACTACAATTGTTGCCAGGAGTGTTCCTATGAAGTACACTCTATAATGTGGTTGTGGAGCTGAGTCACCCAATGACGACAATAAGGTGGCCAAGAAGAGCATATCTCTGACCTTAGAGGCAGTACTGACAGCACCAACAGGCTGTAGCAGTGCAATTGCTAAATTTTCGCCACTAGTGAACTGGAACGAGCCCATAATGGAAGGGAATGCACCGATGGTGCAATCACTCAAGCACTTTGGAGTTTCAGGGGACCAACGATTCTAAGGAGCACAGAATGTGAATGCCATTGCTGGGCATTACTGCTGCATTGTAGAAACATAGTGAAAGGCTAAGAATGGTTAATCACCAACATAAAGCAAGGTGTGAAAGTCAGAGGGCATGAAGGCATATAAAAAAATTCTCATCTCCAGCAGCCAGAAGACAAGAAAAACTGAGGATCAAGCCCAGGACATAATTAGAAGAGTAAAGCACTCCAGAGAAAGTTAAGTTTTCATATCCCAAAGTCTGTACTCCAAGGACCTGTTGGAGAACGAATGAGTCTGTGAGATTTGAGATGGAGAGATCTGGATTAGATGGATGCTCTTGAACACTTTGAAACCTCAGATCACTCTGAAACATCTCAGCCTGAACAAGTGGCCCAGTCCTGACTAATAAGGGTTTATTCTCCTTTCTTGCTTGAAGATGACACAGAAGGCCCTCCCTTGTACAATAAGTATGATCCCCCTCAGGGCGCCTGGGTGGCTCAGTGGGTTAAAGCCTCTGCCTTCGGCTCAGGTCATGATCTCAGGGTTCTGGGATCAAGCCGCACATTGGGCTCTCTGCTCAGCAGGGATCCTGCTTCCCCCTCCCTCTCTGCCTGCCTCTCTGCCTATTTGTGATCACTCTCTGTCAAATAAATAAATAAAATCTTAAAAAAAAAAGTATGTACCCCTCAAGACTTTCCCCACCCACCTCCCTTACTGGCCACCAGGCAATAGTAAGTGCCAGGATACAACATAAACTGACAAAGAAAGTGCTAGACCTACTTAAAAGAGAGACAGATTGTACGCCAAGGGGCATTGAGTACCAAGCTAACATTTATGGCAGGAGCTGTTAGCGTCTGCATGGAATGGGATCTTAAAAGAGACAGGTGCAGTGGGGAGGGTAAAGCAGTTAGATAAAGGAGAGTTTATTGACATGCTAACAACTTTTCTATATTATAAGATTTCACATGTTGGCAAGCATACAGAGAGATAGTATAAACCCATTGCTAGGGTGGCATTCTTAAAAAACTACAAATACCTATGGTTGATACTAAAAGGAATAGAAATGGAAGAATTGCTTTAGCCAACGGTAAGATAAAAGGTAGAAAACCTCAAAGCATGCTGTGCTAGATATACCACACAATTCCAGAAATCTATGTCTGGGGGAGGGGCATAGAGGCACAGATTATACCTCTGCTTATTAAAATGATGAAAACGCACCAGTGGGAGAAGTCCCATCATCTTTGAGAAGCCTATAGAGACTGTCTCTGTCGAGAAGATCTAAAGGCAAGAATTATAGAACTGGATTCCTTAATAGCAATGGGAATCACAGGACCCTTAAATAAGCAAGACGGCACAATTATTTAATGAGCAGAAAATTCAAAGTGACAGCCAGGTAGAACAACCCTTAGGGACCCCAGAGACAATATAGAAGGACAAGAGCATTGCTCAATCTCTACATTTAAAATAAATCAAGGATCAGGAGGCGGAGGGCAGCTACTCCAATAAGAAGTAATGATTACTTTCCTAATTTCCAGAGCTGAGTCAGTTTTTCAGACCTGGAACACAGTGTTGACTGGGTCAACACAAGAACAAATATACTTCAACAAATGTTTCTGGTAATACATTTTCCCAGTCCTTTCCCCACAGAACCAACAGCCACTTTATCAGGTAGCCATACACTGAGGAAAGGAGATCACCCAGACATTTCAAGGGCTGTTGGATTCAAGATCTGAGTTGACAACAATATCGTGCATTCTAAAGTATCATCATTCTCTCAACTGGGTGATAAGGGCCTATCAGGGCCAGATACTAATAAAATCCTGGTCCAGATATGACTTGAAATATGTCCATGGACTCAATCTATGGTCATTTCTCTAGCTCCCACATGTATAATTGGAATGAACCTACTTGGGAATTGATACACCATCATATTTCTCTCTTGGCCTATAAAATAAGAATGACCATACTGGGGAAAGCCCAGATGAAGTTTGTCCCACCTCTCCCTAGCCAAATATATGTACATGTGCAAAATACGCACACACACACCCTCCCAGATACAATGGCCAGGATTCATGCCACCCTTAAAGACCTTTAGGATATAGTAACTATGTATCCTATCCCTCCCAAAAAATAAAGGTAAGGAGGAACCTAGAAAACAACACTGGACTATCTAAACTCAGATAAGTAGTAATTATAATTTCAGTTTTAGTGCCAGATATTTTATCTCTGCTACAGCTACATAGCATGACTTCAATGTGATCATTGATCTGAAAAACTGCAGTTTCGTCCAAACTCTCTCAGAAAGGGTGCCTAGAAGTAATACTCATTCGTGTGGAAGAGATAAAAAATACAAATTTATGCTCTTATACCAGGGCTATGCTAACTCTCCCACCATCTACAATAATATAGTCCCAAACCTGGATTGTTAAAAGGACCTGGATGACCTAGTCATTCCACAGAACATCACAGCCATCCACTGTATGGGTAAAATTGTATTACAAGGACTAGGTAAGTAAGAAGAATAGGGAAGGTCTTATAAAACAGATAAGCTCCACAGGATGGGAGATAAATCCTATGAAAATTCCAGTGATATTTTTAGGGAACCAGTGATCTGTGATATACCCTGGCATTCTCCCCCAAATAAAAGACAAACTACCTCGTTTTTCATCTTTCACCACTCAGAACAAAGACCAATAGCTGGAAGCCATCCAGATTCTCTTTCTCGTTTGGAAATACTACCTTATCCCATCTACCAAGGGACAAGGAAAACTTCCCACTTCAAGCGAGGATCAGAAAAGGAAAGTGCTGTGGAGAGGATTCAGGCTAAGCGCAAGCATCCTGCCACTTGACCCATATGATGATACCTATAGTACAGGTATCACAGGTGGAAAAAGACTGCATGTGTAGTTTATGGTTGGCCCCAGTGAAAGAGTCACAATACAGACCATCTGCAACAGAGAAATATGCAACCTTAGAAAAACAGCTCTTAGTTCTGTTTAAAGAAACATAGCACCCAACTTTGCAGCCAGAAATAGCCAACATTTTTAATGATCTATCAGACCTAAAAAGTCATATGGTTGGGTAGTCCTAGCAGCAATTCATTGAAAACTGCAAAGGAGGCATCTAGCACTAAGCGTAAGCAGTGCCAGAATATACAAATCATATGCATTAACAGGTGGCCTAGACCCCCACACTCTCCACCACTGTTACACTGGTGCCTGTTTTTACCTTGGATTAAGGGATAAACTCCCTTATAATTAGAGAGACGAAGTGATGGAACAGCTTTTGCAAGGCATAACTGAAATGCCGGCTGGGAAATAACACAAAATGAGAACAATGCCCATCAAGCTCAAGGATACATTCAGAGGCAATGATCATTCTACGGTACCACGTTCACCAGCATATAGAACACATGGGTCCAGGGAGCAGAGGGTAGAAGCATGGCTTCCCTTACCATCACCCCTGGTGGTTGCCTGAGGAATTTGTGAAATTTTTATCTCCAGGCTCTGAAGGTTTAGAGATCCAGAGATCCAGTATCCCAGAGGAAGAAACACTCCCACCAGTAGATACAGCAAGTGTCCCACATGTACAAAATCTTTAAAACTTGCAAAGAGGATTGTATATTGATTTTATTAATTTTATAAAAATACATAGTAATTATGAACATGAAATCATAACAGGATAAGAAAAGTATGAGCAGAAGATACAGTCTCAATATAACTGTAATATTTTAACTGTAATTCTTATTACTTTAATATATATCTAAAGAAGACTGGAATATTTTAATGTTGATGAAACTATTATACCCATTCTCTAAAAACAATGATATCATAGACAGATGAGCAACTGAGTGCTTTACTATGGTAATAAGGCTTGGAAAGATAGTCACATAGACCATATTATGACTAATGCTACCTAGAGTTGTGTAGTGTGGTGATTCTATGTTCATTTCTGCATATTTGGAATATTTTATTATTATATAAACATAAAAATAAACCAAGTTTCATACAAGTTAAGTAATTCATCTATAATCACCCACATAGTCAAAAGAACAGCTCTCCCACTCAGGCCTGAATGAACCCATGGCTTGCAACCACAGGATAGATTGAAATACTAGAAATATTTTAATTAATGTTGGCTCCTATGTGAAACAATCGTGACACTTTAATTTTGATCACAACTTTATTCAGTAGGGATAATCTTATCCTGCTTCTCAATTAAAAACCTGGAAGACCCATGACTGGCCTTCTGGTTACTAAGATGATTTTAAAAGTCTGCTTATTACTCTTCGTCATTGAAAGTAATTTATTTCAGTAATTAGAATGCCTGCAGTAATCAGAATGCCAGTAAAAACTCTGAACTTGACTTAGCATGAGCTTCCTTCCAGCTACAGTGTTAAACTGTGCAAGTGGGGTGGGGGGTAGGCTGACTCATGCATAAGCTGAGTGGTTTTGGGCTTTGATTTCCGAGATGGTGAAAGCAGATCTTTTCTCTTTTGAACACTCATAAGCTTTGGAAGATAAAGACTCCATCCTGGACTCCCCTCTTCTGCCGTTCCTTTGACCCAGGCCTATGACAGGGGCTGTGCATCCAGCTGTAAACTCCATCTTCCTTCTGCAGAGATTTCCCCTTAGGCAGCCTTTATGGACAGAACCCAAGTGGATCACATGCAGGCTTTCTCTCCTGCACAGCATGGTATGGTCCATCAAAAGACTCAAGCAACTCTTACTCCAGTAAACTTAAGAAGAGCCTGCAAATCCCAACAGAACTCTTCTGGCTCCAATACCAAAGAAGTTAATCTCATCCTTTTGATGAGATGCTGATTCCCCAAGACGGATTAAAACTTCAGCCCTCATTGCACTTTGTCTTAATCAGATGTGGCTTAGTGTCTAGTCTTCATATGCAAGAAACACATTTCAAAGTTTTCCAAATGGTCCCCTTGAAGTCCCTTGACTGGCTTTGGGCTACAATGTAGTCTTTCCCCACTCCCCAATTTCAGGGGAATGGAGTGAAGAGATTCAGAGTACTGTAATGATTCTCTCCAAATGAACGTCTCTACCAATCTTTTTTATTCCAACCTTTGACTCCATCCTTTATCTGGCTAGTGGTTACCCAAGGAGGGAAACAACTTCTTGGGATCATTTTCTTTTTAAATCTATATATAAAGAGGGTGCTGGGTAATTCTATTCCTTCTCAGTGAAGAGAAAAGTCCAGTCTCTCCTTTTTCATTGGTGTTTTATCAATCCCTTAGAGACTATTCCAAATACAGTGAAAAAAAAGGTTGTAGAGTTACTGTAACATATTTAGAAGGACATTTACAAATTGTTTAGAAAAAAAAAAACTGCAGCAAGCCCTTCAAACCAAGTTCTGCCCTTCAAAATTCTGGACATTTCTAAAAGTATCACCAGAGTCATTTAAATTGTACTGAAGCACAATGGAAAAGAAAAAATAATAATAATTGCAATACTTCAGAATGTGCTGTTTGCTTTAAGAAATGACCTGTATTGAGAACTATTCCAATTGTCCCAAAGTTTACCAACACATTTTTAAAATAAACACAGTATGTACAGAGGATTAAAAACTAAACTGTTCAGACTGAAAAAAAAAAAAAAAGTTTTATCCCTTCCCCAGTCTCTTTTCAAGGAGTTAATTTCTCTAAAGAAATCTTTATCTTTCCAGTAAGGATATACACAATTCTGATTTATTTCTACAATTTTAAGTATACTAGATACATTCTTTTGTGTCTTATTTTGGGGGGGTCTTTTTTTTATTCAGATATAACTGACATATAACATTATATAAGCTTCGGGTGTGTAACATAATGGTTTTTTATTTGCATATATTGCAAAAGCCTGGCTAAATCACCATACATAGTTATATATTTTTTTCCTTAGGATGAGAACTTTTAAGACCTATGTTAGCAACTTTTAAATATGCAATATAATATTATTAACTGTATGTTAATAACTGTATGTTAATAACTGTTATAACTGTATGTTATAACTGTATAATATTATTAACTGTATGTTAATAACTGATGTAATGTTAATTCTGTACATTACATCCCATGACTTATTTAGTTTGACTGGAAGTTTTGTTCACTTAATAATATACTTGGAAATTTTCCAACACCAGTGTATATGGGACTCCTCACTATATTAAGTAGCTGAATTCCAGGGACATAAAACATTTTATTTAAATAATCCTGTGTTGATAATTATATAGATCATTTCCATTCTTTTGCTGTTACTAAGTTGCAAAAAGCATCCTTGGATATGTATCATGGAAAACTTGAAAGAATACCCATGTGATAAATTTCTAGCTGAATCGTTGGGTCAATGAGGACATGCATATTAGCTTTTAATGAATATTGTCTAACTGCCTTCCAACCTGAGTGCATCGATTAATACTTCCACACTGGCTAATAGTAAAAGTTTCCCAAATTTTCACAAACAAGAATGTTATCAAATTTGTAAACTTTGTTCCTTCTGCAGAGAAAAATAATATATATTTAATCACCCTTTCCTATATTTGTTGCCAACGTAGATTTGTTTTACTGTAAATCAAGAATTGACCTCCATGGTCTCTTTTTCTAATGGTTGTTTATCTTTAAGAAAAAATTAGTCCTGGGCGCCTGGGTGGCTCAGTGGGTTAAAGCCTCTGCCTTCGGCTCAGGTCATGATCTCAGGGTCCTGGGATAGAGTCCCACATCAGGCTCTCTGCAGGGAGCCTGCTTCTGCCTCTCTCTCTGCCCGCCTCTCTGCCTACTTGTGATCTCTCTCTCTCTGTCAAATAAATAAATAAAATCTTTAAAAAAAAAAGAAAAAAGAAAAAATTAGTCCATAAGTCCCTTTTACAAAGTGCTAAAATTCGCCTTACCCATATAATTGCCCGTGTATGACTTACAATTTTTTCTCTCAACATGTCATTTTTAAGAATATTTTAGTATGCAGAACTTTCTAAAGAATTTATGTAATTGATCTATAACTCCCTTAGCAAAAACTATGATTTTAAGTTGAAAATAGAGGAATTAGAACAAAGTCATCTATAATTTGTTTTTTCCTTGCCTTTAATTTTTATATTTATTTGTGTTTGATAACACTTTGTGAATTTTAAATTCACACTTGCATAAATGGCAACACCAATTTTAACTGGGAAAGTCCATGCCTTTTGAAAGTTGTAACTTTTAGATATCTAAGTAAAGAAATATCAATATCAAATGCATATAATACAAAAATTCATGTATGTAATCTCATATAATCCTTTTCATAAAATGTGGGTTTAGTTTTATTATCCTTTTTTGTAGATGGTGCAGTTGAGGCTCAGAGAAGTGAAGCCATTGTCATGGAGTGCATATTGAGCCTGTAGGTAGGTCTAACTGATACTAGTAACCACCAATTTTTCCTGGTGCCCAATGTCTCTTGGCAAAATCCAACTTCCTTTGCATAGGAAATATGTCCCAGAGCTTTTTTTAAAAAAAACATATTCAGCTGCCACTTTATCCTGACCAAAAAATATGATTCTCAGAGTTACACTTGATCTTAGCCAAAAGGCCGAGAAGCAACGATGATTCTCAGAGTTAAAGGGGTCTTATTGTATACAAACAAAAAATGAGTCCAAAAGCAAAGTTCTTGAACCCTAAGGCCAAATTTCCCAATTCTGACTTCCAAAATACATAGCTAATAATCTAAAACAATTTCTTAAAAGTAAATATTATAATATTTATTGGGCAGAATATTTTTGGTGATGTAAGTTTAAACTTTCCATTTAAAAAGTCAATTTTTGTGAGAAAACTATCTTTCTTCAAAGGTGAACTCAACTTATCAAACCTGTTCTATTTGTGTTGTAGTATAATACCGACTTGCATTTGATGATAATGTTGCCCCTTCTGGATTGAAATGTGGTGATTCAACTCCCGCAATTCCCTTCTCCTAAAGTGATCTAAATTCTTAGGAGCTTCATTTATGCTCTGGCAGTAAAACAAGGATGTCTGTTCCATGTCATTTTCTCTCTTCTCACTGACCACCAGTGTAGAGTGGCTGATTCGTCCAACAATAGAGCTTCTGCCATTTCTGGTCATCATCGTTTCCTGACATCTGCTATAATTGGATGAGAAGGGGGTGAAGTTATCTGCTATGGCATCCCATGGGCTCCTGTGGCAAGGGCTATATATTCAGCGTCTTTCTCATTCTGACCACAGACTTCTTTCTGATAGTTGGTTAGCCTCAGTATTTCTACAGGAGCTGAGTAATACTTAGCTATGTTTCTTGCCACATTGTCCTAAAGAAAACTGTGTGTCAGCCCATCATTTATTTGTTTTTAAGATTTTATTTTATGTATGTGAGACAGAGAAGGAGAGAGAGAACATGAGCAGAGTGAGAGGGGCAGTGGGAGAGAAAGAGTGAGAACCAGACTCCCCACTGAGCAGGAAGCCCAGGACCCTGAGATCATGACCTGAGCTGAAGGCAGGCGCTTAACCAAATGAGCCACCCAGATGCCCCACGAAAACTATGAGTCAGCCCATCTGATTGGATACTTACCCTCACCAATTGCTAGCATACTAATTAGTCACCATACTGGTTACAGGGCTTGCCACAGAGCCTTTAGCTTTGGGATTCCCAAAATTATTGAGATTTCTACATTTTTTATGGTTTCCACTAGAAAGCTGTGGAGAAGTGGGGAGAGTAGGGATGCTTCCTACTCTGGAACCCAACATTTAAATCTCATTGTGCTTCTCCAGTTCCCCATTTCTTCCCACAAGTGGTGAATTTATATCTCTTGGAGCAGAAATAACTTCCCTCATCACCAAGCAGTCTTCCCTATTCTGTGGTTGACAGTTTAAACTTAAAGTTTGTAGTCTCTGGTTTTTGTTCTTTATTTTTAAAGTGATTTCAAAGACTCTTTTCTTTCTTAAGCTGTCATCATAAGCTTTTAAGGGCTTATTTTGGAAAATAAAGGAAGATTTTTCTGCTTTTTCTCCATATATCTCCCTTCCTCTCGAGAATAGAATGACGGGAATTATCGTTGGTGCCAGAATGATACAGAGGGAGGCAGCGAGTACAGAGATACAGATGGGAGGTCTTAGGGATGATCAAGGAGCCTCTTCATGTCTTTACTATACTCTTACACCAGTAAAAAGTGATAGGGAAGAGTCAAGCTAGAGTAAGCCATCAGGACAGAAAAGAGGCCAAATCTAAATAGAATTAAATGTATCCCCTTTTCTTTCCTTGTAAAAAAGGTTATTCTATAATGAATAATTTCCATGTTGCCAAATGGAATCTACGGCAGCTTTGCACAGTTCGTCACTTCTTCCTCCTGAGACATTCCCTTCACTTGGCTTCTGGGACTGCTCCTCTGTCTCCTCTAATTCTTCATCCTATAAAACTGAGGAATTTTACCCTAAATTTAACGTGTGGAACTTCTCCTCTTTGTTATTAACTAAAGTGATTTTGTCTTCATGACTTCAAACAATAGTAACACGCTACTTGTTACCAACTATTGATTTCTAATTTGGAGAATTGAGGATTTCCTCATTTTATATATGTATATGTGTATATACATATATATGTGCATGTTACATGTATATGCGTATATATATGCATACTACATATATGTGTCATGTATATGACATCTTACATTTACAATGTCTAAAAATAAACTCACTTCTCTTAACTATGTTCATCAGACAATCTCCCCATCTCAGGAATGGTAACTCAATTCTTCCTATTATACTTCAAACCAAAGTTTTTCTCTCACACCCTTTATCTGATCCAGTAATAAATTCTGTCAGCTCTACTTTCAAAATATATTTAGAATTTGGTCACTTCTCACCACCTTCACCAATACTACCTTTGCCTCAGCCACTATTAACTTTACCTATATTATTGTAAGTACTTCCTAATTAGAAATTGCTAATTTACCTTTTCATCTTATCTTCCCTCTGGTCTATTCTGCACACAACTTCAAGGGAGAGCCTCTTGAAAAGAAGAACATTTCACTTTGTCCTCAAAGCCCTTCATTAGCTTCCTATTTCCTTCAGGGAAAAAAAAAAAAGATAAATTTGTATATAGACACCAAATAGGCCACATAAAATCAAGTGCCTGGTTATCTCTCACCTGATTTCTAACATACTTTCACTTAACTTATTAATTAACCTCCAGCCACACAAGATATCTTGCTATTCTTTAAGCATGCCATTGACTCGGGGCTTTTGCCCCATTGTTCCCACTGCCTTGAGCAATCTTCCTGTGGGTTTCCTAGATAGCAGAGCCCGTGACAAAATTTTAATGCAGTGTCAAGAAAACAGAAGTGTGGGGAAAAGGGAAGTAGATAAGGAAGAATAAAATGCAAATATAACGTGGTGTCTGACTGAGCTGGCTAGATATACAGAAAAACACAGCTGGTTGCCAGTCTCTGCAGTAAGTCTCTGGAGAGGTTGTGGATGTAGTACCTCTCAGGGCGGTCTGTGAGAGGAAGGAAGGAGAAGAATTTAGTTGCCAGTTCCTTCCTCTCTCTCACGCTCACCATTCATCCCGTATGCATTCAAGCCCCTGTACTTCCTAAGTTCATCAGAAGCACTGAGCACAAAAACGTGGCTGAGTGATCTGGGTGAACACCTGCACTGAATCTGGTACAGCCCACTCCTTATAATACGTAGATTCACTTACACCCTCTTCTAAGAACATGATGCCCTCAATTCTTCAAAGAAGTACAAATCCAATAAAGATGAGACCAATTAAAACATCGCAAAGACCTAAAACTATTACTGCTGGGACTACGGCTATTCTGGGAGTCATAATTGGTCTTTGTCAAACTTCTTCGACTTCCCCTTCTGTATTCCTCTCAGTTTGAGCCACAGAATTGAATGATCTAATTTTTTTGCCTGGAAAGTCTTCCTGAATCTGAAAAATCAAAACTCTTCTTCATCTTGATCTTAACAGACCATGGTTGCTGTAATTACCCATCACTGTTATCATTGAACATGAATGCCTCACTGCAGGGTGGTTCAACATTCATAAATCAATCAACGTGATACACCACATTGATAAAAGAAAGGATAAAAATTACATGATCCGCTCAATGGATCCTGGAAAAGCATTTCATAAAATACAGCATCTTTTCTTAATTAAAAACCCTCAACAAAGTAAGGATAGAGAGGACATACCTCAACATCATAAAGACTATATACAGAAGACCCACAACTAATATGGTCCTAAATAGGGAAAAACTGAGAGCCTTTCCCCTACAATCAGGAATAAGACAAGGATGTCCACTCTCACCATTACTATTTAACATAGTACTGGAAGAGTTAGCCTCAGCAATCAGACAACAAAAAGAATAAAAAGCATCCAAATTGGCAAGGAGGAAGTCAAGCTTTCACTATTTGGAGACAACATGATACTCTATGTAGACTCCACTAAAAAAAATTGCTAAAACTCATACATGAATTCAGTAAAGTTGCAGCATATAAAATCAATGTACAAAAATCTGTTGCATTTCTATGCACCAAAAATGAAGCAGTAGTAAAAGAAATCAATGAATCAATCCCATTTGCAATTGCACTAAAAACCATAAGACACCTATGAATAAACCTAACAAAGAGGTAAAAGATCTATACTCTGAAAACCATAGAACACTTATGAAAGAAATTGAAGAGGACACAAAGAAATGGAAAAACATTCCATGTTCATGGGTTGGAAGAACAAACATTGTTAAAATGTCTACACAACCCAAAGTAATCTACACATTTAATGTAATTCCTATCAAAATACCACCAGCATGTTTCACAGAGATAGAACAAACAATCCTAAAATTTATATGGAACCAAAAAAGACCCCAGATAGCCAAAACAACCTTACAAAAAAAAAAAAAAAAAAAAAAAACCTGGAGGCATCACGGTTTCAGATTTCAAGCTCTATTACAAAGCTGTAATCATCAAGACAGCATGGTACTGGCACAAAGACAGACATATAGACCAATGGAACAGAATAGAGAACCCAGAAAAGGACCCAAACTACATGGTCAACTATTCTTCAACAAAACAGGAAAGAATATCCAATGGAAAGAAGAAGTTTCTTCAACAAATGGTGTTGGGAAAACTAGATAGCCACATGCAGAATGAAACTGGACCACTTACTTATCCCATAGACAAAAAATAAATTCAAAGTCGATGAAAGACCTAAATGTGGGACAGGAAATGACCAAAATCCTGGAGGAGAACACAGGCAGAAAGCTCTTTGACCTTGGCCATAGCAACTTCTTATTACATCCATCATCAGAGGCGAAGGAAACAAAAGTAAAAATGAGCTATTGGGACTTAATCAAGATAAAAAGCTTCTGCGCAGCAAAGGAAACAATCAATAAAACTAAAAGGCAACCTTCGGAATGGGAGAAGATATTTGCAAATGACATATCAGATAAAGGGATAGTATCCAAGATCTATAAAGAACTTATAAAACTCAACACCTCCAAAACAAATAATCCAGTTAAGAAATGGGCAGAAGACATGAATAGACATTTCTCCAAAGAAGATACACAAATGGCCAACAGACACATGAAAAGATGCTCAACATCACTCATCATCAGGGAAATACAAATCAAAACCATAATGACATACTGCCTCACACCAATCAGAATGGATAAAATTAGCAACACAAAAACAACAGATGTTGGTGAGCATGCAGAGAAAGGGGAAACCTCTTGCACTGTTGGTGGGAATGTAAACTGGTGCAGCCACTCTGGAGAACAGTGTGAAGGTTCCTCAAAAAGTTAAAAATAGAACTACCCCATGATCCAGCAATTACACTACTAGGTATTTACCCAAAGGATACACAAGTACAGATTCAAAGGGGTACATGCATCCTGATGTTTATAGCAGCATTATCAACAATAGTCAAACTATGGAGAGAACACGAATGTCCACCAACAGATGAATGGATAAAGAAGATATGGTACACACACACAAAGGTACACAAAATATGGTACAAAGGTACAAAAATATGGTACACACACACAACAGATGAATGGATAAAGAAGATATGGTACACACACACACAGATGAATGGATAAAGAAGATATGGTACACACACACAAAGGCAACAGATGAATGGATAAAGAAGATATGGTACACACACACAAATGGAAAGATTTCATCAAAAAGAATGAAATCTTTCCATTTGCTATGATGTGGATGAAGCTAGGGTGTATTATGCTAACTGAAATAAGTTAGAGAAAGACAAATAATGTGATCTCACTATTATGTGAAATTTAAAAAAGAAAACAAATGAACATATGGGAAGAGGAAAATAAAAAAAAAGAGAAAGGGAAAAAAGCCATAAGTGACTCTTAATGATAAAGAACAAAGTGAGGGTTGATAGAGGGAAGTGGGTGGGGGATGGGCTACACAGATGGTGGGATTTTTTTAGTTAAATTCAATTAGCCAACATATAGTACATCATTAGTTTCAGATGTAGTGTTCAGTAATTTATCAGTTGTGTATAACACCCAGTGCTCATCACATCACATGCCCACCTTAATGCCCATCACCCAACTACCCCATTCCCCACCCACCTCCCCTCCAGCAACCCTCAGTTTGTTTCCTATAGTTAAGAGTCTCTCATGTCTTTTCTCCCTCACTGATGACTTCCCATTCAGTTTTCCCTCCCTTCCCCTATGATCCTCTGATTTCTGATTATGGCTTCAATTTCTTTGCTGGTTATGGGTCTGTTCAGATTTTCTATTTCTTCCTGTTTCAGTTTTGGCATTTTATAAATTTTCAGGAATGCATCCATTTCTTCCAGATTGCCTAACTTATTGGCATATAGTGGCTTATAATATGTTCTTAAAATTATTTCTATTTCCTTGATATTAGCAGTGATCTCTCCTCTATCATTCATGATTTTATCAATTTGGGTCCTTTCTCTTTTCTTTTGATAGGTCTGGCTAGAGGTTTATTGATCTTATTTATTCTTTCAAAGAACCAGCTTCTAGTTTCATTGATCTGTTCTAATGTTCTTTTGGTTTCTATTTCAAAGATTTCTGCTCTAATCTTTATTATTTCTCTTCTGCTTGAATTAGGCTTTATTTGCTGTTCTTGCTCCAGCTCCTTTAGGTGTAAGGTTAGGTTGTGTATTTGAGATCTTTCTAATTTTTTGAGAAAGGCTTGTATTGCTATATATTTCCCTCTTAAGACCACCTTGGCTGTATCCCAAAGGTTTTGAATAGTTGTGTTTTCATTTTCATGTGTTTCTTTGAATTTTTTCTTTCAAAAAATATTTGTTCAATGAATGGATGAATTTGTTAAAACAAGTGTTGGCTGGCTGTTAAGGAAATGCCAGTTTATAACATCTGGTGAATACATGGTTTTCCCATAGAAAATTCTGGGTGGAAGATAAGAACCATGTCCCTCAGCAGTTGTATTCTTCAACGTAAATTAATAAATTAGTATTAAATATCTATGTATATGTTTCTGGAAGAACGACTCATCCAAGTCCATTCTTGAGGCAAATATTGCCAAATTAACTTTCTAAAATGTGAAAAATTGGGCGCCTGGGTGGCTCAGTTGGTTAAGCAACTGCCTTCAGCTCAGATCATGATCCCGGAGTCCCGGGATCAAGTCCCACATCAGGCTCCTGGCTCCATAGGGAGTCTGCTTCTCCCTCTGACCTTCTCCCCTCTCATACTCTCTCTCACTCTCACTCTCTCTCTCTCTCAAATACAAAAAAATAATAATAATAATAATAAAATAAAATGTGAAAAATTAAGAGACAAATGACACCAATTTGTCAAGTGCCAAGTGTTTTTTATTTTGGGGATTCTTTGCTATTTGATGTGTGTTATATTCTCATTTCTGTCAGTTAATCTTATGAATGTAATCTATAAGCGTAGAGTTCTAGGGTTATAATACAGTTATTATGGTTAAAGTAGGCTAGTTATACACCCCAAATTCCACTTTCAGTGGTGTAGAGCTGTCAGTAAGAAATGGCTACCCAGTCAAAAAGTGTATGTCCCAGATCCCCTTACCATTAGGTCTGGTTAGCCAAACTCTAACAAGTGAAGTGGCTGTCAAAGTGATGACTAACAGTCCCAGGCCTGCTCACAAAAATTCCAACAGAGATTTCCTCTATTCTGTTATTATCTTAGTCCATTTCGGCTGCTATAACAAAATGCCATATATGGGGCGGCTTAAACAACAAATATCCATTTCTCAAAGTTCTGGAGTTCTGAGAAGTCCAAGATCAAAGTGTGTCAGATTCAGTGTCCGGTAAGAAC
The DNA here is from genome assembly GCA_028534135.1 of Potos flavus. Taxonomy (NCBI): domain Eukaryota; kingdom Metazoa; phylum Chordata; class Mammalia; order Carnivora; family Procyonidae; genus Potos; species Potos flavus. The sequence goes on from CM052899.1 coordinate 44,447,410, forward strand.
CCTTTTCCTGGTTTTCAGAGGGCTGCTTTCTTGTTGTGCCCTCACGTCATTGGGAGGAGAGATAAAGCAAGCTGTCTGGTCTCTTCTTATAAGGACACTAAGCCCATCATGAGGACCCTATCCTCATGCTCTCATCTAAACCTAATGATATCCCAAAGGCCCATCCTCCCGTTACCATTACAAGGGGGGTTAGGGCTTCAACATATGAATTGGAAGGGAGGTATGCAAACATTCAGTCCATAACAGTTACCTTTGCAACTGACTATAGTGGACATAGCCCCTAACACCATTTGGAAGAGGACAGATCACCTGTGAGTGTGGTACATGAACAACTGCACAGAAGAAGACTGCCCCGCTGATCTGTATCTGTCATCTTACATGTGTAAGAAATACATTCTACTTCAATGCATCAAGCATGTCTCAGCTGTATTTATTACACCATTAGCTCACACCACCATTGCAAGGAGATAAGGTGGAAGGATTAAATATGTTCACTATGGTAGAGAGCCCCAGATCTCTGATATACCTCACAGAAGGAAATTATTTTCATTACAAATGAACATTTAGGTCCAGCATGGGAAAAAATCAAGTTTTATTCATCTTTACGTCATTCTCTTGTACCCCACAAGTCTTGTACCTCACAAGTCTTGTCTCAATAATTTGTACGAAAATAACTCCAGTATTTGTTAAACGACCATAAGACTAGTGGTTATGTAATATTAACAATCAGCATGAGGAGCACTTGGGGAGCTCAGTTGGTTGTGTGATCAAGCCTCATGTAGGGATCCTCACTGGGCATAGAGTCTACTTGAGATTCTCTCTTTTCCTCTCCGTCTGCCCAACCCCCCTTGTGCTCTCTCTCCCTCTCTCTTTGAATAAATAAATAAAAACTTTTTTAAAAGCTCCATTCTTGGAGCATGAATTGCATGAGCAAAGTCAATGCCGTGCTATTCATTAACTCAGGAAGAACAGTAATCTTGAGAAGTTTCCCTGAGATGTACTCAGCAGAGCAAATTTTAACAAACTACATGTAATCATTTTACCACCATCAGACATGGAGGGCCATCATATGAGAAGCATGAAGAAACCCATTAAGTGTTCACTGCAGGGATATCTTTCAGAATTGAGTTTATGCTATCCCACAACATATATTTTGCAGACCCATGGGAAAAATTCCCTTTAGTATATGAACCAGAAATAGCTGTACTTCTGAAAAACTGGTTTTCTTTTCTTTTCTTTTCTGGATATTAAGTATTGTGTAACTGATCTTGCTTGTCTCCTTTTTCTAAGAAAGCTTGGAGTCAATTATCAATTCATCTCTAGCAGGCATAACTACCCTGCATGTTTCATTTTTGTGGAGATAGCACATTATGGTTTTGTCTTATTTTTTAGCAAGAAAAACATGGGGTGGGGAGCCACAATCAAGAAGAATACCACCTCACTGATAAATACCCATTACAATAGACTTATTTGTTTAGAAAATTGGAAAGAATTACAAAGGACAGCCTTAGAAATCCTCAATCATAATATATATGGCAATGAAGTGAATTAACACTAAGAATTTTATCAGAATAATTCAAATCTACCTACTTTTTTTAAAAAAGTAACATGAATTGACATGAGAAAAAGTACATTAAAAAGATCTTGATTATTTTCATGTATTTTAATGTCTATATATTTGATACGCAGAACATTATAAATCAAGTTTATATTGACCTCACAGATTACTAAATATATTCTGAGTATATATTACATTTTATTACAGTTTGACAACCCTTTAATAGTGGTGTGTGTGTCAGTTTATCTCCCCAAATTGAGTATAAATCTATTTGTACCAAGAGCCAGATTATTTGGTTATTTGAATCTTTAGGAATACTTTGTTCAATTCTGATTATATAACTCAGTAATACTTTTCAGTTTCTAGATAAAAACTATTAGAATTTTTTAGTGTGCTAAATAGAAAATGATGTAGATATCTTTTTTGACTTAATTTTATAAATTTAAGGAAACAGCAGCCAGATTATCTCCTACTGTTAAAGAGAGAAGCTGATGTGAGGTTGAGCAGTGGGAGACTCCTGAATAATAAAACAAAGACTTTAACTTGAAAAATCAGAAATAATTATTTCTGCTACAAAAGGGAGAAACATTTTATTAATATACGTACCTTTAATTTATATTACATTTAAAACATGATGGGCACCATGAATAATTACTAAAGAATTGTACTCTTTAAGAAAAATGGAACACACTTTCTTTACCTTTACTTAGGCAACAAAGAAAGTTCATCTGTGTGTATGCTATAAAAAGAGCAAAAAATGTGCTAAGAACAAATGACCATGCAGAAGGAAAATAATAACCACAAGAAAACGAAGTTGGAAGGAAAAAAGAAAAGTAGATAGAAAAGAAGGAAAGAACAGATGAAGGGCTGGAAGAAGAAGGGAAGGAGGGAGGAAAGAAAGAAGGGGCACAGGTAGGAGGGAGGGGCAAGAAAAGAGGATGGAGAGATGGAGCTAAAGAGGAAGGAAAAGAAAGAAAGGAATGATAAAAGAGAGAGAGGGAAGAAGGATAAAGGAGGGGGAAGCCTTTCTTCAAAAGATTATTTATTTATTTGTTTGTTTGTTTATTTATTTATTTATTTATTTATTTATTTTTAAGAGAGAGAATGCACTGCAAGTGGGTAAGCTACCCTGCTAAGGGTAGCAGGAGAGAATCTCAAGCAGACTCACCGCTAAGTAAGGGGAGCCTGACATGGGGCTTGATCTCACAACCCATGAGATCATGACCCATGAGATCAGGACCTGAGCCGAAACTAAGAATTGGATAACCCACTGAGCCACCCAGGCACCCCTCTTCAAAAGATATTTTTAAAGGTTTCATATTGCCTGGATTTAGTATTTCAGTTGGTCTGGTACTACACGTTTCCATCCTCATTGTATGAATTGTTTACCTTTTCAGATGCAAATAAAATTGGGGGGGAAAGAAAAATATCAAGCAGTCTACAGAATTCCTCACGCTTGGAAATGACTCTCAACTACTAGTTAGAGTTCTGTTCAGTCTCAGAAGTCCTTGAGGGTTTATTCTTATATTATCATTCCTTCTAGATCTCCCATCTCTGGAGAGAAAAAACAGCTTAAGAAATTTTGGAAAAGGCTAGAACAAGCTAAGGAAATGCCCTATGATCCCAGATAGTTTTACAGATTCAAGCATGTCCCTGGACCTTTGTTTCCTTATTGTGAACATTCATGGAGTGTGGTGTAAGTCAGTCTACAGAATTAATCAAGTGCTTTGTCTCTCAAATAATCTCCTTATTAGAACAATATCTATCTATTACTTTGAATATTCATGATACTCATGCCTTTCTCAACAGCCCATTCAATTGATAATTAAATGATGTATGTGTGGCATGATCTTGTTGATATTGTGGTATATGATTATGTCTTCTGGTGCACCCAATCTTTTTGCCAAGTAATTTAGATCCTAAATTACAAGTAACATTGGAAGATGTGCCTGGGTGGATCAGTCGGTTAAGCGTCTGCCTTTGGCTCAGGTCATGATCCTGGAGTCCCCGCATCGGACTCCCTGCTCAGTGGGGAGTCTGCCTCTCCCTCTGCCCCTCATCCCTCTCATGCTCTCTCTCTCTCTCAAATAAATATGTAAAAAAAAAGTAACATTGAAAGAGAATTGATATATCATCATATAATTTATAACACACTTATAAACAATATCCATTTAATAAAGGCATTATAGCTTCTGAGACTTATGGATAAAATTTTAATAAGTATAAATTTTTTAGTCTTGAATCATAAAACATAAAATAAAAGTAGAGCAAGCTCAAATTTTCCCTAACAACTAAATATTTTCCTTCATTCTGAACTCCCATCTCTCTGATGTCAGAAAACATATTTTAAATGTTTAGCCCAAGCCACTGATTTCTTGAAATACATAAGGTTCATGTTCTAGTCACAGTATGATTTAGCAACTCTAAATCTGGCCTATTCACCACCATATTTTGCCTTTTCTTTATCCCAAGATATACTCACGTGCTTAGAAGTACCCAAAATAGAAGATTAGTCACAGTTAACCCATAAGCACTGGCAAGCGTCAGTTAGTCACCTAGGCCCACCCATAGACGCTGGCAAGCACCTAACTGTCGCTATGGTAGAGCTCCTGGGATCACCTGGACCGTGACCACTATCCATTTTAGTGAATGACAATGGTGTTCTTTCAGACTTCTCTGCCATATTTGATCATCTTTCACACAGAAGCTCACTCTTTAATCCTCTTATTCTACTTCATATTCACACAAATCACTCTGAAAACATTTCACTTCTCCAAGGGATCATTTATGGCTGGTAGTCAGTTAATATGTCCAAGAACTTCTGCTGTGCTCAGCGGGAACATTTGAGGCATGAAGAAACAGTGGATTCTTCCCCTATCGTCTTCCACATGGTTCTGCCACTCCAGCAGGACCTGTACCCTTCCCACATCCTTCACAATGAACTTGCATCTCCCGCTAGTATGGGTGCTCTGCAAACTCCAACAAGGACTGTAACTCACTTATTTTTCTTCGGTTTGCTTCTTTCTGGTTATTCACTATCCCTACTCCCTCAACCACTCTTTCTCATTTCAATGCTGGAGATCTAAGTGAGGGTATTCAGAAGAGACAAACAAAACAGAATACACCAGAAGCTATTGTTATGTCTGAGTCCCTTCCTGCTGGTTAAAGAGAGAGAACGCAGTAACCGGGGGAGAGCCAACTTTTGTGAAGAAAAATGAGATAGAAAAATTGAGCCCTGTACTACAGGTGAAAATGGTCTTTTTTATGTGTCCTCCACATGAGCTCTCCCCGAGAGCTGTAAAGTAGTATCTAATGGTTCAGACTAGTTGAGAATGGCTAAGCATACCAGCTGCTCCTTAACATTCTTCTAAGAAACTATAGGATAACGTTAACTTTAAAGCACACAATTTCCTTGTGAACAAGAGCCAAGAGTGCAGTTTCATTGTGAAAGCCTGTTTGAACCTGCGAGAGAATCCATAACATGTGAAAACATCCATAATGTGTTGCCCAAAAATTGAAAGTAACTGAAGTTTCATATTATAAAGATAAAGGAGAGGAATCAGATCTTTTTTTCCAGAAGGTTAGTACAGGGAAAAAACCCTACACGTAAAGCACATCTGCCGTGTTCTGTTTTTAAGGATAAGGAAAAATTCCAGGGAGATGAAGTGATGCACCCAGACACAAATGAATTGTCTACAAGTTGATACTAGAACAATGAAAAGACTCTTAAGAGTCTCATGTTAACCTTGTTGCTACTATATCACACTTCTCAACGGAAGCAGTGGATGGTGAAACCTAATGATTTTTTGTACATTATCATTAAGGAATTGCAGAACAGATTATTATCATCTGTCCTTACCATTATTACTGTGTTAAATATGCGTTGAGAAAAAAATACTGGTGGAAATATTTGTTAACTGCCTACTAGTTGTTAGATGCCGGTTAGGGCTTTTGGTGGTAGGATGGATGCAAATAGCATTAAAAACATCATTACATGAATAGTTCTATGTTATTTGGGAGGTAAGAAATTGACAGCTAGAAAATAGTCATTCGAGAAAGTTAAGGGAAAACCCTAAGTCAGTATGTTCTGTAGTTCCCTCCACTGAAATTCAGAGGACTGACATCGCCATGATTCCAAGTGTCTTGGAAGATGTCATGAACAACTTAAGATCCCTATAAGTCTGGAAGGCTCCTAGTATTCAGATAAGCAGTGGTCTGTACATAAATGTGGCTTTATGAGTAAGGAATGACACATGCACAGCCTCTCTTACTAAGCCTGCTAAAACCCTGACAAATGTGGATTCATCCATGAATGTCAAATGGCAGCATATAAGAAAACTTTTTAAATGTCAGGCTCCTATCTAAAAACTGAATAGAAAAACAACAAAAGAGGGCAGAGGACATTTTTGGACCGGATAATATGAGACCTGGGTAGTCTATTGCTTCAGAGAAGGAATCTTTTATGCAAAGGCACTGACAAGCTCTAGATGATGACACTGGGTATTCATATAAACTAAAAAAAAACACCAAAGGACAGTCCTCTTCTATTCCCTAGGTCCATTTAAGCAAATGGCAGAGGAATTCTTTTGTGTACTAAGAGAAAGGGCATTTTAGTGGCTTTAGAAATACGTGGGGAATAAATTTTATCTCAGAATGACTGCAGAAATGGCCCAAAGCAAAGGAAAACTAAAAGTCGACCAGCGGTCCTGGTTTACCTTTGGAAAGAAAAGAGCTTATAAGCAAGCACTCTTCTCTTGTGCGCCTGCGCTCTTTTGCTGTCTTTTTTGCTGTAGCTCTCACTCCTCCTTTGTTCCTTCTCATTTCCCTTTCATTCTTTATTCGTTTCTCATAAATTTATGAATATCGTGTAATAATGGAAATTACATATTTATAATGGTGCTACCATCAAGATAAATGCATATAAACGCCCAAAGAGAAAACAGGAGAGTACAATATAGCAGCAAGGGTAGAGGCAGTCTTTGCAGAAACATCTGAATGCAAATTACCATTCACCTACATTCTATTTGTGCGACTGGAGGCGAGTTCACTAATTTTTTTGAGGTTTCTACTTAACATCCGTAAAATAGAAATTATAAACCTCTCACAAAGGATGCTTAATGCAGTTCTGAGCTAGTACAGTAATAAAAAAATTTAATTTTCATACTTACCTCCTCTCCCGAAATCAATAAATATTTCATATTTTCTCTTCTCTAGTATAAGAAGGTTAGATACTTGGGAAAGTTTGCTATGTATTAGATGTAAGTGAAGTGTTACATTTTTTAACTAATCCACTGACATCAAAAGAGAATATTTTCTAATGGTTGAAGCAGAGTTAAAAATTTTCAATGTGCATTAACTCATTCAAAGCTAACTCATTTTGAATCGGTGAGACTATTTTCTGAGACCCTCCATTTTTTGTTATAGAAAAGAACGAAAACATGCAACTACTTTGAAATGGGTACAGAGGCATTTGAACTAAATCCACACATCTCAGATTTTAGGGAAATATGTGAATATTTTAGAAGCCCAAATTTAATTTTCCAAACATGCTTTGCCTAAGGTACTCCAAAATTAAAAAAACAATGTCTGTTATTTTATTGACTTCACTCTGAGTAAAAATAAAGCCCAGAGTAATATTGTCAACATCAAACAAAAAATTTTAAATAGCTTTGTGAGAAATTTATACTTTGGAATAGTGAGTTCCCAGTACTTTCTTTTGTGTGATGAATTTGTGTTAACTTTTAGAAAACTTAGATTTGGAATTTCATCACCAATAAAGAATATAAAGTATCAATATCTCCAGAGCTTTGCAGTTACTGTTATACTTTATATTCAGGATGAGAGAGCAGAAAGAACTGGGAAAGAAAATTAAGCAAAAAAGAAAATCTAAAAAAGAAAGGAGGCAAATGTTTATATATATCTATTCAATTCACTTTATCCAGGCAACCAAAAATAAATAAATAAACAATGGCGTTATTTTCAAATTGAACCATATTTGAAAGGAAACGGAAATTTACATTAAAATGAGAAACAATACTGCTGTCAGTTTGTCATTCTTCATCTGGAATTCAATATCCATGAATTGAATAAATGAAATTCTCTGATGAAATTAAATCAACCACATTTCTTGTGCCTCCTTAAAGAAATTCTACCACAAAATATAGAAATCTCATTATGCTAACCCCTGCTATACTTTGCTTCAAGCTCTAATGTGTTACATATCTTTCTAAAGTATTAAAAACTGAATCTACAACTTAAAGTCAGCATGAGAATAAAGGCCAAATGACTGTGAATAAAATAGAATATTTCAGAATAATATCATTTTTCGGAAGTCTTTATTTTATTGTACTTGTGTATGCCCTAAAGTTAATGCACATAGAAGTGACCCGTAAAGTGAATAGTAATGTGTTGATATTAACCATCACTTAGCCTGTGTCTTCTTTCTCTTTTTCATACTCCTTCTTTTTCTCTTTCTCTTTTTCTTTTTCTTTCCCTTTTGTTTTCATTTAGCACTTAGTGTAACACCCACTCACCTCCAGGCAAAAGACCAGTGAGAAAGTTATGCACTTTCACTGTCAAGATTTATTTTGCTACTATACACATTTTTTAAAAGATTTATTCATTTATTTATTTGAGAGAGAGAAAGAGAAAGAGAGAGTGCAGGGGAGAGGGGCAAAGGGAGGAGAAAAAAACTCAAGCCTGATGTGGGGCTTGATCTCACAACCCTGAGATCATGACCTGAGCTACGATTTTTGTTATGATTTATTGTTGTTATTTTATTTTTAAAAAATAATTATTTTTCAGTTAACTATTGTTGACCTAAAAATTGCTTTTATTATTCACTCCTTCAAAAAAAAAAATCACTGCTTCAAAAATTTCATTGAAATGACAACGGCTTTTATAAAAATAAAATTAAGTCCAAACCAACATTGGAAGGCCTGGAAAATTGCAATGCAGTTACAAGACTACAAGATTAGAAGCAGTTGGAGATGAGAAAGAAGTGGGTCAAGGGGAGTCCATTGGGCAAATGGAAAAGGCTGTAATCAGCTACACACACTTGCCCAATGCCACAGCCCTAGCAGGTGACTGGCTCTGTCTTTACAATACAATCAGGAAGTAAAAGACTGCCATAGAAGACTAGTAACTTGGGCTTTATGGAGGGAAAGATGGCCCACAGGCCAGAAAACCTATGATGACAATACTAAGCGACAAGATACCTGCATACCCTAAAGAAAAGGCTTAATTCTTCTCCATGCCAATACCTCAAATCAACAAGAAGACTGATGCTGAATAAAAACATAGAGGTAAAGGATACGAACAAGAATTTACCAAAAAATAGTCAGTAAAAATGAGGGTTAGTGCAACAATAGGGATATGATATTGCTACTACTACTGTTTTCTTTAAATATACATATAGAATTTATTAGTGCCATACATGGTGCTACTACATTATACGTACAGATTCATGTAAATATCACAACGTCATAGGCATTATTTCTGTTTTATACATAAGGAAAGTGAAGTTTAGAGATATTTTTTTGAGAGAGAGAGAGAAAGAGTGAGAGAGAAAGAGAACACAAAGGGAGAAGGAGAAGCAGACTCCCCTGCTGAGCCGGGGCTCAATCCCAGGCCCCTGGCATCATGACCTGAGCCAAAAGCAGACACTTAACTGACTGAGCCACCTAGGAGCCCCAGGAAACTGAAGTTTAGAAAATTATAGTACCTTCACCTATTTCTTACAGCAAATACGTATGAAAGAGCCACAGTTTTATCTGACTCCAGTATATTTATTTTTAATGATTAAGATTTAGCTTTAAATTTCCAGTTTGAATAATATAAAAACTTATATTTATCAAATTGACAAATATTTCAATGCTAATGTCAATATTAGCTAGGCTGGTGAGTATGTAATTTTACGAAACATCTTCTGCAGATAATTTGACAATGATTTGATGCAACTTAAATGTGCATCAAAAGAGGAGTGGCCAAATAAGTTATTAGCTGTTACATATAGTGAAATACTATGCAGTCTTTAAGTCTTTAAAAATTTGAAGCAGATCTCTACCTACTGACATAAAAATGTATCCAGATACTACAGGCTGCATGTTTGTGTCCCTCAAAAATTCATATGTTGAGGTCCTAAACCTCAATGTAATGGTATTAGGAAGTGGGGCTTCGGGTAGGTGATTAGGTCCAGGGGTCTGAGTCCTAATGAATAGAATTAATGCCTTTATCAAAGAGATCCCAAAAGGTTCCTTTGCCCCTTCCACCATGTGAAGACACAGCCCTCTGTGAACCAGGAAGCAGGCTCTCTTCAGTGATCAAATCAACCGGCACCTTTTTTTTTTTTTAAGATTTTATTTATTTATTTGACAGAGAGAGATCACAAGTAGGTAGAGAGGCAGGCAGAGAGAGAGGGGGAAGCAGGCTCCCCACTGAGCAGAGAGCCCGATGCGGGGCTCGATCCCAGGACCCTGAGATCATGACCTGAGCTGAAGGCAGAGGCTTTAACCCACTGAGCCACCCAGGCGCCCCAAATCAACTGGCACCTTTATCTTGCACTTCCCAGCCTCCAGAACTGTGAGAAAGAAATATTTATTTTTTAAGCTACTCAGTCTTTGGCATTTTTGTTATAGCAACCAAACAGATTAAGATACCGGGATACAATGTGAAATAAAAAAGCACGTTGCATTATATGTAGTAAGATCATATCTTTAAAGATTATATGTATAAGTGTATCACATATGTGCACATATATTTATTTGCACTTCAAACTATTAATGGTGTTCTTTTAAGAAGGAGATGGTCTTTAAAAACATTAAATAAAAGCGATCTTTTATTTTTTTACTAATGAATTTATTTTCTTTTTTAACAGCAATTTTAAAAATACGCATTTATCTATTCCTTTTGTAACATAAGAGAGAAAAAATTAAAAGTGGATTTTACCCAAACATAGCAAGTCATAATTCCTATATTCAAGAGAAAAATCTGTCTGTTGTAAAACTACAAACTGTTTAAATTATACTGCTGATTGTTTTCATAGTTTATTGTTTGCATATGTGTCTATATTATCTGGGATTTTCCAAAGAATATGATGAAAGTAGTCTAAAATTTGGTCATGTTAATATTGCTCTCACTTCTTGGAACAATATTATTTTCTGTTTGCCTTGGATGTGATATGAAGAGAGTGATTTCAATAGCAATTAACCAAAATGATAACTACTAGCATTTTATAGCCATTCATTTCTTTGACTTTCTAGAACATCTTATCATTGCAATTGTTTATGTGAGATTACAGGTTTGAGATGTGGCAAATACTTGACACAACTGCAATCAAACAAGTTATATCATATATGAGAATGTGTCATCTGTAGCAAAATCTTCATTGGTATTACCACCATATATCAGTCTGTTTGGGCTGCATAACAAAACACCACAGTCTGGATGGCTTAAGCAACAGAAATTTATTTTCTTACCATTCTGGAGACTGAAGGCCAAGATTAAGGTATCAGCAGGATTGGATTTGGGAGAGGGTTCTCTCCTTGGCTTGCAAATGGCCACCTACTCTATGTGTCCTCACTTGGTCTTTCCTCCAGATTCTTTTCATCTTCATATGAGGACACTAATCCTATCATATTAGACCCTAATTAGAACCTAATGATTTTATTTCACTTTAATTACCTCAATAAAGTCTCTACCTCCAAGTACAATGACATTGGGTGTTAGGACTTCCCCATATGAATTTGTTGAATTCCATAACAGGCATCACAGGCATAATGTCTTCTTTTCTATTAAGATATCTAGAGTATCTCAGCTATACAATTAATTGATTATACAAGTTCTACTTGCTGCATTTTTGTTGGTAGTGGCAGATGGAAGAAAGGGTGAATGAAATGCTAATATATAATTGTGAATAGCTATCCTTTTCTGCAGAAAATATTTTTGGTAATGTTACATATGACTTTTACAATTGTCTTTACTATTTTGATTTTAGTATGCAATATGTGTGTGTGTACTCATTAAATAATTAATTGTAATATTAATAATCGGGAAATAAAAAGAAAGAATCAGGAAATAAGTGTTATTATCAGAAAGTCCCCAGTTCCCCAATTCTCGTCGGTCTGAGAATACAAATGAAGTTATTTCCACATTAATGTCTGAAACTCAACAGTTTCTAGACCCTACATGTTTATAAGTAAATGAGTCCCTTGTGAAATCTTTTTCAAAAAAAAGTCTTTGGTAGCTAGCAAGAATTTCTCACTTGCAATCTAAGTCAATGCCTGAACCTGAGCTTTATAAACCACTGACCAATGACTCTTTTCTCTCCAATGACTCCTCAGGGCCCCGAAACCTGGCCTCAGGGGTTGAACTCCCTCATCCTGAGGCTACCAGACTGGATAGTATGTAGATCTTGATTATTTTTAGGGTTTGATTTTTATTCATTCATTCATTTATTATTCATTTATTTTTAGGCTGCCTTAGTCTGCCTGGGCTGCCATTAAAAAATACCATAAACCAAGTGGTTTAAACAACAGAAATGTATTTTCTTACAGTTCTGGAGGGTGGTAAGTCCAAGATCAAGGTGGTGGCCAATTCAGTTCCTGGTGAGAGCTCCCTTCCTGGCTTGCAGATGGCCACCTCTTTGCTGTACTAAATTGTTTAGTTCTCATATAACAGAGAGACAGAGAGAGAGCTCTCACTCTGATGTCTCTTCCCTTTCTTATAAGAGCACCAGTCCTAATGGATTAGGGCCCCATCCTGTGACCTCCTTTAACCTTATGACTTACAATCCCTACCTCCAAATACAGTCACATTGAGGATCTAGGCTTCCACATATGAAGTTGAGGGGGACACAAACATTCAGTCCGTAACACAGACCACATTTGGAAGTGGTGATTTGAAGTGACTGGAATTTGAAATAACACATGGAAGTGACTTTAAAGAAACATAATCATAAGGGTCAGATCATGGCCTGGCCAGGCTTCAATTTTGACCATGCCTTCTTTCTTCCAATTCAAAAATGGGAAAAAAGATTAAAAATATTTCAAGATACAATATATTGAAAATACCCATTTTGGAGTCAATGGAATTCCTTGACTTTTCTCCTTTTTCACCCTCCCAAATACATTTAAACTCTGGAATCCCAAGAAATCTTTATTTTGAGGTATTTCTTAGAGCTTTCTGATACTTTTCATGCTCAATTAGAGATCTAATACATATAATCAGTCTTCATACAAAAATGACTCTCAAAATTTGTCCAAAGAACTGAACTTCAAACTCAATATTATTTTTTTATCCATGTTTAACTTGTTCTCAAAATAATGGGCTGTTTTACCAAATTTAACTAGTTTCCTCTTATTTTATTTTTTTAATTTGGTTGCTTGATCGTTTAACTACTGTGTGTGTACACACAGGAAAGCAGAAGAAATCAAACAAGGTAGGATAAAAATCATTTTACATGCCCTAGAATTTTTCCAGATACCCTAAAGGATTTGAGTATGAGAGAGGGGAAAAAATGTATTTGTGTTGTTTGGAAGTAGCTAGGGCAGCAAATTTAAGCAAAATAAGTCACTCTCCATCTCTTCTCATTATGTGAGGGCAAAGAACATTTTTTTAAAAGACATATTGTGTAGAGAAGAGTCTCTTCTTTTCTGCTCATTATTTTAGCAACAGATCTCATTTTCTCATGGTGACTGTGGGAGTGTGACCATGTAGTTACCTACCACTGCTCATTATATTTTAGCCTAATAGGAGCAGGGATAATTTCAGCCTTGCTGCCTGGTGATTGTAAATGTGCTTATTATCTGTGTCTTCTGTGAATTTGCAGGAGTACACAGTGTTCCATCTCTTGTTTTGTTCGTCAGCAGGAAAAAATATTTTTTGTTTGTTCTTCTTTTTCCACCTCCTATAGGTGTAAGGTTAGGTTGCTTGTTTGAGATATTTTTGCTCCTTGAGGTCGGAAAAAATATTTTTTATGGCCCCTGTTTATGTAAATTCTAATGGAATGAGAAAGCCAGATCTTGCTACAAAAAATGGTTGCATCAGAGTTTAAAAAATGTATCCTCTAAATTAAGAGAGTCATAAAACTTTAATAAGAGTAGGTAAAGCACATTAGCATTTTCTTTATCTCCAGAATTACGAAGGTATGCACTTGAATCATAACAAATATGCTTTTATTTTTTATGTTATGTGCCTAGGAACTTAGCTGTAAAATGACTATTTAAAATATTATTTTCCTAGGCTTTTTGAATGGTAATCATCTTTTAGAATTCATACCACTTCTTACATATCAAAATAGAAGCAACTTAGTATCATATGTATTTAAAGTACTCCCTTTTGGGGCTCCTGGGTGGTGCAGTTGGTTAAGCTTCTGACTCTTGGATTCAGCTCAGGTCGTGATCTCAGGGTCATGAGATCAAGTCCCACATCTAGGCCACCGTCAGGATCCATGCTCAGTGCAGAGTCTGCTTAAGACTTTCTCTCCTTCTCCCTTTGCCCACCCCCCTTTAAAATAAAAAAATAAAACTTTAATTAATTAATTAATTAAAGTACTCCCTTTAGAATCTTTCTTATTTAAGCTGTAAGGAGGAAAATATTCCCTACTGATTATCATTTGTTTTAAACTAAGAGGGTAAATCAAAATTCTTGACTAGATCCATGCCTTTCTAGACTTCCAGTGAATTTGAAACTCAAGGATAAAAATCCTACAATCTAATGTGGTCACTGTCACATCTCTAGCCCAGAGCACAGTGCCTGGCATACAAAATTAAATTTAATTAATTAATTAATGACCTCATATTATTTCTCCTCTGAATTTATTCAGTGTTGACCAATGCTAACAAAAACACCAGGAAAATTTTAGGCAGGATTAAAAACAATCTAGTGGTCACCAATTGCTAAAGAATTTAGATAGAATCAGGTAGGTTAAGATAAACCCTAAAGAAGATAAATCCTCAGAACTCAGTGACACAAACATTGAGATATGCAAACTTTAAAAGAAAACGTGTATTTCATCCATTGTGCTTTTAAATAAAAATGCATTTCCATAAGCAAATACTTACCATTTTAGTTTTGTTATGAAGCAGTTTTTCTAAAATTTGGCAAAAAGGTTTTATTTTGTTTGTTTTGGTTTTGTTTGTTTGTTTGTGTGTTTGTTTTTGCTCTCTACCTGCTGTTTTGCCCAAGGCATTTTTCCCTTATTGAAAACTCACTTACAATATAGTGTTCATTCAGGAAAATAGTCTCAGCTATTCTTGTACTTTACAGGCACTGTGAATTCTGTTTCATCAGGCTTGTTTTAATCTATTTGGACACTATATACACATAGTTGTAGAGGAATAGAGAAGGAGGCCATCCAGAATGAAAACTATTTCATGTGCAAGCAGCTTTCTCTACAAAAAAAAAAAAAAAAAAAAGCCATTTCTCTGTCTTGGCTCTAGACTCATTCATTTGTCATCTACACTCATTTTTAGCTTATGGCTTTGTTTCTCAGTTCATTCATCACCCAGTCACTTGTTTTATGTCTCAAAGTCTCAGTCCATTTATGGGAGTGAGCCGAGGGCCCATAAATCTGAAAAATTTTGCACCTGAGTGACTTCTCCATCTCTTGGCTGTACAAGTTGAAATATTATAGTCCTCCAAGACATAAACTTTATATTTACAATGGGAAGTAGTTATGTGCATTAGTAGCTAAGCAAGTGAAAGGTCTATTGTCAGCCCAAATTTGTACCAACATCCATTTTTATCTAGTCTTTTGTAGATTTCAAGAATCCCTAGTCCCAAGTTTTCTAATAACAATGCAATTTGGATTGGTTCACTTTATACTCAACTTTTTTTTTTCTTTTTTCACTGTTTCCATTCTAGAACAGAAAGACAGTGATGCCTGGGTGGCTCAGTCGGTTAAGGGACCAACTCTTGATTTCAGCTCAGGTTGAGATCGAGCCCCACATAGGGCTCCCCACTCAGCAGGAGTCTGCTTCTCTCCTTCTGCCCCTTCCTCTGACCATGCATGCTCTCTCTATATCTCTGTCTGTGTATCTATCTTCTCTCTCTCTAAAAGAAATAAATAGATCTTAAAACAAAACAAAACAAAACAGAAAGACAGTGCAACACCTCAAAATGCCTATACCTCTCCAGTGATGAGGAAGGAGGACCCAGAGAAGGAAGAAGACTCAGCAGCCCTCAAACGACATGACACAGGAATGTCAAGGCAGGACTGCAGTGACTACTCAGTGTCTCCCCATTAACAATGGGACACAGCCTTTTGCTTAGATGCTCTCGGCCTGCCTCAAAACCTTTTCTGAGGGTTTGGTGATGAAACCGGATGAGTTGCTTGGGTTCTGATTGGTGATAATAATCAAGACAGCCCATGCTTGATGGAGGGACCACCCACCAACTGGCAGTCTCTCAGAGAGTCAGGCTTCTGACCAACAGAAACAAACCATAGGTTCCCAATGCCAGCTGCTGCAGCAGTCACCTCATTAGCTGCCACAGGAAGGTCTCCTCACCGTCATTGACACTGGGAGAAGTGAGGTAGCGACAGGCAGGCAGAGGCTACTGCTGGAGTCAGTAAGAAGCAGTGAGGCAGTTTCAAAGGAACAACCTGAACAAATGTTGCTTTAAAAAGCAAAGGACACTTGTGACAGAATGGCACTTTATTACAAGTTTGAGTGTGAGTGAAAAAAAGTCAGTTATTAACTTTCAGCAAATGCTGACCTGTGGTTTTGCCATCCCTGGGCTTATGGGAGCATCCAGAAACCTGCTTTGTATATATCTGGAACTAAGAAAGCTGAAATTTATTTACATACTCGAGACTGTGTATCTGGACAATAAAAAATGCATATAGAACCTAATTTGTCCATTAGTTCTCATGTTCGTATAGAAAAAAAGCAATATTTTGTAAATTTATTAGCTCACAAAAAATTTCATATTATAGGAAAACTAAAATTAAAGCAAACGAAAGTTCTTTAATCACTTTCCTGACAGTATCTAGCCCCCAAATGGCCAAAAAAGGAAGTTCTCAGAGGCCAAAGAAAAAGAAAGTCAGTGACACTCAGTGCTTAGATGCACCATTTCTTGCAGTATTTACTTGCAGTGTTAGAAATGACAGCTACTTCTCTATAATTCAGTCATGGTTCAACTAGAGAAGCAGAACTGTGGAATAAGCATATAGTGAGGTTTTATTATAAGTAATTGGTTTATACAGCTGTGTGGACCTTCTAAACAAATCAAATATCAACAAGGTCGATGTTCAGAAAAGGAAGATCATAAGCAGGCTGGAACTCCATGAGCACCAGCTGAGGCTGATTCCAAAGGCAATCAAATGGAAGAACACAAACACAGAACTCAAATTCAAAACTCAGAGCGTGAGATCATCAAAAGCTCTGGGCTGCTTATTTAGGCTCGCCTGATTGGACCAGGCCCACCCAGGATAGTCTCCTTTTTTGATTAACTTAAAATCATGTCTACAAAATTTTTACAACATTCAATGTTTGATTGAATAATTTGGAACTATAGTTCAGCCTAGCTAAATTGATCATTAAAAAGCTATCACTTTCGGGATGGTTGAACTTCTTTTGAAAAAACATTAGCCCTCAAATTCCTGGGAGTCTTTCTGATTATAAATTCTAAGATTTTTTATTTCTACTGTAAAAGGCAGTTAAAACACTCCCCACTGATTCCTGTCTGGCGGCTATACTGGGGCTAGTGTGTTAAGCTATTAGGCACCAGGGCATATTCAGATGGAGGCTGAGGACAAATAAGCTTGAAATTTTCAAATGTGTTTCTGGTTTAGCTTGGTCCCTAATGATCAACAGATCATGGAAAATGACTATTAAAAAAAAAAAAATGCCCAAGGTTTGGCCTAAGGATTTTTGCCTGCTAAGAAACTCAGAACACAAGTGAACACGATCCTTTGACTGGCAAGCCCATCCTCTAACTCCACTATGGGTGGTTATCACAGGCTAGCACCACACAGCCTGGAAGCCAGACTACAATTTCGCACACAGAGAGTTAACAACGTCATGTAATCACCTATGCTGGATTTTCTTACAAGAATTGAGCTCCCTTCTCACTAATATGCTTTTTCTTGTTTTGTTTTAGGGGAGGAAAGGTTTTCCATCTCATTCCTGCTGTCGCTCCCACTCTCTCTCAATCATCTCTTTTCCTTTCCTTTCTTTTCAGAATGTTGCAAACTAAAGTCAAGAGTGCTTTCAGTCAAGTCTCCCACATGAGGAGAAAATATCCAACATGTTTGCCAGAGCTCTTTCCTCTCTTTTCTCTTTTCAGGAAGGAAAGAGGAATCTCCAAGGAGCTTGGAACAAGGAAAATGAATGTAAGTAAAAAGTAAAATAAATATCAGAAAGTAGGAAGGAACTACCAGAGCAGGCAAGGAAGTCAACCACACCTTTTTCTTCTATTTCTTTTTAACCTTATGAACTAAATACAAATTGAAGATTTGGGGAAAATGTATATAGGAAAAGAAACACCAGTTTGTCAAAGGAATGAGGTATGATTTTTAAAACACAGAAAACAGAACTAGAGCATCTCAGATTCTTCATCTTTTTTTTTTTTTTTACATTTTATCAAGATCTTTTTCTTTAGAAAAATTGTAGAAAGTTAGTAACTGCCACAGCAAACAACAAGCAGTGGCATCCATCTATTTTCCACAGATCCTTGCTTTATGTGGCACCAAAATGCTCTGCTCTACATCTCTGCATAACTCACCAGGAAAAATCATGCAGATTTTAGGTCACAGATTGCTTTTCTCCGTTTTCTTTAACAATTCAGGATTCTTACAGAAACTTTTATGATTCTTAGAGTCTTGTTCAAGTAGATCTGCTTGAATGGTGCCTGAGGGGTGCGAGGTAGGGGGCAGGCTACTGTAGTGGAGGGCTATTAAGCAATCTACGAGACACAGATTAACTTGGTCAGTTTTGAGCATTAATTATTGCTAGACGAACTTGCTCTTTTCGTCAATGTTAATGGATGGAGCTTTGTTTTAAATGTGACCTTGTGGGGTTCAAATGGGTATTCTGCAAGAATATAAAATTAATCCCTGGGAGTCTGGGTGGCTCAGTTGGTTAAGTGACCAACTATTGATTTCAGCTCAGGTCGTGATCTCAGGGTCGTGAGATCAAGCCTCACATCAGGCTCTAAACTCAGCAGAGTCTGCTTCTCTCCCTCTCCCTCTGCCCCTCCCCTTGCATGCTCTCTCTCTCTCTCTCTCTCTCAAATAAATAAATCTTTAAAAAAAATTATTTGATCCCAGTGATCTCTGTATCATGTCGAATGATGTCAGAAACAATAAACCAAAGTTAAAAAATAAGTATCAATCTGACATGTAAGTTTTTCATTCCCTTCAGTTTCCTACTGATTGCTATCTTAGATCTAGGGCTCTATTTACAGTTTCTTTTGCCTTATTTAGTCTACATTTTAAGCAAGCGAAATTTCAACTATAGTTTATTTGCTTTGATGAATCCCAGGGCCCTATGTTAAAACATAACTTGTAAGACCTGAGGATTGTGGCATGACAGAACTATGTCTTCAATCAGTAGTTTATACGTATTTTACCCCAAGCTTTAGATGTTATACTACAGATTCCATTGGTTAAATGAATAATAGAACGCAAAAATTACAGAACTAATGTGTCATTTATGTTTTCTATTTCAAAAGAAATTGGAGTTCAATGGTCTTGAATTCTGGACTTCAAATAAAATTATGCCACAATGATTTCAACTACTGTGAACAAAGTTGTCTCTGTCTTCAAATACTGTCCTTAAAATACAGTTGATGATGTTAAACTCCCTCACTTGTTTTTTTTGTTCCTCACTGTAACTTTTGGTGACACGGATAAGATCTTGATCATAAAGGACTAGACAATATAAAGCAGTGAAAATCTATATATTTATAAACTATGGAACTTCTGCTTCTTGGAAGATGCACTTTTACCAATTTTTCTCACTAATTACAACTAAAAATCCTGAAATTGTATATAATACAGCCAACCATAAGAAGATTCTGAAAGGTGGAGAGAAGAAGGCAGATCAGTAGGGAGGGGGAGCCTAGCAAGACAAAAAACTTTTAGACAATAATCACTCTACAAAAAAAAAAAAAAAACCCACACACATACACGGAAAAAAAATTATGGTTAGCAAAAGCCCAGTAGGTATCTAGACTTGCCCCACTGCCAGGTTGTAATAAGGAGCCCTTAACTCCCCTCTCCCATCTTTACCATCACCTGAGTGTTAGATAAGGTGTCAGATAAGGCCAAGTAAAAAGCTTGTACTTTCATCTCTATTGAGAGGGCAACAAGAGCCTGAACCTCAGCACTGGTGAAGGGAGATCATATGGAGAGCCTAGATTTCTAGTTCAACCCAGCAGTAACAAACTACCTCTCCCTTTTCCTACTATGGAGTCAGAAGAGGCTTAATGCAAACAAGGACTTTAACTACTGCCCAATGGTAACAAGATCCCAAGCCCCCATGGTATACGTCACTGGATCACTCATCTATTGACAACCACTCTGTAAAAGTTTCTGTTTCTTTACAAACTAAACATGCAACTACTATACAAGCAGGCAATTGTACTCCTGGACATTTATCTGCCACTCTCCAGCCCCCCACCAAATTAAAACTTAGGTTCATAAAAAATCTATATATGAATGTTTATAGCAGGTTTTGATAGCTATATATAGCTATATATAGCCAACAACTGGATATAGCCCAGATACACTTGAACTGGTAAATAGTTAAACAAACTGTGGTACAACCAGACCAAAAATACTACTTAGCAATCAAAAAAAAAAGAACTATTGATACAGAAACCTGCATGAATCTCTAGAGAACTATGCTGAGTGAAAAAAGCCAATCCTGAAAGTTTGCATACCATTTGACTCCATTTTTGTAACGTTTTTGAAATGTCAAAATTATAGAAATATAGAACATATTATGGTTGCCAAGACTTATAGAGCAGATGCAGTAGGAGGGACATGGGTATGGCTAAAAAAAGTGCAATCTGAGGAATGCTTGTGATGGTGGAAATGTTGCGTATCTTGACTCTATCAACTTTAATATCCTGACTGTGATATCGTACTATAGATTTGCAAGATGTTACCATTGGGGAACCTGGCTAAGGGGTTCATGGCATCTCTCTGTATTATTTCTTAGAATTGTATGTCGATCAACAGTCATCTCAAAATATGAAGTTTAATTTTAAAAAATCTACTCGGGAGAATATATAACTCTAACTTTGACCATATACTTCAAAGAGCTCTTTGGGTGGAGGGGGGCCACATAATTAAAATCCCTAGCCAAGAGTATACTTGGAAGTATCAATGGTTCCATGAATATGTCTCAGGGCCATCAATGTAGATAAGTAGAACCTTTAGTAAGAGAGACTCTTGGAACTCAAGCTCCATTTCAAAGACAGCAGTACTTAAAAAAAAAAAAAAAATCTGTATTAAATAATGGGCTTTGTATAATATTTGAATAAAAAATTCACTGCTGAAAATGTACACTAGTACATTAGTACACTGTCATGTACTAATGAAAAGCAGCTGTTTTCTGAGATTCCTATACTGGAAGTTTTATTCACACAAAAGTAATAGTCATGTCAAGAACCGTGCTTTGTTGTTGACAGTTTGCCTTCCAAACATATGTCACAATAAAGGGCTTGTTATAACTGATCAGCCATGGTGATTACTGAGGAAATCTTCTCATTGAAGTTAGCCATTGTTGAAAGATTTTAATTTCAAAATAAAAAATAAATAGAATTGTCAAGGCATTGCTGCATCGATTATGGAACTGTGCAGTCTAAACACTGGCATCCATGTCAGCCATTTGGGGACCAAGGGCACATCACATATGTCCCATTCAAAATGTACATCTACCCATTTGCCTTTTTGCTGAACTTTAATCTTTATAACAAGGAGCAACTTCCAATACACACACACACACACACATAAATTTTTAGCAGGCAAATAAAGAGCTCTGTTCTACAAGCATATTTGCATTCAGGCTCCACAGTATATGAAGTTCACAGTACATAAAGTATAGTAAGTTCAACCAGACCAATTTCTTTCCAAGGCAATTTAAAAATGTTCAGGGGTGCCTGGATGGCTCAGTTAGTTAAGTGTTGGATTCTTGATTGCTGCTCAGGTCATGATCTCAGGGTCATGAGATTGAGCCCCACTTTGAGGTCTGTGTTAGGCGTAGAGCCTGCTTGAAATTCTCTCTCCCTCCCCCTTTGCCCCTCCCCTTCCTCTCTCTCTCTTAAAAAAAAATGTTTCGTAATAATTATAACTAAGATTTTTTAAGCACTTACTTTGTGCCAAACATTGTTCTAAGCACTTTAAATGTACTAAGATATTTAGTTCTCACAATAACCCTAAGGGGTAGGTACTATTAACATTTATTTTTTACCATTAAGGAAACTGAAAGAAGGAGAGGTTAGTAAACGTTTCCGGCTCTTGGGAACAAATTTTCAAACCCAGACAATCTAATACCAAAGTCTGTGATCTCAACCACTAGACTAAGGCAAGAGAATGTCTTTCAAAATTCATTAGACTTCATTAGAATGAGTTCAAAACTGTCACAACAATTAAAAATCACCTGTTATTATGTAACCTTATTTACACAAAAGCTAATGAAGCAGAGCTGTCAGATGACACAGGACATGTGCTCTAATTTTTATAATAGTGCATATCAAGATCAGTGGATGCAAATGCAAGGAGACTTGGCTTCCAGTAGATACACAACTAGTTTAAAGATTTTTTTTTTAAAGATTTTATTTATTTATTTGTCAGAGAGAGAGAGAGCACAAGCAGGAAGAGTGGCAGAAGCAGGCTCCCTGCCAAGCAAGGAGCCCAATGTGGGACTCGATCCCAGGACCCTGGGATCATGATCTGAGCTGAAGGCAGCCACTTAACCAACTGAGCCACCCAGGCGTCCCAATATACAACTAGTTTAAAAGCAAAATCAACAATAGCAATGCTTCACTAGAAAGAAACCTAGTGTTGCAGGATTGCAGGGTTCTTGTCTCATGGAGTCCAAGAATGAATCTCATGGACACAAAAGGGTGAAGTGAAGTGAAAGTTTATTAAGTGAGATTGAGAACAGAAAGGATAGAGAAAGCTCTCTAGATGAGAGGGGTCCTGAATGGGTTGTCAGTGAGGGTTTTTAGAGCCAGTCTTTTATTGAAAACTTGACCAGGGAGCTTGTGGCCTTGAGATTCATGTGCCATCTTGGTTTGAGCGAGAACTATTGATAACATCCTTAATAACTTATTTCTTTGAAGTTTGGTCATTTTCTGTGATTACACCATAGCCACCAAAGAAAAATACTCCCTCACTTCCTGGGGCCAGGTGGTCTGATCTAGTCCCTCATCTCTTGCTCACCTTGGCTTAGCACCTTTGCCTGCCAGGAAGGTTTCAGAGCCTAGTCAGGGGCCACTATCTCTCCCTGCCTATACCTTAACCCTTTCTTTACTCACTATCATGCTCCAACACCACATTCTCAGTAGGTTTGGCCTCAATAAAGAATGCTTTCCATTGTTGTTCAGTTCTCTACCTATTTAATATATTCTGAACATATCCCTCCATGAACACATTTATGGGAAATAAATATAACTAATGGATTAATGATTGTAATTAAAATTAGTAGCAACAACTGGTCTCTATTGAATGCTTATTAGTGCCAGGATTAATTGAACGTGTTACCTAATTTAATCCTAATGAGAATTTTAGGGAGTATATACCATTATTTTCGACTCCATTTTGTGGATGAACTTTTCCAAAATTTTCAGAGTAAATAATTCCTCCAAGATGAGAAATCTAATAAGCAGAAGAACATAAATTCTGTAATCTAAACAATGGTATTTCTGATTTAGAGTGCTGTTTCTTAGCTATCATCTTCTACTCTTCCCCTGAAACCGCTCACAGCACATTGCTATGACCTGTCCACCAAATATAAACCTACACAAACAAGTCCACTTTATACAAACACCATTTTTGTATAAGACATTGATCTAGTACCATGTTTGATTTAAAAAAAAAAAGAAAGGAAAGTCGACCAGTATCAGATTTTTCTTTAAATATACATTTAATCCAGTGAGGGACATAAATAACCACAGAAGACCATTAGTCCTTGACAACTGCAGTTTTTACCATTCATTCAGAGTTCCAAAAGCTCATAATGTGTAACCATTCTTTTGGCTCCATTCTAACAGACATTAAAACTGGGTTCTCTGACATTAATTTGTGTGCATGAAACACTCAGACAGTGAGGAAACCTAACTACCATTCTAGAACACGCATCTCAATGAGGGGGCTCTCTTGAAAAAAAAAGTTCAAAGAAAATAAGCTACTAGGGCTGTGATTGAAGGGCAGGAAAAATAGAAATGTCTAAAAAAGCTTTCCCACCTCCACCCTTTACCATGAAATAGAAGTTTGAAATAAAGCGAAAAACAGTAAATTGATTAAGAATATGGATATCCTCTGGGGCACCTGGGTGGCTCAGTCGGTTAAGTGTTGGACTTTTGATTTCGGCTCAGGTCATGATCTCAGGATCATGAGATCAAGCCCCAAGTGGGTTCCATGCTGGGTGTGGAACCTGCTTAAGATTCTCCCTCTCCCTTTGTCCTCCCCACCCCAACCCTCCCCACAACTTGCTCACATGCACACTCTCTCTCTCTCTCTAAAAAAAAACACATATATAACATATAATATGTATATATATATATTATATATAATCTTCCATTATCCTACTATGTAGAAGCAAGAAGTAAAAAAATTCATAAAGTAGTGTCTTGTATTACTACAGCTGTGAAAGAAAAAATGTAAGCTGAATCGTGTTTACACATTTCATGACTTTTAAAGCTTTGGGATCTACTTTTCCTGAATGTCAAATGTCATTTACAGAAAAAGATTTTTTTTTAAGTGATACAATGTGCTAAAAGAACATATAAGATAAAAAAGATACTTCTGACTCAGGAGAAATCTAGAAAAACCACAGAAGGGAAGTACAATTTGAGCTGACCTTTAAAGATAAAAGAATTTTGACAGAAGTAGAAGTTTCGATTGTTTATTTGTTTTGTGGGAGTACAATTCCAGAGTGTTAATAACGATACTATCCTTCAGAGACTGAAATAATGGAAAATAAGAGTAGGCAAATGAATCAAAATCAAATCGGTCTATGTCATAAAGAGCAATAAAACTAATTTCATGAACTCTGAGAAGAAGATATTACTAAGCCAGCTATGAAACAACAGACTTCCCCAAAGACTCCCCCCAAATAAAATAAATGCGGTGAACTAGAGAATGTTACCACAGATTAAAGATGCCTTTTGTGTTATTGGTAGATATCTCTCTATAAAAGAAATACACACACACACACCATGAAACAAAAAGCTATTCAATTATTTTAGAAATGAATGAAATTGAAAATAAAATGCTTAGTATATACATCTTTCCTGGACTTACATTAAAACCAAACTAATTGTGGGAACTTTGATTCTCATTTTATCTCCCTGTGTGCCTTCAAATTGGCGATAATAAATGAAGGAAATACACCACAGAGAAAATTATTTTGTACACGAGGTAAACAGTCGCGTGTCCATTTCAGCATGCTAACTGTGGATGCGGTTAGTAGAAGGAAGGTTTTTAGCGAGCGGGTAGCTCTGAAATCAATGGCAAAATAAGCTACCATAAATCCTGTGTAAAACAGAGGCTCTCTGCACACATCCCCCCTCTTTGTTGTCCATCCGCAACAAGCTGCTCTCATGAGAGCTACTGAGAATAAAATCTGGGCTGCTAAGGAATGGGTTCAGTCAGAGCAGGAAAAAGGAACAAGAAAATTAATGAAGAAACAACTTGGCAGACCTGACCCCAGAGGATAACTGCTGCAGACAGCTCTTCCTCTCTGGTAGGCGTCACACTCCAAGATAGTCCCCAGCTGATGCTGAAGAAGAAAATTGTATCGTATTTTTTGACAAGTCCTTCCTGTAGCTAATACTTGACACAGGCCCCGTGTTCCTTGTCAGAGTCAAATGTGCATATTTAGCTTAAAAAAATACAACACACATCTCCATGACTACGGTGCTAATTTATTTCTTATAATTGATCTTGTGAGGTTTCTGACCCTTTCACTATAAAGATCAGATCTGTCTTTGACATTTAGATTTGCCAACACTAAAAATGAATAGTTAATGTAAGTAAACAATTTTCTCTTCATTTCTTTCCATTGACATTTTACTTGTGTAATCACCAAGTTGAACAATCAAGCTAATTTTAGTCACTGCCAGCCCTGCAGCCAGACTCCTCCAGCCCTCCCCAAGGATTTTATCATATTCTTACTCATCCTGGAGCTGGTGGTAAACAACTTTTTTCAAGAGCTTCTCCCAGCAGAGCTTTTGAAAACTCCTTACCTATTCCACAGACCTCCTCTTTGCGATGAACATGAACATTTGAGAGGAAAGGTAGTGGCTTAGGGGGATAGCAACAGCCTGACCTTACTTCCCTCTAAGAACCAGAGCATGCTGGTCAGATGGGCTCAAGCTCTTGGCCGTCTCCTTTGTCATTGCTCATAATGGCCCCTTTGGGTTTCTTCCTCACAAGCTGCTTTTCCTTTCCCACAGTATGACTTTTCTAAGGGCCTCATCTATTCAAGTGCAAACCCCAGTTGTGGAAACTCCTTAAACTCATAAATTTGGCCATGTGTTGGGACCTCTGTATTTGCACGTTTGATCTTTCCATGACCATTTCCATGAACTTTCCATGAATTTTCCATGACTACACATTTTTTTAGAACATACACTGACAGATATGAAGCTCATTCATCTATTGCAATCTGCCGTCCTCTAGGAGGGCTGTTGATTAAATCCTTAGATTGACACAGACCAGCAAATACACCCAGTCAAGTCTGTGAAGGCTGGAACTTTCCTAGTGAAGCTTCCTGAAAATGGTAAATTCGAGGTCAGAAACTGCATATAAAACTTCCCTAGTTCCTCAAAATGACTGACTCTAATAATTATCCCTTCTAATTCAGCAGCACTGAGTTTTGCAATTACCAATTCTTCTGACCCAAGCCTGACCCTTCTAGTACTCAACATTATAAAAATAACCCCTCAGCAAGAGGTACATCTTAGTCTAAAAATGAGGTGGTAATCAAGAGAAAACTAGGAGACCAAAGGCCAACAGGGGTTCGCAAAGCTCAATTAGGTCCATAAGTTGTGGAAGCAGATCAGAGCAGTCTGAAGGCATCTGATAAGATTCAGCACATAAAGAGCTTTGTTCATTTTCTACTCCCATATGGTGTTCCCAAAGTTTATACCTCTATTATAATAATGCTCCCCTCTGGTATCCACCCATCTCTAGCCAAAGGTATTCTGTTTTTCTCATAGAAAATATTTTTCCAATTCCTGTATGCTTAGCTCTTCCATATTGTTTAGACTGATTTTAATTTCTGGATCTATATTTCCCTTCCTTTTGATCTGAATTTATTCAGTAGCTACTCTTATACACCAGGCACTGGGGAAATCATAATGAAAATACAGATATTATGGGGCGCCTGGGTGGCTCAGTGGGTTAAAGCCTCTGCCTTCGGCTCAGGTCATGATCTCAGCGTCCTGGGATCGAGCCCCATATCAGGCTCTCTGCTCAGCGGGGAGCCTGCTTCCCCCTCTCTCTCTCTGCCTACTTGTGATCTCTCTTTCTCTCTGTCAAATAAATAAATAAAATCTTAAAAAAAAAAGAAAAAAGAAAATACAGACATTGTGACTGCCCTCAATATTTTATTTACCACCTCATAAAGAACACCAGTAAGTCACAGACAATTGTAAATTACTGTAATGAAGGACACTGTCACATAGAGCATGACAACATATAGAATGACATATGTAGTCCCTAACCTGAACTTGTTGCAACAGCAACTCCTTACAAAAAGGACTGATTGATAATTTCTACATCCTTGGACCCTAATGTGACTTCTCCCTCTCACAAGTAATTTAAATTGATGGGATGAGCATCAGAGTGTATGTGTAGCTATTATTACAGTGATGGGAAATAAGAATCGCCTTCTGCCCTTGACAATTTCACTACAGCTTCCTGTTTACATGGTGTGATGGTTCATTTTGTGTGTCATCTTGACTGGGCCATAGACAGTTGGCCAAACATTATTCTAGGTGTGTCTGTGAGGGAACCATGACAATGTACACGCAGTTCTGTTGAGATGTAATGGTGTGTTCTTTCCTGCTACTAAGGCAGTCTATATCTTCTGAAGGATGCAAAATATTTTCATGATTATATTTCTATTCCCTAACCCCTCTTCCCATCAAGCAGTATATTTTATCTGAATAATTTTCTTAAGAAAAATATACCCGCCACACTACTTGGCTGCTTTTTTGCTCTGCAACAAACAGAACTCTGGACCCCAAATGAAAGCAATTAGATGGGTCTTTGTTTAGGTCACACAGCATCTGTCATATTTATTTTCAGCCACACATCATAAGCCAAAATATCCTTTTGTTTTAGGCAACCAAGATCAGAAAGATAATCAGTGGCAAGATCAGAAAAACTAAATCTTGTTGTGATATAATGACAATTACATGAGACAAAATTATACCCCATATGTAAATATTTAATAATAAATATACTTGATCCACTTCTGCTGGGAAAAAAATTGATCTAGAAAACAATTTTTTAACATTTTTAGAAATGGTAGCTATATTTGTAACACTCAGGGTTTTTTCGTTTTTTTAAACTTTTTTCTAGTTTTACTGAGAAATAATTGACATATATTACAGTATAAATTTAAGGCATACAGCATCATGGTTTGATTTACATATATTGTGAAATAAATGATTACCGCAATAGGTTCAGCTAACATCCATCTTCTCATATGGATATAATGAAAAGAAAAGGAAATTTTAATCACCTTTTGATGATAACTCTCAGAATTTACTCTCTCAGTACCTTTCCTATATATCCCAGAGCAGTGACAGCTCTAGTCATCATGTTATACATGACATCCTGAGTACTTACTTACCTTCTAACTGGAAGTTTGACAACCTTCCTCCAGTTTTTGTTTTTAGGGTTTTTTTTAACTTTTAAAGGATTTCGGCTGCATTTCTTTGTTTTGTTTCCAAGTAAATAGTAATGCTAGCTTTTTCCATTCATGGAATTTTATAAAACATGAAATGAAATGAAATAATGAAATGAAATGAAATGAAATGAAATGAAAATAGTATTCCTGGAAGGCATACAGACAAGTAGCTCCTATGATTCCTAGCTTCAGAACACAATTCCTAGAGGCGAAATGGATTCTGTCAAACAAGAGAAAGTTTGCATCTATATTACCTTTCTTTTGTATAAGAAAGTTTTGCCAATGTTTATCCTTACAATGGGGATTTTTCCTAAGAAAAGTTTCATATAGATGATAAACTGTCATTTTGACCATATTTCCATCCACTTACATCAAATTTAAGTGGCATTTGATTATTCCACATCCTGAATCTCAACCTACTTCTATGCTCTTGCTGCCTCTCCTAAATGGAAAACACATACTGAAGGAGTACACACTAGAAAAGAGAATAGGAACATGCATATGTTCATTCTCATTGAATTCTTTATGCCTACATAAGTCATTAATTCATGAGTCCTGAATTTACCTGTGCCTTTATGAAGTATGAGAACTAAAGATTCATCTTATGAAGGAAAGACATCAGAAACAAGACTTACTAACTTTTAAAATAAATTTATACTTTTAAGTGTAAATTCTGTTGAATTTTCATTCTAGATATTCATTGAACTGGAGCAAATATCTGCATACTAAATTGAGACAGTGGCAAAAATAGTGAGCTATTTTTCTCTTTCCTTCTAAGAACTTTCAATATTTTTGTATTCCAAAACGCACTTTACACAAATACATGCAAATTGTAACTAATATTGCCAAACTATACGCATTCTCACTATGTTCAAAGCCTTATAAGTTTTGTTATATGTTATTATAACATATTATAATGTTATATAACATTATATGTTAATAAAAAATTTTTTTTAATTTTTAAAAGCCTTATAAAACTAAAACCCAAAGGTAAAGAAGCAAGCACATATTATTTTAATAGTATTTTTAAAGCTACTCTCTGGAACCAACAAATCAAATTCAGAATGCATCTCCACCTTGAAAAAGAATGAATAAAAATAAATGTCATAAATAAAATTCATGAAATAAAAGAAAAAACGGACTTTCAGCTTTTAACAGTCAAAGGTTTGTTCACAGGGTGATGTTCAGTGATCCAGAAAAACCTGGCTAGAAGCTAATCCCCTGTGCTACACTCATCTCCCCTTACCCTTTCCAGAAACAGTTCAATAGGTTACAATTATATACCTACTGGAGATGCAAACAAAGGCCTATGTCAAATGGCAAAACACAGTCTTGTCTTCAAGGATGACAAATCAGAACAACTGCAGCTGGTACTGTGTTAGACCAGGTATCCCTTCTACGGACTAATTCAGAGGCATTCCCTTGCAAGCAGGAGAGAGTTTGGTTTGCTTCAAGAAGAACTGCTACTACTAATACACAGAAGCACCTTATGGTGCTTAAGGAGATCCTTAAGGATCTCCATCCTTAACCGGCCAACAGTATGCAACTAGCTTCTCCATTTCAACAAATATCCCTTGGCACAACTGTGTTCATTTAACCTTTTTTTTTAATGTCACCAGCCTTCATTTTCCATTTCAGTCTGTCTTTCATACTGATTTACCAGATAGCCACTTGTCTAATATTTGGGAGGATTAGGGGTACTTTGAGATTCTATACTGTCTGAGATTATATGGCTACAAATAACACTAATTGAGTTACTTATCTTGGATGAGTAGTATCAGGTACTGGGTAATGCAAAGAGAGACTTGTTGTTTATGTTAGGTCTTAACATTTGTCACTCATTTTGCAAAAATCTTGTTTGTTGCTCATACTACAAAATCTTCTTTCCAAGAATTTGAACTTCAGTTGGAGCTGTTTCTGACAAGGTAGCCAATTCAGGTAACATTATGCCTGTATAAATAGCAGATGCAGCGAGAGGGAAGGATAAGTGATAGTTAATACAAGTCATCCCTCATGTGGTTGAAATCCCTGAAGGTGAAAACAAACACAGAAAGAGAAATGAATGCTAATGTATCATCCTGTAAAATACTTTGCACTTCCAAAAGTGCAAAGGTAGGAAGGAAACAAAGAAGAAAATGGAAGGAAGGAGGGAAGGAAGGAAGGAAGGAAGGAAGGAAGGAAGGAAGGAAGGAAGAAAGGAAGGAAGGGAGGGAGGGAGAGGGGAAGAAGAAAGAAAGGGAGGGAGGGAAGGGAGAGAAAGACAGAAAAATAAAAGAAAAAAGGAACTCCGAAAATAAACATGATATAAGGATAGATCTTACACATTGTTTCTATACAGCACAGATATGGAAGTTCTTACAAAGAAATTTTCTACTACATATCTATTTCAAAATAATGATTGAGAAAAAAATAAAGCAAACCAATTTTGTGAGAAACAAAAATTAACCTGGATCCTACAACAGAACACTTGAATCCTACCCTTAGTAATTTATAACAATTATCTGTGGTCTTCAATATCTATTAAGTGAGTTTCAAAATTCTAATTAGGTTCAAAGGAATTCTCCAAATAAATAGCATTACTTCAACATTTGATAATAAAATTGGTTAGTGGAGTGTCTGAAAGCAATGTGGACAGCAGTGAAAAGTAAAACATAACTTGATCTTAGAAATTTGAAGAGATTCTCTTATAAAATACTGATGGGAATATATGGATTATATATTAATAATCAGGGATTTCTTAAGCAATACCATCCCTGTTACACAGTAAAGGAATGTTTAACAAGGTTAGATTAAAAATTAGTACGGTTGGAGGGGAGGGGAGGATACAGGGAAGAAACATTTAAGCTGAGTTCTGAATGACAAAAAGAGCCAGTCATGCCAAATTCTAGAGAAGAACACTTGAAGCATGAGGGAACTCTCTGGAATTGGGTAAAGTTCTTGTGTCAATGAGGGCTTGGTTTACACAGGTGTATGCATTTGTCAAAACACAGGGATATTTCTGATTTTTCTTCTGCTGGTCTGACTAATGTATGAATGACTATTGGTTCATTCATTGTCTTTCCCACTAGAGTATAAATCCCATGAGAACAGAGACCTTAACTGGCTCCTTCACCACTGTATCTCCAGCAGCTAGCACAGAGGTGATAACATTCAATAAATATTTATTGAATGAATAAAACTCAATTCAAAGTATTATATATGTTAACATTTTATATAAATGTCTCTAATCTGTAGAGGCCACTTTTAGCCAAACAGGCTTGAGGGATGGAATGTAGAAAGGGCCACCTGGCTGCATACAGCCAGGCCTATAGGATGGGTGGCTCACCTCATAATATCCATAGGCTCTACCTGACCAATGGCTTACAACCAGGCATAAATACCAAAAATGGGAGATTTCACATATCGTCATAACTCTTCATCTTCCCCCTTTAAAAACAGCCCCTACCCACTGCCTCGTTGCAGATAGCCTCTGCTCTGCTGTCCTGCCTTCTGCTCCCTTGTGGTGTATTCAATAAACTACTATCTCCTTTGTTCTGCCTAAGGTGAATGCGCTCACCTCCCGTGCCACCAGCTTCCACCCAATTGTTGCCCCACATTTGAGGGCCCCCATCTGATCGAGAGAGAGACACCCCATTTAGACACCATATATAATCCAATCATCAAATTACAAAAATCTGTTTACTCAAGTGGGAAAAAAATTTTTTTTCCCTTACCGAGACTTGATGTTATAAAGAAGCAGTAAAATTCAATATTGAGCTAGAAGGGAGAAAAATCAGATCTTGTGTTATAGACTGAACATTTGTGCCCCTCCAAAATTCACATGTTGAAACTCTATCGCCCAATATGATGATATTAGGAGGTAGGGATTTAGGATTAGATGAAGTCATGCGGGTGGAGCCTTTGTGAATGAGATGGGTACCCCTGTAAGAGTCACTGGAGAGGTCGCTTCTTCTCCCTGTCTTGTGAGGAGATAAGAAGTCCCAAGCCTGCAACCCAGAAGAGAGTCCCCATCAGGACCAGTCTATGATGGCATCCTGATCTCAAGACTTCCAGCCTCCAGATCTGTGAGAAATAAATTTCTGTTTTGAGTGCCAGTGTGGCTCAGTCGGTTAAGCATCTGCTTTCGGCTCAGGTCATGATCCCAGGGTCCTGGAATCGAGTGCTGCATTGGGCTCCTTGCTCAACAGGGAGTCTGCTTCTCCCTTTCTCTCTGCCTGCTGCTCTGGAAAAAAAAAAATTAGCATGGCATTCATGCTCCTAACAGGAGGAAGTTGTTTTTAGCTTGGACTTCAATCCCAGCTACCATTTTGCTAAAGAAAAGATGTGTTTCTTGATGCAGGAAACAAAGGCAGAAGAAAAATTGTTAAATTTCCTTACTACCTAGAGCCTATTGACAAGTCCTTGAAACAGGCAGCATGACATTCCTCTAGGCACTCAACTGCCTCTATGTTAATACTTTGCTAAGGGCAAAAGGCAATCCTAGCCTGAACCCCCGCCCCACCACCCCATGGGATCCTATAAGTCTACATTAACATATAAAACTTCCTTCAGAAATTTCCTTGATTTCCAAATCCCCCAAGATACATGTTGGCAATCATCCCCCAAGCATATGACCCACCGATATACATCTGAAGGGTCTCATGACTAAGGTTTTATAAGAGGGTAATAAATGACCTTTTCCCAACAACAGCTAGCCCCCTCAGGGTCCTGGAAACTTTGCTTCCAAAATTCCTCAGAGACTTCCGCTATCCCTGACCCGCTCCTAACTTGACGGTATATAATGGGCCACTCCTTAGGACCCCAGTACAGCTCTTTCTGCCCTCGAGTCCTGTTCCCGTGCTTTAATAAAACCACCTTTTTCCCCCAAATATGTCTCAAGAATCCTTTCTTGGCCAACAGCTTTGAACCCTACCGTTCCTTCCTACATCACTTTTCCCCCACTTAACTGTTTTTCAGACAGTACAGGCAGATCCATGGGGTATATATAGAGTGTTGCAGAAAAGGAGAAATGAAATGGAAGCCTTTCTCAGAGTGGGTAAATAACAAGCAATGTGCAGAGTCATTTGAAGGAGAAAATCTCTGAAAGGGCATTCATTACTACGCTGCTTTGAATTTCCAATGTGGTTTGTTAATTTCCTAGTGGAATATTGGTGCGGAAATCCAGCCTTTGTTGAGAGAGAAAGAGGTTTTCTAAATTCCAAAGAGAGCTTCTTTTACATAACAAGAACAAAGATTAGAGACAAAACAGAGCACACAATGGTGATAACGCTAAAGAGACCCCGGGCTCAGAGGAAGCAGGGCAGGCTGAGGTGAGCAGGTGATCGAGGTGGAAGAGACAGTGCCTCCTAGGGCTATGCTCAGGTGGAGAGGCAGAAGGAAGTGGGAAACCAGAGGGAGCACGCTTCCTATTTCCATTGGATACTCTGGGATTTTTTCTGTCATTGGATCAGCAGAAATAGTTTTACCAGTGCACAATATAAGCTTTAGAGAAATTAAGAAAATTAAAATTTTTCCCAGCTGAGGCAAATTCTGAATCTGTTTCCTTGATATTGATGACTTCTTCTCACTTATCTCCACGTGGATTGTTAGGCTTACAAACTCTATCTTTTCTCCATTTTCATCTAATCTTTTTGTCTTAGATTCACTGCTTTGGGACAGGGCACAAAGCATTTTGGGTAAGTGCTTTGGTCCAAAGTAAAGTTTGCATCAATTTCCCAGAGCTGCTATAACTCCGTGTCACAATCAGGGTGTCTAAAACAACAGAAATTTATTGTTCATGGTTCTAGGCGCTAGAAACTGAAATCAAAGGGTCAGCAAGATCACAATCCCTCTAAAGAGAAGACTCTTTCCTTGCTTCCTCCTCCCTTCTGGCAGTTTGCCAGCAATTACGCGTTTCCTTAATTTGTAGTTACAACACTATAATCTCTGTCTCTCCTTACAAAGCATCCTCCCCTCACATGTCTCTGAATCTACATGGCATTTTCCTATTCTTACAGAAACACCAGTCACATGGGAATGGGGCCCACCCCTAGGATCTCACTTTGACTTGTCATACTTGTAAAGACCCTATATCCAAATAAGGCCACATTCACCAACAAGGGGGTTAGGGCTTCAACATATTTTTCGATGGACACAATTCAACCCCTAAGAGGTGAAAAGAAAGAGCACTCTTCACATGCCCCCTCTCGAGGAGTCTCTAAAGACTACAGCAATGGTATTACCACTTGCTCCTCCATTTGTGACTGACGGGAAATTGATGTGTGGTGCTGTATACGGCACACAAGCTTCCTGAGAAGAGTTGCCAATTTCTCCAGAAATACCTAGCTTTTCTATAGGTCAGAATAGACAGTGGATGGATTCTGTAATACCAGGTTCGGAATCTACAATCAAACACTCACTCCTTTTCAGTATACGTTTCCTATGATACTCACTCTAGATAAATCTTTTCTATTATATAGTTTAAGGTTTACCAAAGGGAGACTCACCATCCGTGTGGCAATGAGAACTATTTCCCCACTCCTGCCTGAATTTAGAGAGTCACTAAAACTCTGATTGTGACAGCCAGCCTCTATGATCCCTACCTCCTGGTATTTGCGTTCTTGAGTAGCCCAGTCCACACTGAACCACAGTGCGCCTATGTGACCAAAAACACAGAGCAAAAATGGCAGTATGTCACTTTTATGGTTAGCTTTTAAAAGACTGTGGTTTCCGTCATGGGCATCTCCTCTTTCCGTTTTGGAGGTCTCACTCCAGGGAAAGCAAACTGCCATACTGTGAGCAGCCGTATGCAGGGGCCCAGGTGTAAGAAACTAGATTTCAGCCATCAGCCAGTAGGGAACAGGGGCCTGCCAACTGCTGTGAGTAAACTTGGAAGCCAATTCACCAGCACCAGTTAAGCCTTGAGATGACTGTGACTCTGACCAACAGCTTGATAACAACCTCTTGAGAGACCCTGAGCCAGAACTGCTCAGTAAATCTGTTCCCAGATTCCTCAGAAACTGTGAGAAAATAGACATTTTCATTTTCAAACTGTTAAAACTGGGGATAATTTGTTACACAGCAATAGAATGTAATACATAGTTGAGGGTATTCCAGTCACAATCCCTTTTTTCTGCTTTTTATCCTCTTTCCTTCCACGCCTATGGGAAGGTAGGACATCTCTCTAGTCTCAAGTAAAGAACTTCTGGATAATACCATTGATTATTATTTTGGTTCTGATATAATTTTGATTCATTAATTAAAAGAATTAGCTGTAACTTTTGATGAAAAATTTATGAACTGGCATTAACTGGTTTAGTTAGGAACCTAAATTTATGTGGGTATAAACATAAAACAGTTTTATTTTTCTGGTAATGTCATAAATTTCATTCTTCCAAAACTGTCTTCCTACATGATGTGTTATCTCAATTCAATTGACTTTTTCTGCCATGGTCTTCAATAAGCTCTCCAAACTATCTAATTTTTATACCAATTCTTATCCTTGCTGGTACCTGCAAAATTCACCTTTAATTCCTCTACAGAATCAAGGACGTGAAAGGGAATGGTGATCCTGATGTCCATTCTACCTCCTATTTCTTGGCCATACCCTCTCCTTCCAGTATTCTTCTCTTTTCTGATAGCACCAGTTGAGGTAAACCACTAATGAAACAAAATCTATCCTGGAAACAAAATTCTAGTGCCTATTTATTGTGGCACCCCAAATTTGAAAAAGCATCTTTCTTAAGGCCCTTGGCACCACTCTATTCTCCCCAATGGGGGTGGAGGATGCCACAATTTCCATTTATTGTACTTTCCCCAAATTTGCTTTCATCCCCCTCCCCCATCTTCTTGTACCCTGATGAGGCATAGCAGGCAGGAGTGGTTGTGTCAGTTTAGTATCTTTCAACACTCCTTGCACAAAGCTAAAAAGACAATTGTTGCTGGGTTCTCTGAGCCTAAATACATGATCCTTGATGTCTTTTCTTAACTAAGCACCTCAGTAACCAGTTCTTATGTTCTGCACATGACACCACACAGTTACATGGTAAAATCCCAAACTGGCTGAGACCCAAAGGCGAGGCTCTCTTGATGCAATCTGATGGCTTACTTCTACCATGTAGCCATCTCTCACTGGCTTCTCTATACTTAGAGAAAGTCCTGCTGACAACATATTTTTGAAATCCCACATTACATGACACAACGTACAAACTTCTTTTCCACAAGCTGCCTCCCCTGAAAGTTCCTTTGGGAAATTTTTTGAGATGATCACTTGATAATCTCACACAGTGTAATCTTTACTCTGGTTGAAATATCCATTCTTGAATATTATCTCCCTAGCAGTTCAGAGATCAGATCAAAATCATCTCTACCACAGCTTTCTGGGAGAAAGATTGTACCCACTTTAGCCCCATCCTAATCCTCAAATGTTTTGAAGTCAAAGTGAATGTGACCTAGCCCGGTCATGCTTGGCCTTGCACATTGCCAATGCTATCCAATCTCAGACTAGTTCCCGAATATTCAATAAGTAGTGTCAAACCAGGGGGAAAATGTGATATTAAATAATCAAGCCTATTAAAAGAATCCGATCATTCTTCATTCATCAACTTCATTTCTCAAGTTTCCAGCATTCCACCTGGAATGGAGAGCAGATAGTTCCCCATCTTTAAAATATATCCCTTTGCTTCTTCTCCCAGTCATGGTTTACCTCATTCTTATCCTTTGCTTAGTTCTGCTTCTTACTCTTGCCTCTGAATCACTCTCCCAGAATATCAGTCGCAGTTGGTCTTCCACAGAGAAGTTGGAGGGAAGAGAAGAGTCTTCAGATTCCACAATGGTTGGAAGGGAAGGACCTTTAGAGGTTGTGGGAAAACCTGGTCAGGCCTCAGATGGAGAAAACCACAAGACAACTTCTTGCTGATGTACCAGCTCTTATAGCCCAACTTCAGTTAGTTATGTGAAGAGTATCTGTTTTCTTTACCTTCCACTGCACTGTCCTCCCAA
The DNA here is from genome assembly GCA_028534135.1 of Potos flavus. Classification (NCBI taxonomy): domain Eukaryota; kingdom Metazoa; phylum Chordata; class Mammalia; order Carnivora; family Procyonidae; genus Potos; species Potos flavus. The sequence goes on from CM052899.1 coordinate 44,485,042, forward strand.
CTTCTAGTCTCATTGGTTTTTCCAGGATAAGCCTAAACCCTGGAGGACTGGGTAGGTGACTGTCCCACCCAAGTAAAAGTGTGAGGGGGGAGGAACTTTCTACCAAACATACAAACCTGGCATTTTCATCACAATTAGGAAAAGAAGATGCTTTCCGGTGCCTATTTGAATTATAACTCAAGTACAATACCTTTCTGATGCTTTATTAAACCATAATGTGAAGAGAAATTGCAATTTTCAAAGTGGCCTTTTAAAAAATGGGAAAAAAAATGAGTTCTGATGCACGCAAAGGAAATTAACTAGATTTGTCTTATGCTTGACCCCTAGGTTTATATTTCAGAATTCGTTTTGGTTTTCTGGCTATAATAACTATTATTTGCCTGAAAAGTTTATCTATTTAAAGGCCAAGGGTATAAAAATATGTTAATAACAAAAACTTTTACCAATGAATGCAATAGTCAACTGTATAAACAAATAAATTAAGTAATACTTGTTAAAGTATATCTGGCAAGAGCAGTCCTCTTGGGAGGGAGAAATGAGAACAAGAGAAAAGGAGGTACTAATGGAAAAAACAAAATCTGAAAGCAAAACAGTGACAGCTATCTCAGGGAAAAGAAAATATAGTTTGTCTCCCTGTCAGTGATCAGTTCTTCGAAGGCATGTCAACAATGTGTCCAAAAGTACTCTCTGCCAGTAATGTCCAAGTTGGGAGCACTTGCCTCAGGAAACAGAAGAGGAACGGTTAGAATGTCTCCTCTGTCCCAGGCATCTGCTTTGCCTGAGGAGTTGCAAGGAAAGGAGAGAGGAGAGAAAAGAACAAATGCCTTTAAAAAGGAATAGACTTCGATGGGGTGCCTCGGTGGCTTAGTCAGTGAAGTGTCTGCCTTCCACTCAGGTCAAGATCCCAGGATTCTGGGATGGAGCCCTGCATCAGGTACCCAGCTGAGTGGGGAGTCTGCTTCTCCCTCTGCTCCCCAACGTGCCGCTTCCTGACGGCGCAGGGGAGAATGAGGTACAAACAAATTAGCTGCAAGAGAAAGGGAGCAGGGGTCCACAGTAGAAAAGAATGTCACCCCGAACAACTCCTCAGTCTCATATTTATTGGAAAGTAGGTAACAACCAACAAAGAAGCCGGAGTAGATAGCACATTGACCATGAGTCTTGTAGATACATAAGAAGAAAGGCAAAATATGTCTGGTCACATAGTACATGACCTATAGTGAGCAAACCCAAACAAAAGGATTGTCTGACTAACAGCAGGTGCTCTCTGGGGAAGGGGAGATAACGGAAAAATGAAGCAGGCGGCGTTCCGCCCTGAGCGGGCCGGGCATCCCCAGCTGCTCAGCTTCAAGGACACATGTCGTCCTCTCCCCCAGGGGCCTGTTGCCAGTACATATTTTTCTCAAGGCTATATCTAAGCATGCTTAGTAACTAGTATAATTTCTCATGGGTTATATTTTAAGCTGTACATTGTTCTGAGGGACGGTTACACCAAGGTGAGCTGATATTAAGTGCAAAGATTCAAAGAAAAATAAGACTCTTTTGTCAACCTTAAGAAACACGTAGTCAAAAGAAAGCAAGACAGAAGCAGACTTTGCTGTGCATTCTAATACATGCGATGGCGGTGATGATTGTGATGAAAGTGATGATGGTAATAATAACAATAAAAGACAATTACAATCTTATATTTATTTATTTATTTACTTACTTACTTATTTAAATTCAATTAGCCAAGCTGAGCTGATGTATTTTTTTAATTCAGTCGCGGCTAGAAAAATATACCTGAAGTTAAAAGCAACCAACCTCAGAAGTTTATAAGAAAATGAAACACAGGACTCTCTTTAGTAGCAGATACTCTGTTACATTTTGGCAGAAAGAAAAAGAAAAGATTGAAGAATGTTTATGTAACAGTTACACAATATATGGGTTAAAATCATATTTATTCTATTTTTTGTCCTGAATTTATCTAAGCATGTTTGTGATGAGAACAAAAAGCTTTCTTTAATAATAGTTTAAATAGTTCCAAATCATGTGGACTAATAAGTTTGATGTAGTTATGCAACCAGAACTAATAACACTTTGCTAATTAATTATATATCTAGGAGAAAATGTGTCCTGTTGGACAAAAGATATAAACAAGTTCATTTTGGGGAAACCTGAATATGGGTGAACAGAAGGAGAAGGTATGAGGGAACCTAAGCTGAATCTACTCCTTATGCCCCAACCAGGCCTTCTCAGAATCCCTAAAATTCCATTTTTTCACTCTTTAGAGAGACTTTGTGATGGTTCCTATAGTTCGAGAATTATTTAGCAACTGCCTCATACTTCCATTAAATATATTAAACATCATCACAATGACTCAAATTTATAGCAGATTGATTATATGGTCAAATGACAAAACCCAAAAGGATAAGATAGATAAACATTATAATCAAGGATTTCAGGGATCATTTGATATATCAAAGATCGCAATGACTGATAATCAGTTTTCCACAAGCGGCCCCTCCTGAAAATATTCTGGCCCACTGTCTCCATTAAGCAACTCTTACAATTATCACATTCTGTAATCATTTTCTTTAATTGAAATGTGATATCACCATATGACAACCAAAGATGGAGTAACACAGTGGGCAACTCTGAAGAAAGAAAAGGATGAAGATGAGGATATATACTTCCTTGGAAAAAAACTCATTGCAAGGGAGAAGGGCATGATACTAAGTACATGAGGAGTTGGTCACATTCACTCATAACTAGTGAAATGCAAATCAAACCAACACTGAGATTACGTTCTAATCCTATTAGTTTGGGCAAAAATTAGAAAACAGAAGAATAGCATGTATTAAAGGGATACGGGGACAAGTGAACCAGTACACAGTAAAATTGTGAAGTTGTAAACCCTTTGATGAAACAATTCCACTCTCAAGCCTCAAGAAATTCTCAGTCATGAATTAGCAATGCAAGACATTATCTGCAACAGTGTTGTGGAGTGACAACTTTGAAGTACATCATAAGCAGAATGGATAAGTCAACTGCAGTAGAGATACACCATGGAAAACTATGAAGCAGTCAGAATGACCAAGTAGATGCGCATGGATCTATCTTATAAACATAAAGCTGAGTTTAAAAAAAAAAACAGCAAAACCAGAATGAAGTATATAACACAATACCATTCACATAAAATACAAAGAACCCAAGAAACTATGTTTTTCAAAAATACATACCCAATATTTCATTCATTCATGCCTTCTTTCATTTAATAAATATTTATTGAATTTCTATTCTGCATGCTAGTTGCGAGGAATATACTGATGAGCAAAAAAATTCAACCTATATCTTCTGAGAAATTTGAATCTAGTCGTTGTTAAAAGCTGAATTGTGTTCTCCCAAAACTTCTGATGTTGAAATCCTAACCTCCAGTACCTCAGTATGTGACTATATTTGGAGGTAGATCCTTTAAAGATATGATTAAGTTAAAATGAGGCCATTATGGTGGGTCCTAAAATATTCTGACTGGTATTTTTCTTTTTTTTTTTTTAAAGATTTTATTTATTTGACAGAGAGGGAGATCACAAGTAGGCAGAGAGGCAGGCAGAGAGAGAGGGGGAAGCAGGCTCCCTGCTGAGCAGAGAGCCTGATGTAGGGCTAGATCCCAGGACCCTGAGATCGTGACCTGAGCTGAAGGCAGAGGCTTAACCCACTGAGCCACTTAAGTGCCCCTTGACTGGTATCTTTCTAAGAAGAATTTTGGACACAAAAAAGAAACACCAGAGGTATGCGTCCCCGCAAAGGGACAACAATATGAAGAGGCAGCAAGAGGAGAGCCAATGCAAGCCAATGCAAGGCTAGGTAGTATCTCAAACATCTTCATAATTTTTAAAAATTTTCAGTAATTTTTTTTGTGTTTCCTCCAATACATGCCATATGAAGAAATAGAGAATTTTATTTACAACTAAGGCAGGACTTGTATTAACAAACTCTCCCAAAAAGAACAATTAAAAATTCCAGAATGCTTATATACTAAAAGAAAATAGCTTAAAGGTGTTAGATAAAGAAAAAAACAGGGTGCCTGGGTGGCTCAGTGGGTTAAAGCCTCTGCCTTCAGCTCAGGTCATGTTCTTAGGGTCCTGGGATCTAGCCCCACATCGGGCTCTCTGCTCAGCAGCGAGCCTGCTTCTGCCTCTCTCTCTGCCTGCCTCTCTGCCTACTTGTGATCTCTCTCTCTCTGTCAAATAAATAAATAAAATCTTAAAAAAAAAAAAAAAGAACAAAAAACAGACAGAAGATAGAGGGAATTTGATACCTGAATCAGGGATCTGCACTAGATAAGATTAGCATTTACATAAGGTCATTCCTTAGTCTATTCACAGAACATGCTGTGGTGTTACTGGCTTTAGGAAACAGAATGGATTTTAAGGGAGTCAGACAGCTAGAAAGTAAGGGATCAGGAAAAAATATTAGAAATGGGATCCCTAAAATCTATGTGTAATATTGGCCCAAAGCCATGTATGACCTCTTAACTGTATCTACAGAGAGACGACTACAGGACTACAGGATTATAGGTTTTAAGAAAAAATAGTGAGAATGCTGGAGGAAATGAACAGATTTCAGCTGCTGCCTGAAACAAAAGAGACAAACTTGGAAGTCTGAGCTCAACCAAGCTAACTGCCTATTAAAATAAAAACTATACTCTTCAAAAAAAGAAAACAGAACTTAGAATTTCTGCAATGTATAAATCCCAATGTCCATTATACAATAAAAAATTACTAGACAGCCAACGAAACAGAAAAATGTGAAGATGGTCCAGAAAAAAACAGACAATAGGTCACAAGATGGCTCATACAGTGGAGTTAGCAGATAAGAATGTTAAAATAGCTCTAGGACTTAAAATAAAATAAATCATATTCAATGAACAAATGGGGAATCTCAGCAGAGATACAGAGACGGTATAAAAGAATGAAGCACAAATTCTAGAACTGAAACAGTAAAATATATGACATAAAAAATGTTCTAAATTTTTTTCACTTATTTTTTTTTAGTGAAGTATAGCTTACATACAATGTTACATTAGTGTCAGGTGTACAACATAGTGATCCAACTTCTCTATACATTACCCTGTGCTCACAACAACTGTAGCTACCATCTGTCATCATACAGCACTATTACAATGCATTGACAATATGCCCTATGCTGTGCCTTTCATCCTCGTGACTTATTCATTCCATAACTGGAAGTCTGTACTTCCCACTCACGACCATTTTGTCCATCCCCTCACCTCTTCCTCTCTGGTAACCACCAGTTTGTTCTCTGTATTTATGGATCTGTTTCCACTGTGCATTTGTTTTGTTCATTTGTATTGTTTTTTAGAATACATATATAAGTGAAGTCATATAGCATAGGTCTTTCTCTGACTTATTTTACTTAGCATTAATACCTTCTAGTCCCATTCAGGTTGTTATAAATGGCAAGATCTTTTTCTTTTTTATGACTGAGTAAGATTCCATTGTATATATAAATATCACATCTTCTTTATCCATTCATCTATTGATGGACACTTAGGTTGCCTCCATGCCTTGCCTCTTATAAATATAATTGGATAGCCTTAATAGCAAAACGCAGATAGCAAAAGAAAACGCCAGGGAACCTGATGATAAGTCAGTAGAAATGGTCTAATCTAAAGACAGAGAAATAAAAAGGACTACAAAGAAGCAGCCTAGCTTACAAATACTTGGAATACCAGAGAGATAGAGACAGAAGAAAATATCTGGAGAAATAATAGGTGAGAATTTCAACCAATTGTTGCAAACATATACTTATAAGTAGCTTGGCAAACTCAAAGCAATATAAACACGAAGAAAACTACACGTAGGCACATCACATTTAAACTGCTGGAAACCAAAACCTACAGGAAAAATATGAAAGTAGCCAGAGGAAAAAATAATAATAAATTACATCAAAAGCAATGGAGGTCAAAGACAACCCAACAATATCTTAAAAGTGTTAAGTTCTCAGGACAACTGGGTGGCTCAGTCTGTTAAGGTCATGATTCCAGGGTCTTGGGATCAAGACCTGCATCAGGCTCCTTGCTCAGTAGGGAGCCTGCTTCTCCCTCTGCCTGCCACTCCCCCTGCTTATGCACTCTTGCATTCTCCCTCTCTCTGAAAAATAAATAAATAAATCTTAAATGAATAAATAATTAAAATGTTAAGTTCTCTCCCACTTTCTTCCTCTTTGCAAATTCTATTTATTATACTTTGTTCCATTTTGCATATCATTTTCTCCCTTCCAGTCTATGTGAACTCATTCTTCGAATCTTAGCTGAAGCATTTCTATTCATAAATCCTTCCTGACTTCATAGTGCGAAGATGACCTTCCTTTCTACTAATTTAGGATACATTCAAGTCTAAATTATAAGCATACTCTCAATCTAGTGTTGTTGGGAGCTTTTTTTAAATACTTTTCTTCCTGCTAGTTTGTGGGCTCCTTGATGACAGGTACTACCACAATCAATTTTTCATGCTCTTCTAGCACCTGGCCTGGCAGTAGTGGCTGCTTAATGGACTAATTCAGTTACTCCACTTTAGTGCAAGATGCTGCCAATTCATAGGTGACCTAAATATGGAGCCATTCCATCCATTTAAAATCTAATGGGTAAGAAGATATTAGAGGCATAACACAAAATTAAGGATACTATCACAGATTGTGACAAGTGGAAGAAATAAACTGTGATACAAAGGAAGAGAACAGGAAGAGGAAGAAGAGAAAGTAACTTAGTAAACCAATTCACAGTTGGAGTCAAGGAGATTTTCACAGAGAATGTAATATTTTAATTGCTATCTAGAAATTAATGTTTTTAATTCCTGAGAACTATCTGTTTTGCCTCACTGCAAATTTTTATACTTAAATTGATTTTTAAAAGACGTTCAAACATTTTACAGAGGAACATCTTTCTTCAATTTTTTAATGTCTTTCTTTAGACCCTGTTATAATAAAAACATGATTTATTTGCTATGTAAAAAAGTCAATGCAGTGACAGCGGTGATCTTTAAAATTGAAATACTGAAAAAACTAAAAGTTTTTACCTTTTGAAGAATTTGCTTCAACAGTTAAAATTGGGTCTATAAGACACAAAATTTGTAGCCAAATTAAAATTTTAATGATTTAAATTAAGCACAATAACAATTTAATTTCTTTATATATTGCTATGATTTGAATGTTTGTTACCATTAAAAATTTTATTTTGAAATCTCAACCTCCAAAAATGATGATATTAGGAGGTGAGACCCTTGAGAGATGCTTAAGTCACAAGGGCAGAGCCCTCATTAATGGGATTAGGGCCCTTATAAAAGAGGTTCCTTTCATGTGAAGACACAGGAGAGGGTTCTATAAACCAGGAAGAGGGTCTTCATCTGACCAGGCTGGCACCTTGATCTTGAACCTCCCAGTCCAGAACTGTCAGAAATAAATTTCTGTTGCTCAGAAGCTAGCTATTCTGTGGTATTTTGTTAGCCTGAAAGGACTAAAACATATATTAGTGACATAAATGCTAAATATAGGATAAGAGAGAAGAGAAGTAGTAAAAACAAAACCAATATTTCAAGGAGATAATTATTAATACCAAAGAAGTTTTGAAAGAAAATTAACTGAGCACTTTACTTATGAAAGGCACGAAGTAAAAAAAAAAAAAAAAAGCACTAAGTAAATGAATATTACATGAACAATAACTAAAAGATAATATTTAGTTGATAGAGCAAATCTGAGTTTGTTGCCACGTTTATAAATAGATGACATCAAGAATAGAGTTGGGAAGAAACTGAACTCATAAACAAGGAGGAATAAATGTGAGAATAATCTAATTTAGCACTTCTAATTCCAGCATCACTGGAGAATAAAGGCCAAAACCCTATATCTGAAATCACCCAATTAGATGTGTGTGTGTGTGTGTTAAGAACACTTAAGGTGAAATCTACCCTCTTAACAAAACTTGAAATGTACAATACTGAATGGTTAACTGTAAGTACTGTGTAGCACTGCAGATCTCTAGAACTTTTTCATCTTACATAACTGAAACTCCTCCATACCTATTAAAAATCGGGGGCACCTGGGTGGCTCAGTCGGTTGGGTGTCTGCCTTTGGCTTGGGTCATGATCCTGGGGCCCGAATGGAGTCCTTTGTTGGGCTCCCCACTCTGCGAGGTTCTATAAACCAGGAAGAAGGTCTATTCTCTTCTCCCCCTGTCCCTCCCCCTGCTTGTTCTCTCTCTCTCTCTCTCAAATAAATAAAATCTTTAAAAACAAAAATTGGTTAAGAGGGTAGGTCTCACATTAAGTGTTTTTTAAAAAGGAAGGCAGGACAAAACTTTTGGAGGGGATGGATACATTTGCTACCTTGATTGTAGTTTCACAGCATATGCTTATCTCCAAAATTCATCAACTTTTAAACTTGATTAAATATGCACAGTTTTTTGCATATCAATTACCCTACCATAAAGCTGTTTAAAAACAACAGAGATATCAAAGATTCTTCTTGAATGAATCAATAAGCCAGCAGGAAATTAAGGAATACTTTCAGCCAGGAATTAAGGAATTCTTAGAGCAGGAATCGAATGCAAGTGAAATATACAAGATAACGCAATACGTGCAATTTTAAATGCACCACAGTTTTTAATGAGAATTGGGTGAAAGAGAATTTATCAGAACGTTTGTATTTTTAGGGCACAAATTTAAGAGAGTAATTAAACAGCAGGTATTTCTTTGTGTGAATATTCATGTTTTATTCATACCCATGTATTGGATCACATTGTAGCAAATGCGACACATGGGCACTGATGACTCTGGCGGTGCTAGATGAAACGGCATGCAGTGTCGTGCTAACATAGCAAAACGGCCTTGGGAAACAAAGGTCCAAAATGCACTCGTCAATAATGCAATGTATTCAGAATAAAAGTAATCTGATTACACAATCATATATAGCTCAGTAAAACCTGGCAATTTCAAGATGCACAATTTGTGCAAAAATAGGGCAGCCCTGAAGGTCAGTAACAGCTTCATTGGTGAATGCATTAACTTGATATGCACTGTGCTCTTTTATGATGGCTTGTTACAATGAACCACGATTCTATTCCGTTCTGTTATTGAAAGACAGCTTGTTTTCTTCAAAAATCACACTCCCAATAATTTTTACAGAAAATCGTGTAGAACAGACAATCGACATAATTAATGCTTCTCAAACGGATATATTTTTAATCCAATAATCAAAATGTTTTGAGAGCCTAGCTAGCCTATTCCAAGACTAATGCCTGCATAACATCATTTTTGTTCCAAACTATTTTCAATAAGAAACTTCTTACTCAAACTTGATGAATTCTTAGACTAAAATATTTCGACACACCTTAAAGGTCATGAAGATTCCAGAGAGCATGAGAAATTTACGTTTACTTGGAATGTATGTAAATCAAATAATAATGAACTAGGCCAACATCTTGTCAAATAGGCAAGAGGAATATTCAGTTGATACGCATTTACCCACCCATCACCATGTGAAATACGACGTGGCCAACACTGATCTGTTATGGATAATTGTATATATTGGTCTTAAAAGAAAGTATTTGCAGCTATTTTGACATGTTTTTGCCATATAGAAACCATCAATATATGACTTTATACAACACAAGCACGGGATGGTTATAACCTGCTGAAGAACAACATTGTCTTTTGTCACATTGAAAGGTGAGTGCTAAGGACTACAACTCCCTTTGAATGCATTAGTATGTACAAAGAATATATGCCTTCAGAGAAATAAAAAGGTATATCTACAATATTTTAAGTTGTTGAATAATTTAATATTTCCTGTATATACCTACATATACGCAGTATGCAATACATATGTTTTCATCTTGATTTGAAATATTTTAAACAAATATGCACCTTCACCATTTTAAGAAACTAAGATCTATCCATTAAAAAGCTGATTAAGCCATCCAACATTTTATGGACTCTAATATGTATATTTGGAACCTGAGAGAAGAAATCCAAATATACAAGAATGTAGAATTGTATTAAATAAGTTACTCAAATATACCATTTTAATTGCATTAAAAAAATAATTGCATTAAAAAATATGTTGGAAAATTTCAGTAAAACAAGTAATAACTTGTATTACTTGTTATACAAGTAACAAGTAGCTTACTTACTAGAAGTAAGCTTCTGATGAAGACACATATGAATATCTTCTTATTTTGTTATCTTTAACTTATCAAAGGGCAAAAGAAAACTCCGATATAACTTAATGGAATACGAAACAAAAGTAATAAATTTGAGCAATGGAGTAATTACAAATTATTCTGATTTAGCAAAGTACATGGTAAGGTTTTTTATTTTATTCATTAAGAAATATATTTAGAGGAAAAGAAATGAACTCTCTTGGATTTTTAGAATATTTTCATTATATTTATATGCACATATTTTTATTTTCAGAAATTGTGAAGAATAAAGTATGGCTTAAAAAATACAGGAACTGGTTGTAATATGCTGTAAGAAAGGTATATTGCATATTGCATTTTCCAAAGATGGCCACAACTGGAATCTGTTATTATGCTATGTGCTCTTCTGCAATGTGACCTTGTCCTGCTCATCAACTTGTGGAGTCTTTTTCCCTTCCTCATGAATCTGGGCTGGCCATTGTGACAATTTTTGTTGTTGTAGTAGAGTTGACTCACAATGTTACGTTAGTTTCAGGCGTACAACATGGTGCTTCAGCAACTGTCTACATAATGCTATGCTCGCCACAAGCATAGCTACCATCTGTCACCATAAAATGCTGTTATAATACTATTGACTATATTCCCAATGCAGTACCTTTCATCCCTTTGACTTATTCATTCCATAACTGGGAGCCTGTACCCCCCACTCCCCGCCACCCATTTTTGTCCATTCCCCCACCCATTCCCCAAGTTTGTTCTCTGTATTCGTAGGTCTGATTCTCCTTTTTATATAACTCATTTGTATTTCAGATTCCAGATATAAATGAAATCATATGGTATTTAGTATTAGTCCACCTGACTTATTTCGCTTATACCCTCTAGGTCCATCCATGTTGTCACAAATGGCAAAATCTCATCCTTTTTATGGCTGAGTAATCTCTTGAATTTTTTAATAATCCAGTTAATGAAGAGGAATGAGACTTTTCTAGAAAACATTAACATTGTGACCAACTGGTTAATGAATGTGGTCAACTCAAAAAGTATGTAAGATTCCACTTCATGAGAAAATGTAGAAGGCACTGAAATCTTACATCTCATATACATTAAAAAAAAAATTGAAAGTTGTTTTCCCAAATTCTACAACTATTAACAAAATGTACAAGATTACTTGGTTATAAATCAAACATTTAAATGTTTAATATAAATTGTTATAAATCAAATACTTAAATATGTGTGTAATTTAATGAACATATTTTTCAGAAGTATATGATGTTTGAGACATCTGTAGGCATTTCAAAATTTATAATTTATTTTGATTTCATTCTCAATTGAATGAAAAATTCACTTTAGAGCCTAAATTTGTGTTTATAATCTTATTTCTTATCCTTAAAAGAGGATCAGAATTCCCCACTCTCAACAATGGATGGATCATCCAGACAAAAAATCAATAACAAAACAGCAGATTTGAACAAAATTGTAGACCAAACTGTTCTAACAGACATATACCAAACATTCAATCCAACAGCAGAAGAATACACATTGTTCTCAAGCACACATAGGACATTTTCTAGGCTAGATCATATTTAGGTCACAAAACAAATCTCTATAAATTCAAGATTATACACGAAAATAAATCCCAGGATCATAACGAAAAAAGGAAAGATGAATATGATTTTAGAAGAAAACTAGGAGATTATTACATCAAGGCAGAGAAGGGAAACAAATATAAAACAGTACCAACTACAAAGTATTAATACATTCAAAGGCATTAAAATTCTGTTCATGAGGAGATATCATAAAGACAATGAAGAGATAAGCCACATATTGGGAGAAGATATTTGCAAAATACTCAGTAAAATGGGCAAAACATGACATTTTTTTATTTTTACAAATAAGGAACCACAAATTTTCATAACAAAACATTAAATGTTGGGAAAAAAATCAAGTCTCGAGATTTGGAACAACAGGAACTAATTCGCAATTGGTGCAAGTGTATATTTGTTTGACCTTTTGGGGGAATGGTATGGCATTACCTAATGTTACTGAACATATATTTACCGTCCAGATCTCTTAGTTCCATGCACCTGATTCTAGCCATGGCTGCACAGAAGTATCTCTCAACTGACTTTGGTGATAACACTCTCATTAATTTCACTCAGCCAGTAGTTCAGACCACAGACCCTCACTGTCCATTTTTAGTTGGGTTGAGCAGAAGCAAGTAGGATTATGGTTGCCATCGTGATTTTTTTTTAAGTTTACTGATTATACTTTGGAGCACTTAAAAGCCTCAGACTATTTCTGAGTTCACAATTTGGGAGTTTAAATAAAGGAAAATCAGCACTAATTAATAGTAGGAACATAAAAAGAGCATAGAATTTATAAAAAGGCCAGATGATGCACATTCTAAAATCAGAAGTAAGCAGAAAACTGTTTTACTGATGTGGGCCAATGTCAGTAAAATGTGTTACAGCTGTGAATTCATTGAAACAGGTGGATTCTTTTTTATATGGCATAATTTTTAGCTTCTTTAAATTTGATCAGCTCATATACAGCTTTTTATGTTTTTAAGTGCTTTTAAGTGTATCAATTTAGGCTGGGAGAAAAATCAAGTAACTAAATAGTTTATATTTTTTAAGTAGGTACTTTAAAACTGTAAGAAGTAAGCATTCCCTCAGTATCAACATTTCGTCTCAAAAATATTGATTCTTCTTATTTTTATCTTATTCCACATATGGAAATTCAATTTTTAAAAGAAGTGAATAATGGTAAAAGAGAGAAAACATGGAATTTCTGACCACCTTAACATTTGATAGTTCCAGGTTCAGAATAAACTAATTTCTGTTCAATTTCACTGTTCAGTGCCCTTCAGAGCCCTTCTCTTCTCTTTCTACTCTTCCTCCCTCTTTTGGTTTGTCGTACTTCAGGAGTACAAAGTCAAAAAAAATAAAAGCTATAACTCATTTCTTTCTTTTCCTCACCCTTCACATCCAATTTCTCACAAGCACCACCTAAGTATCTCTCAAGGTTGTCTTTTAACTTCCATCATTGGCAAGCCATTGTCTGAACTATGGAAAGAGCCTATAAATTTGTCTGCCTAAATCTAGTTTGTTCCCATCAAATTTGTACAAAATATTGCCATTCGACCGATTTTTTTTCAAATGCAAAAAAATAATGTTATTCTCTCAACTAAAATGTCTGTTGGCTTCTCATGATCTACAGCACAAAGTGTGAGTGCTTAATCATCGCATTCATCACCTGGTCCCCGCTTACACATTCAGCCTGTCTCAAGCCATTCTCTGCCTCAAAATGTACACATCAGTAATTCCATAAATTTTCTTCCCTTCTTCTCCCAATCACCATCCGTCACATTCTTCAAAAGAAGCTGAGCTACCACTCTGCTAGGGAGCTTTTTCTGCCCGGCCTGTCTCCCCAAACTGCCCCCACACCCCCTTCTTGTGTCATCACACATTTCTGTCCTTGTCTATCTTTTGCGGGTGGCATTAGTTACAAGTGAGAACAGCTGTCAGCAGATATTGTTAAATATTATCAACTTTTCCCCCTAAGCATTCCCCAATACCTAGAGGGTCACTTGTCATTCATTGCCTCAGGAAAGAAATGTTAGAGCAGAGAAAAGGCTCGTGAGTTCCAAAACTCAGATCTGAGCCCTTGAAGGGACTCCATAGATAGAAATATAACCTCCTGTATCAGAGCAAGCATTATTGCCAGTAGAGTGATAAAGTAGGGGGGGGGGGGAGTAAGAGAACCTGATACAACAAGACTCAAAGCTGTCAAACCCAAGGAGAAAGCTGCAAAAGAATATACAAATAACTTTGTGTAACCGGATTGCAAATGGGATCTACGGCCCCTGCTCCCCAGCCCCCAAGTAGGGTCCTAGGAGATGTTAGGACTCAAGACAAAAATGGGAAAGCACTGAGAAAGCACAGCTGCAATATGCATGAACCACTTATCGATGCCCAAAGGAGAGAATGGACATGTCAGCAAATGTCAGCAAGGACTGAAATTGACTAAGATCAGATGGTTTAGAATCAAATGCAAGCCTGAGATAAAGGGGAGAAAACCCTGAACTGACATGAAGCACTTGAAATGTGAAATAGAGTATAGAAAACTAAAGTTGCATTTCCTGGGAACACAACTTTGTGGACAGAAGTGTATAACTGCTAAAGGCCAGACTTTGGAGTGGGAGAGTAGTGAGACCTGAGTTACAGGTGCTTTTGTTAACACTTCTACAAAAGTGCCCTAGAGGGGCGCTAGGGTTGGCACTGAGAAGGCCCTCTGGAATCCTGCATGCCCGACACTGTAGAACACACAGTCTGATAACTTGTGCTAATTTTGTTCTTTGCAAACTTTACTTTCCACATTGCCACAAAGAGATTTAGCTGATTCATTTCAATTACTGTTAATCTGATAAGTGAAAAGTGGTTATTGCTATTTTGACTGTATTTTTAAATTAAAAACAAAATCGAAGCTTTTAAAAATATTGTTTGCCTATTTTCATTTTATCTGACTTTGTACAATGCCTTACTATATAATTTGGCCACTGTTTCTATCAGTTTGTTTTTACCCATGCTTTACATAAGCATGTTATATATCAAAATTTTTTGGTTTCTTGTATGTGACAAGTACTTTTACCCAACGTGGCTTCATTTTTCCTTATTTTGACATTGACATTATTCAGGCTTGTTATTTTTATTTTTGTCATAATGAAGATTACATTTTCATAGGTTAAATTCGGGAATCATCTTATTTTGGACTTCTTGGTTTTATAGCATAGGCAAAAAAGATGCTCTCTCATTCAAAATATTAATGTATGTATTTTTCTCAGACTTACATGATTTTAATTTTTATATTACGTGTTAAATGTATTGTGATATAAGGATTAAGTATAGACGCAGCTTCCTTCTCTTTCCTATTCTTTTGCCTTCATGATATATTTGACTATGTTTGCTCTTCTCTACTCTGTTAGTCCCTCTCCCCTCACCCTCCATGGCTAGTCACTTATTTTTTATTCTTCAGAAGAACTTCAGAATAATTTTGTAAAGTTCCACTCCCCACTCTGAAAAGTCTTAGTATTTTTATCGGGTCTACATCTCATCTATAGATCCTTTGAAGGAAAAATCATATACTCAAAATATGGAAGCTTCAAGAATGAGGTGGTTTCTTTATTCAAATCTTTTAAGTACCTTGGTTTATTTCAAAAACTTTATTTACATGTGTGTTCTACATATTTCTTGCTATACTCATCACTAGGCATGTTATTGATCATATTCTTAATGTGAATATATTTACTTCCTTATATTTCCTACTAGCTTTGTAATGCTTTGACTTTGAGATATTATTGATGTAACCCACTATATCAATTAATTATCTTTCCATTTTTTTCCATTTTCAGTGAAGTCTCTTGCAATTCAAAGTGTTCTGTCACATAATTACTGGTAATTATATTTTTCCTCTGGGCTTCCATTATGTATGTCACTCATTCTGTTCTCTTTTCTAAGTGCATTTGTTGACTAATATTTCAAGGACAATATTAACTAATTTTTTAAATTAAAGCAAAACTTATAAGTAGTTCCAGATACAGTTATTTATTTGTAGCAGAAGAGAGAAACGCTAAATTGAGATTTCTTTTCATCTTTTCTCGGGGTCATCAGTATCTCTACCAGTTCTTAATTTTCTTATTCTTTTGCTTTCTCCGTTCTCTGAAGTCTCTGGTTGTCATGAGATCTAGAAACTTGGGAACTTACCATTTGTCTCCCATTCTCTTCCTTTCTCAAGAAAAACTACTGTGATAAACCCTGAAAGTCCCTGACCGGAGTTAAGCCTTTTTCACCTGTAGTGTCGGACTAAGGCTTACGTTTCTCATTTGTCCTTGCTCTGTCCACTTCCTGCCACCCCATGGGCCTATTCTGAATTCTTCCTTCTAGATCTCTGTTACTGTAAGAGTTTTCAGATATGTGTCCACTTGCTTTGTCCCACCATAGTGTTTCAAAAGAAATCAGAGAGGATTCACTCAGTAACTCGTAGAAAACTCTGTCAATGGCAGTTTTCAAAGTTTATAGAATGAACGTGTAGCCTTTCTTTCATTTGTCTTCTACTGCTTCTATTTATTTTGGTCTACCTTTATTGAATTTTAGGGAAGGAAGTTTATTGATCTGTTTTTATGTAACCGTATTTCCTCAGAGGATGAAGTTTTTGTTTCGGAAAGATAGCTAGCTCTAAGAGAAAGACCGTTGACCAGGATGCCAGTCAAAAGGTTATTGCCATAAGCCAAATGAGAGATGATGGAGCGGATAGGGAGGCTCTGCATGAAGGCTCATCAAGATCAAATATGTGCAAAATAAATGCACATCTGGTTCAGATACTACATGCTATATATATTTCATATATTGTACAACGTGCTATCAAAAACTATTTTTGATTTTACATGAAAATCCTGTGAAGTAGTTAATAGTATCTATAACTTTAAAATAGTGACCCTAATCCTCCAAAAATTTAATTAAGTAATTCATGTCCTCATATAATTTCATAAATTGTACAGCAGCTTAAGCCCAGGTCTCCAAGTATGATTTGAATCTTAACATCGGTACAGCCTTTTCTTCAATTAATTGTTTTGGCAGTCATCTTTTTTAAGAACTGAAAATGAACAACATTTTATTGCATCAAATTTTCTTTTGTTCCTACTAGTACTCTATGGACCTAGAGCAAGGCATGAGATACTCAATAATTTTGAAACTATATAATCAAGATATGGTTTCCTAGCAACTGACAATGCCTAAAATCTTCTTCCCTTTGCTTCAAAAATGTTTACAGCCTACAAATATTTTCTCTGATGTCTTTGCATCTTCTACATTTCTCTTTCCAAAAAAATTTTATTTTAAAAATTCAATTATTAATCAATGTCTAAAATCTTGGACTTAAGATCATCGTATCTGTATATAGCCTCAAGGGAGGTAGTATATAAAATGAATTAAAAATTCACATTTAAAAAGAAAATATTGTGTGGCTAAGGTTGAACTATGTGTGAATTTCCTGTGTAAAGAATCTCAAAGCAATAGCAAGAGCTGCCATTAGAATGAGTAACACAGGCAAATGCAAATTGGTGTTCCTTTTGGTTCATAAAGTGAAATAGAGATGAAGTAGCAGGGACCCCTTAGCAGCCAGACAGAGAGAAAATAATGAAAAATGTGCACTTGTGATTTCTAAGAAGCAGAGATGACAACTAGGGGAATAGCTGAACCAAACCAGAAATGGATGATAGGATACTGCCAGAGCATAAAGGGCTAGGAGCACAAATGTGAAAATCATACAGACCTAGTTTCCAATCAAGGCTCTGCCAGTTGTTAACTGCGTGTCTTGCTGCACATTATTCGACCATTCTGGGCTTCAACTTTCTTACCTGTAAAATGATCACTAGTTGTTCTTTCAGGCTGTTGAGTGTCTAAATCTTCTAAGCTTCATAAAATTCCCCACCACGTGAACCTTGATGGAACAGAGCCCTCCTGTGACTGTAGAAGCTTAAAATGCCAGATACTGCTCTGATTTGATGAGATACCTGCTCTGGTCTAAAGAGCTCAGATAATTATCTCTGAGAGTGGAGGCAATTACAACAAAGTCCCATTCCTCAGGCCACGGTGCCCAGAGCATCAGCCACACAAGTTGATGTACCTACTGTGTTGTAGTAATGGCGGCCATTTTCCCACTGGCCCAGGTATCTTCTATTATCATAGGAACTAAGGAGGCTTACATTTTATTCCTGCATATATAGTCTCCAAGGCTGGATTTCTAGGCATCTGGGGAATTCTGTTGTTTTCCATCGTCACTTTAATTCATTTATTTTTTGCTTAAATCAAACGAAATCTACTTTCAGGTGTTAGTACTAATGACTCAAAACTGTCTTTTATATAGCACCATTGTGAATAGCGAATAAGATAATACAGGTTATATAATTAACACAGGAAGAGGAAAGCAGCATGTGCTCAATAAATAATAGTTATTTTCAATTAATACGGTATTATTCCTTGGCTGCTTAATTGCTGTTTTCCAGGAGATAAAAATGTCACTCCTATATTAGTTTATTTTGGTCCCCATTTTTCCAAAGTTTTGTAGCCAACAAGAAAAGCCAAAGAATAAGAAAATAAAAAGCTTCAAGGTAGATTAACAAGAAAATGAAACTCATAATGTCAGACCCTACTAAAAATATCAGCCCTTTATATTATTCAAGTGTTTAAAAACTTGTCAAATAAACACTATAGTGATAACATTTCGCAGCTAATTCTTATAATAGCCAGATAATTTTTTAATGATCAGTAAAAATTTATTCATTAAGTAGATCCTGAGATTAATCCTTAAATTACCAGTATGCTGCGTAATTTATGTAACTAACTTAACCATTAAGACTTTAAAATGAAGTGATTAGACTAAGAAATATCCACTCCCTCTTATGTCCCAAATTGTATTTTTAAATATAATTGCTATATAAATGCTATAATAGCATTTTGGATTACCATCTTGAGTTTTTTGTGTATTTTCTTTTTTTTTTTAAAGATTTCTTTATTTATTATTGTAGAGAGAGAGGGAAAAAAATATCTGAAGCTGACTCCACACTGAGCAAGGAGTTTAATGCAGGGCTCAATCTCAAGATCTGACTGCCTAACTGACTGTGCCACCCAGGCATCCTTTGAAGCTTTTATGTATTTTCAATGAACAAAATGATAAATGAGTTAAAATAATCAGGACAGATGTAAAGATTATAAAATAGAGACAGAAAAGTTGCAGCAACTCCTAAACTCCTATATACTTAGAAGAGAAATTTCGCTTGAGTAGAAACTCAGGAAAATATGAAAGAAGCTTATTCAATGAAAATTCACATCTCAAATCCTAGGATACGTTATTCCCAATACCTGACATACACAAACCCTGAACCCTCATAATTTTTGCATGTATGCATATGTCTGTGTGTGTGTTTTTTGACCTATAATATTATATTAGTTTCAGGTGCACAACATAGTGATCGACATTTATATACAAAATGATCACCACAATAAGCCTGGTTACCATTTGTACCATACAAAGTTATTACAATATTATTGACTATATTCCCTGTGCTATTCATTACATCCCCATGACTTATTCATTTTATAACTGGAAAATTGTACCTCTTAATCCTCTTCACCTATTTTGCCCATCTTCCCACCTCCTCCACTCCATCTAGCAATCATCAGTTTGTTCTCTGTGTTCATGAGTCTATTTGTGTTTTGCTATTGTTCATTTGCTTTGTTTTTTAGCTTCTTTAATAGTATGTTATTTGCCTTTCTATTGCCTTTCTGACTTACTTCACTTAGCACAATACCCTAAGCCCATCCATGTTGTCACAAATGACAAGATTTCATTCTTTTTTATAGCTATTCATTCTATTCTATGGCTATGGTAATATTCTATTGTAATATCCATCTTTTAATGGCTAAGTAATATTCCAATATTTCATACCACATCTTCTTTATCCATTCATCTACTAATGGACACTTAGCTACCATATCTTGGCTATTGTAAATAATGAGGCAAGAAACATAGAAGTGCACATATCTTTCAAACTAGATTAACCGTCATAGCTTGATTATGTGGCCTCACAAAGGCAATTTTGGTAAAATCATAGAAAGAGATCAGCTTTCCCACTTAGCTCATCTGTTCCCACTGAAAGAGCATTCCCTCACAAGTACCTTGAGCCCTTATTTAATCACTATTCAACAGATATTTACACAAAAGAATCACTATGGCATAATACCATAAGCTAAAAATACAGACCTAGATAAGATGTGGTTTTGTCCTGGTCAAAGAGACCAGTTTAAGTAAAACATAATGCATTATGATGAAAAGAATAAAAGTAGAGAAAAGATATTTGGCAAAAATCCAGAATGCTCTCTGATGGAGGCAATACATAAACTGAAATTTAAGAATTATAAAAAAAGTGAGGTGAAAGAGAAGAGTATTCCAATCAGAGGAAATACCATAGATTATGATAGAGGGTGAAAGACCATTATATCTTTGGGGAACTGCCGGTATTTCTTCATAGCTAAATCAAAGATAATTGTGGTAGTAACGGGAAGTGAGACCCAACAAATAGCAAGGAAGAGATCATGAGGAGCTTACATGATAAACATGCTTACTCAAATATATCTGATATAAATGAAGAAGTATGAAGAGTTTTCAATAAGAAAGTGACATGATCTACGCTGCCATTGAAAAAGTTGACAATAGCAGTGCTATAGAGTCTGACAGTCAGCATCTTATTGTGCTTTAATCTGGATAATAATGACAATAATAATAATGTCAGTCCAAACTAAGGCAGTGGCATTGAGAATAGAGAAAACGAGTTGGAGAAAGAACTTGAGAAAAGCAGACCAGAAAGAAGGATAAGTAAATGATGAGAGAAGAGCACGGATGAGCAAGAATCACATGACTCAACACTGATCACCAGATCTGCCTTAAGAAGCTGAGTTGTTAATGGTGACATTTGCCAAAGTGGGAAATATTGGAAGTTAAGCCAACTTGTGTAAAACCATAGAGGAATGTTGAAAAATTACACTTTTAATAGTCGTTTTAAGGGACTGTGAGATAACCAAGCAGAGATTTCAATTAGACAGTTAGAGAGGGGAACCATGAGAGATTTAGAATGCGAATATATATTTGGGATATGATTGGTAGCAGAAACCATAGATTTGAACGAGGTTATCTGGGAAGAACATATAGTAGGAGGTGAGCATAAGGCTAAAGATAGAGCCTTAGGCATTAGGAATATTTGCAGGTCAAGTAGAGCAGGGGCACTTGTGAACAGGTTCGGGAAGATCCCAAAGAGTAAGGGGAAAACCAAAAGTGTGCTTTTATGTACACCAAAGATAAGAGTTTGAAGGAAAAGAAAATGGTCAAGGGCATCATAATCTACAGAGAGATTTAAGATAAAAAAGAAAGAGAGAGACTTTTGAGTTTGGCTGTGAAAGCTGATTTTACAAAGAATAATTTGGTAGAACATGGAAATAGAAGCTGATCTGAGAAGGAACTGCCAATGAAAAAGTAGGGAAAACTTGAATGATAGATTGCCTTAAGAAGCTTTGTGGAAGGAAAAGAAAGAAATTAGAGAATAACTAGAAGGGATTATGATTTAGATGGCAGAAACTGGAGGATGTTTATGTGTTAAGAGTGACTGGATGAGTTCCTAGCAGATGGGTTCCCATCTGAGTTGACAATTAGGGAGAGAGTGAGGACAGATCAAATCCACATCAGTGGAAGGTAACTTTCCAGGAGGAGAAGCCGGTAGGCCACAGATAAAAGGAAACATGCAAATCATATTTTTGGATGATAGCAGTAGAATTTGAAAAGCCCTTAACTACTCTAAATGCCTTCATATCACTAAACAATAAATACTATTTGTGAGTTCATAATACGGATCTGGTGATTTAAAATGACGTTCCTGGGAAGGTTCTGTATTTTATCAGAGTTCAAATTGTGCAACACTATGCATTTAGGAGAGGAGATCTAGAGAGTAAGGTAATAATATTTATGGGGCAGCTACCTTGTACAAGGTTTTTTCTTATATGCTATCATAAGAAGGCACATAATTCATACTTATATTAAACTTCTATTTATTCCAGTTTAAGAAAAGAGAAAAGCAACCTCAAGAATCTGCAGTATTTTATCCGAAGTCACAAAATTAGTAAACACTCTTGTCGCATTTTTGCTGTCCTTTTTTTTTTTTTTCTGACTTCAAAGCCCATTCTTCCTCTACCAAGTGTATCAGTTATCTCTTAAATTCCTCAAAACATACCAGGTCAATCATTATCTCCATTGACAAATGACACCAGTAACAGATCTTTCATTGTAAATCCACCTTGGATTATTCCAAAGTAGTATTGTTTTTCAGGTGCTGGGAAGAGGTCCAGAGGCCAGAGGTGTTTTTAGAGTCTTAAATAATTCACTGTTATTAGGAAGTGGCAGAAAAGTTTAATAATGCCAGTATTTCTAACGTAACAGTTTAATTTACCTTGAGAAAAAAAAAAGATGTTAATTTCCTTTTCCAATTGGTGATTGTTGCAAGAAAACTTAAAATAGCAATCAACACGTTACATATCAATCCAAACCTGTTCCATATTTAACACAAGTTTACTAACTTCTTTAGAAATCCAGGGTCATTCAAATACCTTTCTTCTCAATCTGAAAGATCCTAATACCAAGTTTTATTCTGTGAAAGCTTTTTAACTTTTGAAAAGTATCTGAGTATTTATTTAAATACTGATCAAAAATGGGCTTTTAAAGAATCTTTAAACATTTCACATTTTTGAAAAGTAGTGGAACATAAGAGCAAGGCCAAATGTTATATAACCCTCCCTCTGCCATACTTCATTTGGGGAAAAAATAACCAATAGATCATCATAATAAAAATAAAAATAGCTATTTTTCTTTTCTTTTTTTTTTTAAGATTTATATGAGAGACAGAGAGAGAGCACATGGTGGGAGGGGCAAAAGGAGAGGGAGAAAATCTTGAGCAGGCTCCAAGCTGAGCATGCGACTCAATGCCAGGTGCCTGAGATCAGCACCTGAGCCAGCCAAAACGGGGAGTTGGACGCTTAACCGACTGTGCCACACAGGCACCCCTAATTCTTGTTCTCTTTTAAATCATATCAACCATAAAAAAGAAATTCAAGTGTCAGGTTATATAATTTCAAGAAGTAATTTACCACATCCTTAACCAGAAGTTTTAGGAAAGATTATCTCCAAACAGATCTGGGGCTCTGTATAAGCAATCCAAACACATAAAATAAAGAGAGAAATAATTCCCTTGTTCATTACTGTGTCTACTCTATTCATATTGCAGTACAATCATTCAACAGTCCTCCCCTTCCTGGAATCCTTCAATGAGTAGTATTCCTGATTACTCTCCAGCTTTAAGAATAGATTTCTAGGAGTTCTCCCTATACCGGGACATGGATGACTAAGAATTCATCTCAGCTCTCTTAAATTTCTTCCACAGTAGCTACTAAACAGCCTGGAGATTGAAAAACAAACTCTTGGGACGCCTGAGTGGCTCAGTGGGTTAAAGCCTCTGCCTTCGGCTCAGGTCATGATCTCAGGGTCCTGGGATCGAGCCCCGCAGCTCAGCGGGGAGCCTGCTTCCACCTCTCTCTCTGCCTGCCTCTCTGCCTACTTTCGATCTCTCTCTCTGCAAATAAATAAATAAAACCTTTAAAAAAAAAAAAACTGTTCTATTCCTGTTCCATATATTTTCCTTGCTTCTCTTGCTCTTGCTTTTCCAGGATGCCAAAATCATTTCTCAGCATCTCCGACCTTAACAAATAACTGTGAAGAAAATAAATGGGTCTATAAAAATATAGATTTTTTTAATGTCTTTAACGAAGTTGCAGAAAAATTGCCTAATGCTCTATTTTCTGAATTTCACCTGACACTCTGACACTATTAGGACCCTGCCCGATTTGTCTTCTGATGCCCATGTGTTGACTGTGGGAGCAAGAGGCTGTATAAAACCATAGCCCAAGGCAACACTACTCAAACCGTGGCTTTCCTGGCAGATTTGAAGTCAGAGCTCCTCATTAGTGGCCTCAGGCCCTTGTGCTTTGGGCACCTCCTTCGGTGGTGACGGGCCTGGCAACCATCGGGTTGCTACGAGTTGCAAAAAAGAATCTACTTCGGGGAGAAGCTTGACTTACATGCTATGTCATCTAGACTTTCTTAAAGTAAACTGACAGCAGAGACATCCCATTACACTTTATTAGCCCACCCTGATCTTTTCTTTCTTTGACATTTCTTCCTAAGAAATGCGCTTCTGAATTTTATTTTCTTATATTGCCTGTTTTACTCCCGTATTTATTTTATGTTTCCTGCATATGGGAAGGTCAGAATAGGAAAAGATATAGCATTGTGCTTTATACTCAGCATCCTCTTTTAGTCTTTGTTCATTTTTACTCTTTCTATTTCACACTCACATTTTTACTTCCACTCATCTCTAGATTAATCAGTTGTGTTTAACCGTGTTTGCTCAATTTCTCAAATTCTTTTGAGAGGAAACTTTGCTCATTTTTTTTTATTACAAATCTACCTTAAAAAAAATGCCCACTGTCTCGCTTATTCCCTAAGGCAGCATTCTCAGAGCTCATTTCACGGGACTAGTATTTTTGGAGTGTCATCCGAGGGCCACTATGAGGCTGCTAAAATTAATCCTAAAATGTCATATAAAAGAGTGAGCTCCCTAATACAGATGGCTTCTGAATTCATGTCAGTAATTTTGTAGCAGAGTATTTTATATCTTTGTAATCTAAGAATAAGATTGCACTCAATTAGCACTCTTGAAGAGAAAATATTTTTAAATACATAAAGGCCATTTCCTGGGTGTTGGCACTAATAAAAGGTGAAAAGACAAAAGGGTATATCTGGGATGCCTCGGTGGCTCAGTCAGTTAAGTGTCTGTGGCCCTGGGTCCCGGGAATCAAACACCTGTGGGGAGTCTGCTTCTCCCTCTGCCTGCTGTTCCCCCTCCTTGTGTTCTCAATCTCTCTCTCTGACAAATAAATAAGTAGAATCTTTTTTTTAAAAAATGGTATTTCTGACCCAACACTTCTGTCATCCTGGCTTCATAAGAGAACAATTCGATGTACCTGGCTTTTGTTTTTAGAAGTTACATAAACTTAAAGCTCTGATGCTTTCATGACTCTTACATCAAGGCCAAATAGGTGACATAACAGGTCAGCAGTTCAAGGTAAAGGTCAGGTCCGTTACAGTTTGGTTTCAATGATTTTCTCCTCTGCTTCCCACCAGTTCTGTCAGTCTAAATAAATCTAGTTCCTAGCTGATGCCTGTCACATGGACTCAACTTCAGATTGCTCATTTCTGAAAGTCAGGCAGAGCATCTGAATTCTAACTATTCTTAGATCAATTATCTTTTCTTCCTTAAGGAACAAAAAACACTTTCATGAAGCATAACATTATTTTGGCTGTTGACTTTGTATTACTCTAGAGAAAATATTTTCCTGTTTCTGCCTCATGAGTGTTTCTGGGGAAAAAACACTGGGATGTTGGTTAGAAGACAAGCCTTGAAATTTAAAGGGTGGTTGAACAGCCACAGACAACGGGAGAGATGTAGAGTGTATTTGTTCACATTGCAGGTGGGGAATGAAACTTTCATCTGCAGAGTCATTCACATATCAAAAAATTAGAAGCAAAGGTCTCACTTAGGAGGGAAAGCAGGCAGCATGTAGCCTATATGAATTAGCAGACTCATAATTTAAGGGTTCCTCTTGTGGTTCCAGGTCCCTGTGCTCATTGCTTTAAGTAATGATAATCTCGTATCCAGAAAACTTTATGTTTGCCTTCAGGGTAATATCAATTAATGTGGATGTTAAAAACTCATCAGACCTGTGAAAGTTATCTTTCAATATTTGATTCATATTGAGCCAAATATATTAAATATCAGTTGATTTTTTAAGAGGAGCAAATATGATAAAAATATTCAGAATAGGAAAATTCACATGCAAAGATCAACTCCCTCTTCATGTTTTTGAAACAAGCCTCAAGGTTGAAAATCACAAAGAAAATTTTAAGAATTGCATCTTCCATTTTCCAGTTCTATAGAAAAGTAAAGAAAGAAAATCTTTGGTGATAATCATTAGTAGGAGTCCACAGATTAAAAGCATTCTCTTACGGCTATCAGAATGTCCAGAATCCAAAACTGGTGCTGACAGCACCAAACACTAGCAAAGATGTGAAATAACAGCAAAGCTCACTTATTGCTTGGTGGAAATGCAAAATGGTATAGACACTTTGGAAGACAGTTTGACGGTTTTTTACAAAACGAAACATACTGTTACCATTCCATTCAGCAACTGTACTACTTGATATTTACCCAAAGAAGTTAAAAAAAGCCTGTCTAGACAAAAACTGCATATGGTTGTTTATAGTAGCTTTATTGATAACTGACAAAACTTGGAAGCAACTAAAATGTCCTGCAATAGGTAAGTGGATAAATAAACTGTGGTACATCCAGAAAAAAAATTACTCATTGCTGAAAAGAAATGAGCCATCTAGACATGAAAAGACACGGGGAAACTTAAATGCATATTACTGAGTGAAAGAAGCCAAACTGAAAATCTACATAGTGTATGATTCCAACTAAATGAATGAAAAGCTATGAAGACAGTAAAAGGATACATTATTGTCAGAGGTTAGGGGAGGGAGGGACGAATCAGCGGAGTACAGAGAACTTTTAAGGCAGTGAAACTATTCTTACGATACCACAATGGTACATACATGTCATTATACATTTCTCAAAACCCTAGGATAGACAACACCAAGAGCGAACTGTAGTATAAACTATGGACCTTGGGTGATAGCGAGGTAAATACATCAGTTATAATAAATGTACTGTTCTGATGGGGGATGCTGATAGTGGGGGGAGGTTGTGCCTGCGTGGGGACAGGGAATACAAAGGAAATCTCTGTACCTTCCATTCAATTTTGCTGTGAACCTAAAAATACCATAAAATATAAAGTCCACTTTAAAAAAATATCTGAGAGGGGCGTCTGGGTGGCTCAGCAGAGTAAACATCCATCTCTTGATTTCGGCTCACGTCATGATCTTGGGGTCCTGAGATGAAGCCCCACATAGGGCTTCCTGCTGTATGTGGAGCCTGCTTGAGATTCTCTCTCTCTGTCTCCCTCTGCCCCTCCTCCTTGCTTGCTTTCTCTGTCTCTCACAAGAAAACAAAACAAAACAAAACACAAACCTGAGAACTGTCTAGTGTATTCATTTATTCAGCATGGAGGCCTTTAAGGAGTACCTACTATATGCCAGATACAGCGACCTCTGCCTTTGGGGAACTGTAAAATAGGGGGAAAAAAAAAAAAACTGGACGAATTATGGTAGCTATTATAATATAAAAAAAAGTCTAAGACATTCTACAGAAGACAGTCTCCAAAATTGATAACCACGAAGATCAAAAGTTATGCGGTCGGATCCTGAGACAGCTTTGCTCTGTTTCTGCAGCAGTTCTCTGACACTATCCCTCTCCATAAAAGGAAAAATATTACAATATCACATCTGATAGTTAAATGTAGAGTGGAACGTGTAGGTAGACAGTAGAGTTTTATACATTGTTTGTAGAGTTTTCAATCTGTAACAGAAGAGGCAATGGGATGTGGGGTTATCAAATTATATGCCTGTGCTCCAGAGTAAAATCCTAAACTGTGATACCCTTGCAGAAGGGAAACTAGTGACATGAGTAATTTGCTTATAACCTGCCTTGGAGTTACATGCATAATCTATGTGCAATTAATTTTCCTTTCTTTAATTTTGGTTACAAAATCTAAAAACATATTCGTAAAATAATATAAAGTTTTATCAATACTGGATGTTGTAATGTTATTGAATAATTTATAAGAATTTATAATGAATTTCTATTACTCATCAGAGTAACCTAGAGGTAATGTAACCTAGAGGTAAATAATAGAGTAAAGGTAATCGATATATTTGAGAAGGAATGCTTTCAAATTCAAGTAAGAAGTCCAACCCACGGAATCGGAGAAGATATTCACAAATGACACTACAGACAAAGGTCTGATATCTAAGATCTATAAAGAACTCCTCAAACTCAACACTCAAAAAACAGATAATCACATCAAAAATTGGGCAGAAGACATGAACAGACACTTCTCCAAAGAAGACATACAAATGGCTAACAGACACATGAAAAAATGTTCATTATCATTAGCCATAAAGGAGATTCAAGTCAAAACCACATTGAGGTAACACCTTACACCAGTTAGAATGGCCAAAATCAACAAGACAGTAAACAACAAATGTTGGAGAGGATGTGGAGAAAGGGGAACCCTCTTCCACTGTTGGTGGGAATGTAAGTTGGTGCAGCCACTTTGGAAAACAGTGTGGAGATTCCTCAAGAAATTAAAAATAGAGCTACCCTATGACCCTGCAATTGCACTACTGGGTCTTTACCCCAAAGATGCAAATGTAATACAAATAAGAGGCACATGTACCCCAATGTTCATAGCAGCAATGGCCACAATTGCCAAACTACGGAAAGAGCCAAGATGCGTTTCAACAGATGAATGGATAAAGAAGATATGGAAAAATTCACATTCCTAATAGTTCATGTAAAAGGAAACAATGATAAGAACTTGACCTAATTTAAAAAAAAAAAAAAAAAGAAGGAAAAATAAAGCTAAACCAAGGAAATAAAAGGAAGGAAATAAAGCTACCAAGAGCTAGAAGGGTAGGGGGTGGAATTAGAACTCAGTGTAAACAAGAAATGGGCAATACTTCTCTGAATCTGGTAAAAATGTTCTACGGAAAGATACAAAAGTAGTTCTGAATAAAAAATTCTTAAATAACACTTACTCTGTACTAGACAATAATCTATGTCAATATAGTATTATTTAATTCTGACTACTGCCCAAGGAGGTAGCTAATTTCATTATTCTGCTTTTTATACATGAAAAAAACTGAGGCGTGGAGAAGCTAAGTTAAGTTAGATTCTGTGCCTAACCTAACCAGGGCACAGATCACAGAGAGAAGAGGAAGTAAAACCAGGATTTGAGCTAGAACAATCCGTCTCCTGGCTCCTGACTTTGGGCTCAACATAATGCTGTGTAAACCATGCTTCTAAAATGCATCAATAAACATAATTTAAAACAAGTACCCAAGGCATATTTTTGGACTTGAAAAACTAATTGTAAATTATATTTTAAGAATCTTCAAGAATGTTTTGATTTAGAAGAATAATAGAGATTGATTTTACCACCAGTTATTATGGAACACATAATTAGTAATATTGTTCTATAATTAGACTAGATAAATCATCATAACATACCAGGAAGCGACAAAACTAAGCTTACTAGAATGAAATATGTGCAGTGATGAGATTTAAATCAGTGGTAAGAGGATTGGTCCACAAATGTATAGACATTTATTAGAAAATATTCCTATGTGTACAGTGAATTGCAGAAAGATTTAATGGTTAATCTGTTTAAATGAGAGAATTGTAAGATACATACATGGATATTTATCTGATCTTGAGTTGGGTATTGTCTAAGTACAAAAAATAAGAAATGTATAAATCGATAGATTTAAATATAAAAAGTTATGAGGCAATATGGCAGAAATCACAAAAATAATAAAAAATAGCCTGAAAACTAAAGTATATTTAAAATATATACAAAAAAGAAAACATTTAATAGAGTATTCTACCAAATAAGTTAAAAAAATAATAAAAATCCCAATTATAAAACATAAAAGGTAATTCCAACAAAGTTACCCCCTAAAAAAGAGAACATAAATGACTATTGAATATGTAGTATAATAATGAAACTTTTTATCAAAGACACAATAAAACAACGATAAAGTACTATTTGCATGTTATCAAATTGTCAAAGTTTTAAAAACTTTTGAAAATATTTCCATGAATCAGGTACGCTTGTGCATTGTTGGTGGCCATATAAATTGGTACAACCCTCACCGAATGTAATTTGATAGAAATAAGTTAATGTACTAAAGCATTCATGAGCACTTTTGAAGGATTCTGTGCTAAGAATTTTCTTTTAATTTGGTATAGGGTGTAATAGGGGAGCATGATTTCTAAGCTTCCTTCCTATATTAGGTGTTTTCCTATCTATCTATCTATCTGTCTATCTATCTATCTATCTATCATCTATCTGCCATCTATCTATCTATCTGCCATCTATCTATCTATCTATCTGCCATCTATCTATTGTCTACACACACACACACACACACACACACTATTCAAGATGATACACATGTAGAAAGCAAAATGCATAAAAGAAAACTATAGCATGCAAGAGCTTACTTCAAAAAGAGAGAGTGAGAGAGATTTGCCTCTAGCAAGCACAAATGCATAGTGCATAATTTATTGCACATTTCCTTCCAATTTTACATAATAGCTTGCATCATTCAGGCACCAGTGTTAGCTATACCAGTTTGATTGCTTTTTTATAGCAGAGAATTACAGTGCTGCAAAGTCCATTATTTTTTATATAACATTTAATAAACAATTCATTTTAGGGTTTTGGAACCAAAGGAAATGAAAACTATCTCTTGCAGATGGGTAATCCCAATGGCTTCTATATTTAAAGGAGAATGAAGTCTGAACAGCTTGCTTACTCAATTGATTTTAACAACTACTGTATATATCACTGGACCATGCTTTCAAATGCTCACCAGAAAATCTTACTGAAATTCGAATGCTTGAAGAAGTTGGGAAAAATATCATAGAGCCAAACGATGAAATAGTAACATAAGAAATATTGTTGGCAAGTCCTTCCCTAAGTCAGAACTTTTTTTACATTATATTTACATAAAATTCACATCTGATCTAAAGGGGCAGGTGAGTCTGCTCAGGATAAATTGTAACTGTGGATAGAAAATAAAAGGAAAGCAAAGAAAGACTAGTGTAGAAATGAATGTATTGCTAGGTGACTCCACATTTCAGTGCAAAAGAAAACAACAGCCAGAGGATTTTCTCTAGATGCTGTGAGCTCCTAAGCTAATTTGTGGCAGAGATTTGTGATTTTAAGGTCTTTGGGAAGGAGGAAGGATTGTCTCAAGGACGTTATTTGACCTTATTTATCATGACTGGGCCTTTTCTTTTCTGCTTTGATCCATCTTAGCTGGCCAGTGAAGGATGGAGTGGCTTTTGTTATTTCAGTCTGTAATTAGACTTATAAGGGATTTTTTATTAAATGTACAACTCAAGAAATCATTAATCTGAGTATATACTTATTGCTCTTCAAATGATATTTATATTTTGAGTAATAGTTTTGGAATGCTAAATATTTTTTAAAAACAATAGGGAAGGAAAAATGTAAAAATTAATATTTTAGATTAGAATGAGAACAAGTAGACTCATTTGTCATTTCTTGGCAAAGCAAGGTTATGTTCTATAGATACTTTTTTTTCATCTACAGAAATTGTTCAGAGACACACGGCATATTTCACATGATTGATAGGTTTCACTGTCCAATGTCTAGAAACTGCAAACATCTCTTCTAACTTTAGATAACAAAGCAACATTTGTCTCAGTCAATTTTCCTGACGTGAAACAGAAACAGTTTTATGAAAATGTTTTTCTCTCTCTGCTCTGTGAATGGTTTGATATTAAGGTTCGAAGTTCCTTTTAAGTACTTACATTCTGTAAGTTCTATAAATCTATTTTCCTAGTAATGTCACTTTTTCAATATCACATAGGTGGCCAAAATAAAAGCATAAGATGAAACAGTGGTTCCCAGGCTTGTCAAAACCAAAAGAAGTAACCTACCTATATTCATTTCCCAAGGCTGACAACAAGGTATCACAAACTGAGTCTTAAACCAAGAGAAATTTATTCTCTCATGCTCCGGACACTCTAAGACTAAAATCAAAGTGCTCGCAGATCATGCTCCTTCTGAAGCCTCAAGAGAAGGATCCTTCCTTGCCTCTTCCAACTTGTGGTGGCCCCAGGTGTCCCCTGGCTGGTGGCAGCATCACTCAGATCTCTGCCTCCACCTTCACTTATTTACCTTCTCTCTGTGTTATGACTTTGTTAAATTCACACTTGTGAAGCAGAGCCTGGGATATTGGATGGCTAGCCAAGGTTCAACAAAAGACCAAAAGATGGCAAGAGATGGCAAGCGAAAGTGAAACAGAGAAGTTTATTAATCACAGGTCCTGGAAGAAGTATGTAGCATGCCTTGAGGGGCCACTGTGGGAGGTCAAGGCAGAATGCAGACAGACAGTCAGGACCTGGGGCACATGCCTTTATTAGGAGACCCTAATAAAGTGGGTAAAGTGCTTTGGGTTCCCCAGCTAAGGCTAGATCGGTCAGTTCAAATTGAAAAGAGTGGAGCTTTGGTAAGCTTCATGAGGGTGTTATCTAAGAGATACGGAAGAGGAGGGCCCTGGGAACCGGGGGAGACTGTTGTTTACATGGGCTGCTGGGCAAGTCTTATCAGAAACTGAAATTTCCTTGTGACTCTGCTCTGAGCTTTCAGGAGGTGCTGAAGTCAGTTTGAGGTCCCTGGAGGCCACCTAGCCATACACAATGAGTGCCGAAGCAGCAAGACTATGGAGTACTTTGGCCAAACTCTCCATACTCTGCCTTCATGTAGTCTTTTTGTAAGGACTTTAATAGAGTTTAACAGCACTAGAGTCAAGTTTCTAAGGTCAAATCTGGGTATGCCTCCCTTATAGTTCTGAACCTTGTGAATTAATATAATTTAATATCAGATATGTTAACTAAATTTAGTATCCAAATTTTCCTGACATTTGTCTTGGGTTTCCTGGGAATATGTAGTTGTCTGAGTTTTGGAAATGTTGTAATTATGAGTAATATAAATATTCATTTGTAATGTTGGCAATATTTATAAAACTATAAAGTTATTTTTATATCTACTAATGAGGAGCAGAAAAGATTTAGTAGAAGGATAAAAATAAAAGGGATAAGATAAGCAGGTTTTGAAAATCAAACAGAACTTTACAGTAATTATATTGGGGAAATATATTCCATGTTTATGTAAATTATATTTTTTTAATTTGAATATCAACATTCAAACCCATGCCGTTGGTTAATAGAAGGCACATTTTCCTTTTTGAAATATCATGACATCCTTCTTAATGCCTTTAGGTAGTATACAGATTCAAAACAATGGAAGATTTGCTGTGGTCTGACATTTGCTGCTTCTCTGTTACAAATATAATACAAAATGTAAAATAATGTACATGTAATGTACCAAAATCCCCTTTGTTATCTATAACATAAATCGTCACTAAAAATATACAATAAAGTTTTTTTGTGGCAAATATTCAAATTTTTATTATTCAACAAGTTGGCAAATATATTCTAAAAACCAAATCAATGGCAATTTCTACCAGCTCGCAAAATTCTCACCAATCTTCACAACCTTGCCAATGTCACAAAACTGATAAATCTCTCATACAAATAAACTGGCAGGACAGACGGAGAACAGGCTCGCTGTAGCATCTGCCATCACTTTGACTAGGAAGTGTGATTCTGAGGTTGTTAGGATGAGGAGGGATTCACCCTTCCACCAGTACCTTCTCCTTGAAACTAAATCCTTGGATAGTGGAATTAGAGGACAACATTAAATGTGATGTAATTCTTTTATCAATTGTCATTTCCTTATTATTTGCTTAATATTCCACGTAAGTAAATTAATCCAGCCACCTGGGTTTAAAGAATATTTAGTGGGAGAAAACATACCCTTGCCTGTCTGAACATGTTTATTACATAGGCATACCTTGGAGATATTGTGCATTTAGTTCCAGACCGTCACAATAAAGCAAATACTGTAATAAGGCAGGTCAAACAAATTTTTTGGTTTCCCAGTGCATATAAAAGTAATGTTTACACTTTAGTGTAGTCTATTAGGTGTGCAATAGCATTATGTCTAAAAAAATGTGTATACCTTAATTTAAAAATATTTTATTGCTAAAAAATGCTAACTATAATGTATAGTGAAAGCTCTTTTAATCATGAAACATCTCTATTTTATACTCCCATAACTACACAGTTCACACTGACATTTTCCAGTGAATCACAACTCATCAATCCACAGACTCTTAGTTTGTTTGCCATAAACAACCCAAACAGACCATGTATACCCTGCTAAAATCATTTTGTAAATAAGAGCTTTATCAAGCTCTCTATTCCATCAAGGAATAGCTTCAGGAGGCATGTTTACAAGGTGATTTGATGAGGTCATTTTTTCCCCGGGCGTCCTAGGTTAGAACTGGGTACCAATCATCTGCGATCTTTTTTCTTCATGCCGATCTAGATTATGTCCAAAATATCTTTCAAGTCTATCATTGTGATATTTCAAAGTCAGTTGTGTTATAACCCATGCCCCTCTCAATTAACTTTAAATTCCTCATTAACATCCAAAATAATTTAGTAGGTTAAGGAGCTAAGAATAGCAAAATATCACTGCTAGGATTTAATCCTTCAGTATGGAACTTAAAATATTAAATATTTTTTAACATATCATGAGATTTTTGCCATAGAATTACTCAATATAACACTGTCAGCAGAAAAAAAAACACAATAATTCAATAAGCAATTTTTAAAGCTTCATAAGGGCTTGGGGTTTTTTTCTCCTGTTGCCTGTTATTGAGCAATCAGAGACTTAGTAATAGTTGTTGAAAACTCATCGCTCATCATATTAAAGTTATAACACACTGTCTTCGAAACAAATGCCAAGGGCACCTGGGTGGCTCAGTGGGTTAAGCCTCTGCCTTTGACTCAGGTCATGATCTCATGGTCCTGGGATCAAGCCCTGCATCAGGCTCTCTGCTCGGCAGGGAGCCTTCTGCCCCCCCCCTCTCTGCCTGCCTCACTGCCTACTTGTGATCTCTCTCTCTCTCTGTCAAATAAATAAATAAAATCGAATGCCAAGAATTACTTATATCTTTTAGGCTACCCTAAAGTTTTAAGGCAAATATTGGAAATAAGTATAAAATTGGTGATAAGCATAAAAACATCTACCCAAATAGAAGGGAAATACAACATGTAATATTATATGAAAGATTAAATAAGTAGAAACAATGAACGAATTAAGATAATAAAAATAAAACTAAAAATGAGAAAATACTAAATATGGAATGTCAAATACATCCTAACGTCAGAGTGTATGGGTGTATATACACATCTTACTGATTACATATTCATAAATATATATTACTATACAACCATGTTAGAGACATATTTCTCCAATTATCTTTTGTTTTATAGTTTTCAATTTTTTAATCACATATGTGGATTTTCCTTTGTTATTTATTTTATTTATTCAGTTATAATTTCCCTCCTCATCTAGTTTTGTCAGAAAAATCTTGACTTTATTGTGTTATAGTTTCAGAGGTTTTATTCTTATATTAAGTCATCAATCCATCTTGATAAAAAAGATAATGAGATTAAATTCAAGTGTAGTTAAAAAGAGAAAACTCATCTACAACTGTACCATTTTCTGAAACAAGATAAATTTTCCAGTTCGCTCATAAAGGACTGGAAAACATAAAATAGTCAAGGATTAAGGGAGCTACTTAAAACTTTCAAGCAATAAATTCTTAAAATACTGCAAAACTCATGGCTGGCAAAGAATATAAGAAGCGAGGCAGTGGTGGATGTGTAAACTGCTATAAACAGTCCCAACAGCAAATTGACAATAGAAATCAGGAGCCATACAATTTTCCTCATCAATAACTCTACTTCCAAGAATCAATGCTACTAAATAATCTCAAATTCAAATGATTACTTATGAATCAAAATATTGTTCCGTTAATTATAATAGTCAAAAACTGGAAGAAATTTAAATGTCTAATGGTGTGAAAATAGCCTAGCAAATTGTGATATATATATAAAGGAAAAAATTATAGAGTTCAAAATATATTTTACAAAAATGTTAATTCCATGGGGATGCTTAAAGTTTACTGAAAATCTGTGATACAAAATTGTAATGCAGTATAATCTTTTTATATAAAAGGTATAAAGTTCCTAATTTACACTTAACAAATACACATGCATACATAGAAAAATGCATAGAAGAAAATGCACTAGAATGAAAACAGTGATATTCCTTGGGAAAAGAAATTGATATATGATTTTTATTTACCTTCTTTCACTTTTCTATGTTATCCATGTTAACATCTTTCTTGTTATTTGACTCTTTGATACAGCAACCAAATCCATATCCTAATTTATACATCGTTTTTGAGACTGTGAATTCGTCTTTAATAAAATGAAAAAGGATCCTTGAAGAACATTTATAAAAATGCTGATAGATAATTATTCAGATTTCAGGATCTTAAAAGTGTGACTTTTGAATTTCTGCCTGTTTTTCCAAAAGAAACTAAGTTTCCCATAAAAACTCTGAGTCCTTAGTAGCATCCTGTCAAGATTTAGAATTTACCATGCTGTCGGGCTCTCTGCTCGGCAGGGAGCCTGCTTCCCCCTCTCTCTGCCTGCCTCTCTGCCTACTTGTGATCTCTCTCTTTCTCTCTGTCAAATAAATAAATAAAATCTTTAAAAAAAAAAAAAAATTTACCATGCTGGGTTAGCTCACACTCAGACCAAAAATATCTCATAAGCAGAAATGCCAAAAAGCCATTCTGTTCCTTGATTGTACCATGTAGGATTACATATTAGCCATGATCTCCAAGTATCTTCAGTTTAATCAAATAACTCATAAATCTGATAGGTATGCAAATATGGATTCCATTTTTCTCAACTCTCAGAGTTTCTAATATCTTTTAAATTTGTTCTATCAACAATGTTACTATATGTAGATGTAAAATCTTTTAATTTGTTAAGTTTCGTGCTATTTCATTTGGAGGAGTATAATTGTTAATGGTATTCTTATCTATAAATTTTAACTCCCATTTATGTTTTTGTAAAGTCTGTGTCTTTCTAGTGATGATGAGAAGGAATGTAATTGGCTGTGGGGATAAAAGGTGAGCCAGCTTGAGCTGAGGACTGAGTGCCCTGTTCCTCCTTCATGTCACCAGATTGCATGCAAATTGCCCTGTGTCTCCAAATAAGGTGCAGAGGCTTACTGCTTCTCTCTGGGGCAACAGAGAGTATTGTACAAAAACCATTTTGTTTAGAGCCAAAGACTTGGTCAATGTCAGTATTACAAAGCAAGAAAGTTGATTTCTTGCTGTCCCAGACATCACCTAGTTAATATTCAGATTCCTATAGCGTTGCAGTGTCCCCCACATCCAAGCTTGAAACACCCTCAGACCCATTGCCCTGAGTACAGGGTACATTTGGGATTATCTTTTTCAATTCATCCCAATTGTCTTTCTGCTTCAGGTGGTTTTTCCTGTTGCTGCCCCCTTCCAACCTGAAACTTGTTCTGATTGTCATGGTAATTATGCATTTTGCTTTTTTTTTTTTTTTTTTTTTTTTGCTTATCTTTTTAATAAATATTCTCTGTCATTTCTAAGGATTTGGATTCTGGGAAATGATGATACATTAATAAAATAAAACTTAAAAAACACTTTTTCCAAATGTATCTTAGATGTTTTCATTCTATTTTTTAAAACCCCTTAGTTAATTAAAATAACATTATGTTACTTAAATCTGGGGAAATTTGTCAGGGAAATCATATCTTTATGAAAGTCACTATAACAAGGAAAATATTTCTCCAGGCTTCTTTAATATTTCTTACAAATATTTGTTTTATAAAAGTCAGGCATGCTTTTTCAAAATGTATTTTGGTTTTGATATTAAATTACCTAACTTTATTTCTTTTTAAAGATTGTATTTATTTATTTGAGAGAGAGAAAGTAAGTAAGAGAGAGCATGAGAGGGGAGAAGGTCAGAGGGAGAAGCAGACTCCCTGTGGAGCTGGGAGCCTGATGCAGGACTCGATCCCGGGACTCCAGGATCATGACCTAAGCCAAAGGCAGTCGCTTAACCAACTGAGCCACGCAGGGACCCAAAATTACCTAACTTTAAAGTGGCTTATTAATATACAATTGATTCTCATGAGTTTTTCATTTATTGAATTATATTTTTTTATATATCTATTACATTTTTTCATTTGCTTTCTAATATTTCCAATTGTGTACATAATTTTTCAAGGAAAAAATTATAAAATACAGGAGTCAGAATGGTTATGCTGGTATTTTTTCTTCCTAATTTACATGAGAGAAATTCCAACATTGTTATTAGTTTTTTATCAATTAATTCTTAACCAAATTTTAATTTATAATTTTTTCTGCTTTACTATTGGAGACCAAAAAATCATGTGACAAGCTCTGTCTTTCAAATCTTTATTGCAGGAGCGCCTGAATGGCATAGTTGGTTAAGTGCCCAATTCTTGGTTTCGGCTCAGATGGTGATCTCAGGGCCCTGATCTTAGGGTTGTGAGATCAAACCTTGCATTGGGCTCCACACTCAGCATGGAGTCTGCTTGAGATTCTCTCTCCCTCTCCCTCTGCTCCTCCCACTCATGCTCTCTCTCTCTCTCTAAAATGAATAAATACATCTTTAAAATAAACAAATAAATAAATATCTTTATTGTAGAATGTATGATTTATCACTATCATATGATTTTTCTCTTCATGTTTTTTAACTAAATTTTTCCTATTTCTCATATCGATATTGGGATCCATGCTTTTGTTTTTGTCTTTTGTTTGCATTTTCTTATTATACTTTATCAGGTCTTTTATTTCTCAAATTTTTAGGAAGATGGGGAACATACCAATTTTATATTGACATGATTTTTATTTTTATTTTTATATTACATTATGTTTGGCAAACCTTAGAGTTTCCATTTTTCTACCAATGATTTTAACTTTTATATCTAGCTTAGAAGTATTTTATGTTTTAATTCTATTGTATAGTTTATGCACTATTTTGTGTCTTTTTTTTTTTTAATTTTGCTATATGGCCTATTTTCGTTTGGTGTTTCTATTTTTTCTCTCTTGTTTTCTAAGTATGGACTCTTGTGACTTAAAATAATTTTTATATTCAAGTCTTTTTAAATCTGAATAGAACCCATATTTATTTCCTTATCTATATCAAGACTGGGGTAGTATATATTGACTCTCCTAAATGTGAGACAAGATCAGCACAACCAATTTTTGCCACTGTTAAACTACCAGATTTTTCTGTGACTTCATTAAAAGTAAAAGGAAAATAAAAGTCGGAATACCTCCTCGTTCAAATGTAATTTTTTAAAAGTTTCCAGGGGAGGCTGAGGAAAATGGTACATGGCACATAACACCAGAATATTTCTATAAATACTTTACATGCACCTTTTTATCCCATAATTATATTCACTGTGCCAATTGTGACTTTTCTCCTTTTTCTCTCTCAAGTAACATATCTTGCCTTGCTCCTTTGTCCTTTCTCAAGTCTACATCCTCTCAACTCTCCTCCCTTCTCTTCTCTCTCACTTCCTTCCCTTGTGTCTTCCCCTATTCATACTTGTTTCTATGCCCTCCCCAATAACCATAGAGTTGCTGTTGGTCAGTCCTTCTCGATTATTTAAGAGAAGTATTCCCTCTCTCACTTTCTATAATTTCCACTCATCACCACAGTTAGCAAATCAAATCATTTGAAGGGATTAACTCTCCTCTGAAGAATTAGTAGATGCACATACAGTTGGCCTTTGAACAACACACAGTTGAATGGCACAGGTCCACTGACCCATGGATTTTTTACAGTGCAGGGCTGTAAATGTATTTTCTCTTTCTTATGATTTTCTTAATAACATTTTACTTTCTCTAGCTACTTTAGTGTAAAAATATAGTTTATAATATACGAAATATGTGTTGACTATTTATGTCAACAATAAGCTATCAGTAATTAAGCTATGGGGGAGTCAAAATTTATATGGGTTTTTTTTTTTACTGTGTCAGGGTTGGTGTCCCTAATGCCCTCATTGTTCAAGGGCTAATTGTCTATGCTTATAATTATTGATCTATAACTTTCTTCTATCAGGAAAATAAGTGATGATCATATACAGAGAAAGCAGCATTATCTATTTTGTGGCTTCTCTACCATTTTGAGGATCACGCCCAAATCCTCTCCCCTATTCTCTTTCCCTGTATGGTTGGGCTTATCTCTGAAGGCTTTAGGGTGTTTTTGTCCACTTAAGCTGAATTGTCATCACGAACACCTAGGACTAGATTTGTAACTATCTTGGAAATATAAATATCTGTCTTAGATCTGAAAGGAAATCAGGCTGGTGAATCAGTAACCTCTGTTGTCACTTTGCTTCTTCTGTTAGCATCTCGCCATACCTCTACTGCCCATCCTCCTGTTTCTTAGGGAAAAATAATCTTGGATATTTGCCCTAAAAAATTAATCTCTCCCTCTAGGGTCTCTGTATCACAGTAAAAGGAAAAGAACTCCACATTTATATGGGATCTTCTTCCCCAACATGGAAATAGTCCATCATAAGATGCCCTTTGTCCCTCCTTGTTTTACCTGAAAAAAATATGTTAAAGTCATTTCTTTCTCATTAAGCCCTGGGTATAAGCTTCCATTTATCCATGTGATCACAACTAGAAGCAAATTAAGAGAAACTGTCCCTAAACTACGTTGAGTAAGTACTTAGGAGCCCCGATTGGAATTGGAGACCCACCTATCATGACTTCCCCTCTTTCCAAGTCCATGCCTCCCTGAATATGTTGCATCTTACTTTTCCCACACCAGATTTGCCAAATTTTTATCAGATATGGATACAACATAGGTAGTATGTAATACTTCTTACTTCTTCTCAGTAAACTCTGACTCCTTCTTCCTCCAACTCCACCACAACCAACTAACATCATTCAGTTAACTATTTACTCTGCTGTTAGAATAGTCTTCCTAGCTACCCTACAACCCAGCAATTGCACTACTGGGTATTTACCCCAAAGATACAAATGTACTGATCCGAAGGGACACGTGCACCCCAATGTTTATAGCAGCAATGTCCACAATAGCCAAACTATAGAAAGAGCCTAGAGGTCCATCAACAGATGAATGGATAAAGAAGATGTGGTATATATACATATATATATATGTGTATATATATATATATATATACACACACACACACACACACACACACACACACACTGGAATATTATACAGCCATCAAAAAATGAAATCTTGACATTTGCAATGACATGGATGGAGCTAGAGGGTATTATGCTAAGCGAAATAAGTCAATCAGAGAAATACAATTATCATATGATCTCACTGATATGAGGAATTTGAGAAACAAGACACAGGGTCATAGGGGAAGGGAGGGAAAAATAAAACAAGATGAAAACAGACAGGAAGACAAACCATAAGACACTCTTAATCTCAGGAAACAAACTGAGGGTTGCTGGAGTGGAGGGTGGTGGGAGGGATGGGGTGGCTGGGAGATGGACATTGGGGAGGGTATGTATTGAGGTGAGCACTGTGTATTGCATAAGACTGATGAATCACAGACCTGTACTCTTGAAAAAAATAATACATTATATGTTAAAAAAAAAAAAAGAATAGTCTTCCTAATTCATAAGTCTGATCCTGTTTTTCTTCTGCCCAAAAAATATTATGCAATAAAATTCAAACTCCTCAAGATTATACTCATGGTCCTCAGTCATATGGTCTCAATCTACTTCCAAATCTTAACTTTTACTGTTTTTCTCATTGCTTATATTGCATTCAAATCAGACATTTGTAAACCCATTTTTATTTGCATGCTTTTTTTCATGCTGGATTTTCATGTTCCTTTTGAATGCTTTTTCCACTTGAAATGCTATCAACACCTGGACACAAACAGAGGATCATAGGGGAAGGGAGGGACAAATAAAATGAGATGAAATCGGGAGGGACCATAAGAGACTCTTAATCATAGGAAATAAACTGAGGGTTGCGGAGGGGAGAAGGATGGGGGAATGGGTTAACTGGGTGATAGATATTAAGGAGGGCATGTGATGTAATGAGCACTGGGTATTATGTAAGACTGATGAATCACTGAACTCCATCACTGAAACTCCATCTCTGAAACTAATAATACACTATATGTTAATTAATTGAATTTAAATAAAAAAAATAACAAAAAAGTGCTTTCAACACTTGGAAAACTGTTTATCAAGCCTATAATTTGAAATCTTATCAATCTCAAATCTCGTGTTCATCACTGGCCTACATTATTCCTCACTTCAAGATAATCACTCCTGACTTTTTAATCCCACTGGAAAACAACAATCTACTCTCCCTTTTTGTTTCAGGTATATGGTTAACTATTACAATGACCGTCCAATGAATGCCGCCTTTAGTATTTATATTCTTCATGTCTTATGTTATATTCATATTCTCCTACAATGACCCTGGACTTGGCAACATTACTATTTATAAAATGGGACATTAGCAGATGTGATACAAGCAGAGACTTGATAAGTTTTTGAACATTGGTCCTTATGTCCTTGGGAAACTTCCTCTTAGAATTCAAGAAGTTGTTATACTAAAAAAATTTCTAGACTATCTTGCTTAAAGAGGGCTCATGTAGAAAAATACTGGAAGATTGTACACCAAATGTAGAAAGGGACCACTTAGAAAAAAAATGAAGTGCTCTAACTTGTGGTCATCACCAAGACCCAAACACATGAGAGAGATCTTCTCCAACCTTTTAGCCCAGCCCATTCACCAATTTCCTACCACATAGGCAAAAGAATGACCTACTCAACTCACAACATGCAAAATAATGTCATTGTTTTAAGTCAGTAAGATTTCAGGTGGATTGTTACGCATTGAGAGATTACTGAAATAGTATGTTTTTTCTGTTCCACTGGATTGAAAACACTTTAAATTGATTCAATGTGTTTTCACTTTGTTGAACAATACTTAGCATAGTGCCTTACAAAGTGTATATATTAAATAAATATCTAATTTAATATGGTCTCCTGTTATATTCATTACCAACCTGGAAAGTTAGCATGACAGATTTTTTAATCCCTGTTTTAAAATAACAGGAATATCAGTTAACATTTGTATAGTAATTTAATATGGTTCCAAAGTGGATAAAAAGTAAGAAGATCAACTCTAGAACTAATATGCAATTATAATAAGGTTGCAGAATACAAGATTATTATATTAAAATTAATTGCTTTCCTATATAGCAGCAATGAACCATTGGAATTTGAAATTAAAAACACAACAAAGATGACTTTTAAAAAAAGAAGAGATAATCCATGTTCATGGATTGAAAGATTCAATATTGTTAAGATGTCAGTTCTCTTCAACTCGATCTATAGATGCCACAAAATCCCCGTAAGTTGTCTTGTGAATATCAACAAACTGATTCTACAGTTTATATGGAATAGCAAAGGACCCAGAATAGCCAATGCAATATTTCAGAATAGCAAAGTCGGAGAACTTACACTACCTGCCTTCAAGATTTACTATCATGCTACAATGATGAAAATAGTGTGGTATTGGTAAAGGAACAGACAAATGAATGGAGCAGAAGAGAGAGCCCAGTAATAAAATTATATAAACAGAGTCAAGTAACTTGACAAAAGAGTAAAAGCAATCCAATGGAGAAAGGACAGCCTATTCAACAAATGGTCCTGGAGAAATTAAACATACACACACACACACACACACACACACACACACACACACACAACAAAGTCTAGATACGAATATTATATCTATCACTAGAATTACCTCAAAATTGACACAGACCTAAATGTAAAATGCCAGACTATAAAAATTCTAGTAGAAAACATTAAAAATCTAGATAGATGACTTTGGATTTAGTGTACAACACAAAAGCACAATCCATTAAAAAATTTGATAAATTGGATTTCATTAAAATTCAAAACTTCTGCCTGTGAAAGACACTGTTAAGAGAATAAAAATGCAAGCCACAGACTGGAGGAATATCCAATAAAGGACTGTTTATTCAAAATATACCAAAAAAAAAAAAAAACCTTAAAATTCAATAATAAGAAAGCAAATAACACTCCTAAAAAGTAGACAAAAGATCTAAAGAGATACCACACCATAGAAGATATACAGATGGCAAATAAGCATATGAAAAGATGCTCAATATAACAGGTCATTAGGGAAATGTAAATTCAAACAATGAGGTACCACTACACACCTAAAATGTAGAATGGCCAATAACC
Organism: Potos flavus; assembly: GCA_028534135.1. Classification (NCBI taxonomy): domain Eukaryota; kingdom Metazoa; phylum Chordata; class Mammalia; order Carnivora; family Procyonidae; genus Potos; species Potos flavus. The sequence goes on from CM052899.1 coordinate 44,528,960, forward strand.
AGAACACTGACAACACCAAATGCTGGTGAGACTCTGCAACAACATGAACTCCCATTCATTGCTGATGGGAATGCAAAAGAGTACAGACACATTTTACAAAGCTAAACATAGACTTATCACAGCACCCACCATTTGTGCTCCTTGGTATTTACCCAAATGAGTCGAAAATATGTCCACACAAAAACTTGCAAAAATCAGCTTTATTCATACTTGCCAAAATCTGGAATAAAACAAAATATCTCTTAATATATGAATTGATTAATGTGGTGTATCTATACATGGGAATATTATTCAGTGGTAAAAAGAAATGAACTGTCAATATACACAAAGGCATGTAAGAATCTTAAACATATTGCTAAGTGAAAGAAGCCAGCATGAAAGAGTTACATACTGTATGATTCCAACTATATGACCTCCTGAAAAAGGCAAAACTATGGAGACAGCAAAAAAAGATCAGTGATTTTCAAGGGTTTCTGAGAGGGAAGGAGGGATGAATAGGTGGAGTACAGTGGATTTTTAGGGCAGTGAAACTATTCTGAGTGGTACTATAATGATGAATATATGATTATCCATTTGTCAAAACAAACAGTAGTACACAACACAAAGAGTGAACCCTAATATAAACCATAGACTTCAGTTACTAATGTATCAATATTATTTCATTAATTATTAGAAATATAATATATAAAAAAGAAAACACTTGGTATAAGGCTTGGCATTTAGTAGCACTGCAATGAGCCATGATGACTTCCTATAACTAAAATGGTTAGCAAATACTGGGAACTATTATTGTGTAATTGGCTTTTACAGAGGTGAGATGTTAAAAGTCCATTTGAGAAATATTTTTGTCTTGTATACATTTTCCCTTTTTATTATTTAAGTAAAAAAAAATTCATTATACAGTAATTTTATGTATCAACTTGACTGGACCACAGGGTGCACAGCTATTTGATCAAACATTATTCTGGGTGTTTCTCTGAGAGTGTTTTTGGGCAAAATTAACATTTAAATCGGTAAACCAAGTAAAGCACATTGCCCTCCCTCCTGCGGGTGGGTCTCATACAATCCGTTGCAACCCTATATAGAACAAAAAGATGACTCTCTCCCAAGTAAGAGAGAATTCTTTCTGCCTGACTGCTTTCTAACTGGGAGATCAGTTTTCTTCTGCCTTCAAACTCAGATTGAAACATTAGCTCTCCTGGGTCTCCAGCTTGCCCACAAATCGCACTGCACATAATGGAACTTGCTCTCTTCCATAATTATGTGAGCCAATTCCTTATAATAAATCTCTTTACACACACACACACAGGCGTGCACACACACACACACACATACACACACACCTATTGGTTCTGTTTCTCTGGAGAACCCGAATACATATAGTAAGTACAAATTAAATTTTGTTGACCAGATGATAAAATTACAGCCTAATTTTTGTAAAGTCCACTTGCACTGAGGTCCTCTTTCACTCAATGGACTGATTTGTATCTATTCTTCTTTTCCCGAGAAGCCTGACTTCCTTTTTCACAAATACCTTGATAATAAGATTACCGTTACAATTATTTGTGTGACCTTAGTGAATCTGTTTCCTATAGCACAAAGGGCCTACAGGTACATGTTTGTCACTGCCCTTAATATTACATTATCCACAAAGTATCTACATTTTTGTAATGTCAGTTATCATTTTTTCTGATTAAACTACTATGGAATTATTATTTCTGTAAAATTTTCCCTTAAAATTTTCCAAATTTCCTGTCTTTTAAGTTATAGCAGTTTTCAGAATTTATACTGCATTTGATTTTCATGAGAATTAAAAACAGATGTCAATAAGCATGTCTTGTTTGTTTCTTTTCTATAGAGATCTTTTCCAAATAATCTCTTTATCCTACTCCTATCTCCTTTATCCTGTCAACTCTTTTGATAAATCTGTTAGGTGTTTTTTTTTTCCTTTCTTTCTTCCTTTTTTTCATTCCTTCTTTCTTTCTCTTCCTTTCTTTCTTTCTCATGCACATCTAGTGGCAATTCTGGCTTTTTTTTTTTTTAATCTGAAAAATAATGGCTGGATTTTGGGATCCTCCACAACTAACAATAACTTTTTTTTTAACCTTAAAAGAAGGGTAAAAGGATCACAGTCTGAATTTCCTGTTCAATTATTCACCAGTTAGAGAAAAATGGGAGATACCTGAAAAGTGTATTTTCTAACATTTTTTGCTGAAACTCTTGAGTCAGGCTGAAATTTCTGTGTGCTTTTTTCTACCCAGCAAGATCTCTGCTTTAGACAGCTCTAGTGAATGCTGTACTGGCTTTAAGCTTTTCACTTAATGTTTAAACTCTGGGTTGGTAAAATGTGTTTACCATTCATGAAGGTTTACCACTAGCTCATGAAATGTAGAAAAATAACATGTAGATGGTTTGAAAAAAAAGAAGTAGTATAGATTAACATTTACTTACTGTTTTGCCTTAAATTCTAAGAAGCTCAGTGATAAATAAATTGTTCTATTACGTTATCATTAAGAATAACTAACTTATCTTTAGCTCCTTTTTAATTGCATTTCTGGGCCATTAAATGCTAATTAGAATTTGATATATATGAACATTATCAGCCTCCATAATTTTTTTTTCGATTTGGTGTTGTATTTAATTAATAAAACAGAAGTATTTATAAAGAAAACATGATTATAGTCTTTACAGGTAAATATGAAATGAAACTCACATTGAGGTCATTCTTCTTTATATACAACAAAAGGATAAGAAACGTATTGTAAAATAGTGCTTACTATGATTCCAAGACTTTCTGAAACATTATACAGGTATAAGCAATAAGCAAAGCCTTCCAAACAACCCCCAGCCCCCCAAAATCACATAATGATATAAACTTTGATCAAGAACTTCAATCCCCCCCAAAAAAGAACTTCAAACCCAAACTCAACGGTCAGCATTCTCTTCAAGTATGATAAAAGAGGACTTCCCTCTATCATTTTTTTTTCTTTTTTTTTTTTTTTTTTTTTTTTT
>CM052899.1:44532471-44555551 GCA_028534135.1 Potos flavus
TTCATAAACTCAGTTTGATTTTTATAGAATAAGGGTATTTGGAATTATTTCATTTTTAAAAGTTATAATATTATACAAGTGACTTATCACTTGTTATCATAAAAGACCATTTCTTCCTTTAATTAACATGAGGCTATTAGGCCAACCAATTCTACGTGTAGAGGCAGGAAAAGGGAAATTTTGCCTCTGTTGGGTTTAACTGGCCTCATTGCATGCATTTTTTTCAAATAATATATCAACACATTTAAAAAATATAAAGGTTATTTTTAAATTCATCTTGTCACATTTTTAGAATTGGAAGTCATAAAGATATTCTTGACTTCTTATTCCCACATCTCTTTTTACTTCTAGAGATACAGGTTATCATAGTGAAATTTTCTCTGACAGCTAAAACTCATGCTTAATATTCTATTTCCTGTGAAAAAGGATTGGATTATATAAATGTGACACGTGTCAAATGGCAATTTCAAACATTAAAAGTTATCATCTTACCTGGAGGCCATCACTCTGAATTTAAAGAAGAAATTTTTTAACTATTTAATAAGATTAAATATCATATTTTGAATTTCAATCATTCTAAATCTTGTATCAAAGAATGTTTTGAATGTTTGATATCAGCAACAAATACGTGAATGCTATGGTTTCAGCATGTGGCCAGACTCCAAGTCACACTTTGTCTTTTTGGGGTTTGGATATTCACAGCACATTGTTTCTAACAGAATTAGAACTCCAAGTCTGTGTTCAACATAGCACCAAATTTGCAAACAAACCATCCCAACACATAAAATACACTGATGACCCTGACAGTGATGATTTTGACATAGCCAAAATGAGGACAGCTAAAGCTGTGTGCCCTTTCAAAGCAATCAAAACTGTTCAGCGTCAAGAGAAAAAAAAACAGAAATTGTCACAATGCAAATGTTTACTCAACTTAAGTATTCTCTACTCTAACCAAATACACAATCTGAGTTGACTAATGTGTGGCTATAAAAGGGTAGGCTATCTTCGGGAAACACAATGAATTGACAGTGTTAACTTACTGCAGAACAACACAATAAGTGAGATAAAGGGAAAAATAAATAAATAATTTTAAACCAGTTTCCTTAGCAACTAACCAATTGACATGAAAAAGAAAAGGATATATTCTGTCTGCTTTGAACTATATGCTGCTACATAATTTGCTTATTATAGACTCTATACAGAGGAGTATCTGATGTAGGCTTTTTTTTATTACCTCCATGTCCAAAAGTCCTGGGATTTTGTCAACATGTAAAGGTCATTTAAATAACAATGTTTTTCTATCCATTATTTAGAATAAGACTATAAGAAACATAAACCCAGAGAATTTTACTGGGTTTTTAATATCATATTGAAATACCTGATTTACCTTTGTTGTTTTTACCGTGTGGAATTGCATGAATATGACAAATGTCGTGGTGAAAATATCTAGATTTGTATTTATATGAGAAACGTAATGGGAAGATAATTTTGCAATAGTGGTAAAAAAAAATGTCTTGGTGACACCGTGACAAGCCAGAATCTGTTTGTAGGTGCAGAGTGAGAAGTCTTTCCCTGCTACATGGGGATGAACAATGGACACATAGAAGGACATTCAACCCCCAAAGCAGCAGTCAATGACACATATCTGTGGGAAATGTCACATGGAAAAGGACATAAAATTCAGGGATCCAGTCAGAAGCAGAGAATGTACGTACAGGATAATGTACAAGAAAAGAATTAAAAGATTGGTGGCTTTTGATACTTGATGAAATGGAATTCAGAAAAATGCTTTCATTTGTATTTGTTGTTTTGCTTCTCGTTGTACTTGTTGTTTTGCTTCTCATTGTTTCATCGGCATACTTATCTTTATGAAATAAAATACAAATACCAAATACCAAATACTACATGATTTCATATTTCAACCACATTGCATTTAGGTGTCTATTAATAGTTTTTATAAGAAAAGTACTTTTTGCTCAAGTACTGTTGAACAATCAAAACTTATTTTTTTGCTCAATTACTGTTTATGTAATCTGACACACAATGGAGGTTAAAAGTGCTTCCCCAAACCACACTTTTAATCAAAACCCGGAATCCTCTGGGGCTATTGTTAAAAATGAAGATTTCTAAAGCCCTGTAAAGGTCTGGTTAAGTAAGCTCCTAGGAAAACACTGTTTGACATCACCAACTGTAAACTCTCTAGCATCATACAGTATAGAATATATCAATGCACTTACTGTCAGTGTGCACACAAGATTTGGAGTTATATTTTCATTTGTTACTTGTATAGGTCTTTCTGTATCTGTGTATAATGCTTGACTATTTAAACCTTTATTTTAACTTCAGTTGGTTATATACAATGTTATTTATATATATATTTATATTATATATATCATATATAATATAAATATAACATTTATATTATATATAATATATATTATATATATAAATATGGTGTTATATTAGTTTCAGGTATACATATAGTGATTCAACACTTCCATAGGAAAGAAATTTTAATGGTCGTTTTCTGTAAAGCAAAGTCAACCCCAAGGAAAGTGGATAAAGCAGACTAGTAAGGAAGGTACAGTTTCCTTGGTGTAATCATTTATTAAGGCAAAAAATTCTTTCAGGATATAAAAAATAAAAGGGATTAGTCTACACTGAATTATTGGGTAAATATTTGAGACCTTTGCCTTGATTTTAGGGATTAGGAATTGATAGTTCCACACCTATACTCAATCTATTCCAGGATTCCATCATTATGGAAGGTCGTGGTGGCCTCCTTAACATTCATTTTGAAGATTAGATCTACTCCAATTATTAATATTTTTATTAATATCTATGTGTCTCTGGCATTTGAAAATTTATCTATGCTAATTTTTTAAAAAATACCTGTCTTTTTACTCCCATCCTCAAGTACTAAGTTTTATAAATGTATCACGTGCTCTACAACTAATACTACGCTCAAATTTTCAATGTTTCATTGATCCAGATTTTTCTTAAGCCATGTCTTTTGTAATTCTGTCACTGTGCCATGTTAATTCTACACCTTGTTCTTTTTAGACAGAGGGGTCCCCATAAATGTGACTTCTCCATGAAAGCCCTTATAACAAACCCTAACTCATTGGAAAATGTAGTTACTCTACTCTTCACTGTTCTTAATTTGATCACAGGTCCTTTGCATGCCAATAGTTTAATTAAATATTATTATTTAGTTAACTAGACAGCAGTTTAATGGAAAAAGTATTACCCCTGGAACACAAGACTGCCATTTAAGGCAGTCACCTATCTTTCTGTGTCTCCTTCATCTATAAAATCAGGGTAATTTGACCTCTTGCTTTCCTTGACAGCTTTAAGGAAAAAATGGGAAAATAGATATAAAGTTGCTTTTAAAAGATTATTTTGAATAGTATTCATAAATATAAATATCAATAAATCTGAGCTTGAAGGTAACATAACTTGGGCCCTGCTAAACTGCTTACCAACAACTATGGATTTGCTCTTCAGGAAAAGTATATCCAGATCTATGGGAAAAAACACTGGAAATGGGTTAAAGTCTAGTCCTGCTCTACTCACTGATAGGCCAGTTCACTTCATTTCTTTTAACTTCAGCTTCATTATCAAAGTGGAGGAATTATGGTGATTAGTACATGAAGGAAACTGTGCTGTGAGACTCTGAAGCTATATTCAGAGATTGAACTTACAAAAAATTCGAAAATAGTAGGTGAAATCAGAAATGACCAGCCCTGGGGCACCTGGGTGGCTCAGTGGGTTAAGCATCCGCCTTCGGCTCAGGTCATGATCTCAGGGTCCTGGGACTGAGCCCTGTGTCAGGTTCCCTGCTCAGTGGGGAGTCTGCTTCTCCCTCCCCCTCTCTCTGTCACTCCCCCTGCTTGTACTCTCTCTGTCTCAAATAAATAAATAAAATCTTAAAAAAAAAAAAAAATGACCAGTCCTAAGGAGGAATAAAATATACCATATAAGGTAAGAAAGTGTAAACTGAGAAGATGTAAAAGTAAGGTGCCTCTTCACATATGTAAATACACGCACATCCCCATCCCTCCTAGAGTGAGTGTCATGGAGGAAATTAGTCAAGAGAGTATGGTTGTTTGAGGAGAGGGCTCAAGGATGACAGGAAACCTGCCAGAGAAAGACGAGGGAAAGGAGCATTCCTGAAAGAGGAAACAGCCAGTGGAAAAGCTGTGGGTAGAAAGTAAGCTGGCCTTGGTCCCATGAAACTCAAATTTAAAGGTAGGTGGAGGCCAGCCCACCTGGGGCCTTGTGATGGGAAGCCATTGGAACAGTAAGCAGGAGACTGACATAGTTTAAGACTTGAAAGATTACTCAAGCTGTTCTGTGACAATGGACAATACAGAGACAGGTGACAGCGAGGAAGCCCAACGAAGAGGCACCTGTGATGATTCAGGCTGACAGTAATGGGGGCTGGGCCAGGGTGGCAGCTTGGAGGGAGTATGAAGTAGCTGGTTGTGAGATACATTTTGAAGTTGAGCTAATAGGACCTATTTGATGGATTGGCTCAAATGCTAGTAGACAGTGTGGACTTTGGTGAAAGACTTTACGTCCAAATACCCACAGTGCCCCTTGTTAGCAGTGTGAATTTCCTAGTGTTCACTTTCCTCACTTGTAAGATAAACATGAGCTAATATCACCAATCTCAAAGGATTGTTGCAAGATTGAATGAAATAATCCATAACGGCTTTCAGTCTAATAAACATTCACTGCTCTTATCACCACTACTGTAATTACTACCACTTTCCACAGATGATTGTATTAAACCTCGGGACTGATCTCCCAGCTACTGGCCTTCCTCTCCTCCCCACTCTTCAAATTGCTCTTTCTCAAACACAAATTTCACAGCTCTGTCCTGCTGAAAATCTTCAGTGGCTCCCCATGTAGACAAAATCAATGATTGAGAATAGTATATTTGGTCCTTGATGATCTGATCCCTTTCTTATCTCTGTCACCACTTCAACCCACCTCTCACTTAACCTTTGGGTTCTAAGAAGACATTTACAGTTCCGTAAAGAGGTGACAGGTCTTATTTCCTTCCTGCCTGTGCCTTTTCTCGTGCTTTTCTTTCTCCCTGAAATGACTTTTGCTGGGGTTCTTTTCAGGACTCAAGTCGTAGCCTCCTTCAGGAAGCTTTCCTTACTTAACAATCTGATACAGAGTCCTTAAGAAGCCCCATAGCATCTGATCTAGATTATAAATTCTAAACAAGAAAAACTGCTGTGAGATCAAAGCTGGGTCCAGTGCGGAGCTAAAGTAGATGCTCAATAAATAAATGTTGAGAGAGTTGCACTTTTTAAAAAAACCTTAAAACATAAAATGTGTTCTTCTTTTGACAGCCATCTGAGCAGAGCAGGGAAGACCTTCTCATATGGCACCCAGGATTGCTGGGATTCTCAGCTGTCATAAAAGAATGCTAACGCTACTCACGCATCAGATATGACATATGCTTGTGAATTCAATGAAGAGCTACATGAAGTTAGTTTTCTGAGACTAGCTCACTGCCCTGAATAATATTATACCTACTCTATCAATCTAGATCAGTCGAGAGATGTGTATTTAAACTAGCTCATTTTTGCCCCATCCAAATTATTTTTACTAAAAGGAGCTCCAGTGGAGTGGTGTCTGGATGGCTCAGGTCATGATTCCAGGGTCACGGGATCGAGACCCTCATTGGGCTCCCTGTTCAGTGGAGAGCCTTCTTCTCCCCTTCCCTCTGCTGTTTCCCATACTTGTGCTCTCTGGTACACTGTCAAATAAATAAATAAAATCTTTATAAAAAAAATGAGCTCCAGTTTAATGACATCAACATATATTGGGGATCATTAAAACAGTCTTCGAAACACTTTAAGAATATTGACCCAAAGTTTGCGGGAAACACTTTTACATAATTGCTACTTTCAGTTGAATGGCAAGAGAAATCCTTATATTGCCATACTTCATCTTGTGAAATTGCTCGCATTTGTGCTCTTATATTGTAATTTGCTTATTAATCAGAATTCCTTAGTCTCCTTTGTCTTAGAGCCAAATCTGTACAGCTCTCGAAGTAAGTATAGAGGTTATAATAGTGCGGTGTTTGTTTTGTTTTGTTTGCCGCATTCCTCATCTATTGTCCCCACCCTGTTCTATTTTCTCCTTTTGTCTTACTTCAAATTAAGAATCCCAGTACTAATTGGTAACACTAGGGATGCCTGAGTGGCCCGGTCTGCCTTCAGCTCAGGTCATGATCTCCAGGTCCCAGGATGGAGCCCCCCCTCGGGCTTCCTGCTCATCAGAGAGTCTGCTTCTCTCTCTATCCCCTCTCCCTGCTCCTCTCCACTGCTTGTTTTCTCTCTCTAAAATAAATAAATAAAATCTTTTTTAAAAATTGGTAATACTAGTTACAATAAAAAGTAACAAATATGCTGCAGAATCTTTCACGTTTACAAAATCTATTGACATGTGCAGTCCAGGAAAGGTGTCTCAGGCAGGCTGAGTCTACCTCTAGGTGGTCACTCCAGAACCCAGCTAACAGAGACTTTGCCATCTTCAGTATATGGCTTTCAATGTAACAGGTGTCATTGTTACCCCATTCACCAGGAAGAGAGAAAAAACATGGAGGAATACACACAGAACTTTCTTCTGGTCAGGCCTGGAAGGGATACCCACCACTTCTGCTCACCCTCTCTGGCTAGAATTCAGCAGCATGGCCTCGCTTACCTGCCCTGGAGTCTTGGATATACAATTTAATTATGAGCCCCAAGCAGAATGCAATGTCAACTTGTTAAACAGTTCACAGTATCTTCTATAAACACACTGGCAAGTCCCAAACCCTTACTAGACAGTCAGAGTAAGATTAAACAGAAGCATTCATATGGAAAAATGTTTTTAAAACATTTATAATATAAGCAGAGTATTAGGTAAAAAAACTCAAGTTAAATAATGTAGGATATAAAAGTAGTTAAAATTTCAATCTCCCTTAATCTCATATTTTTGTCACATTTAAAGAAAATTAAACACTTAAGAAAGTAAATATTGAGTATTATTTATTTGGATTAAGTAAATGTATCTTCACTTTGGAAGAGAAAACATAACCAAAACTAAACTGAGTTTAGTGTATACTGTTTATATTTTGTGGAACATATGTTTTTCAGATTAAAGTTGATTGCTGATTCATGTATACAGAATTTATTGGAGAATGAACATAATATTTTATTAGCAAAGCCATCTTGTTATGCTGAATTATATAACGTTTTAGAGAATGAGTCAAATAAAGAAGAAAATGTTTTTCACACAGTGTCAACAGGGAGATGGGGATATCTTATATACCAACATTATATGAGTACCTAAAGTTGTCAAAATCATAAAGACAAAAAGTGGTGGTTGCCAGGGATAGAGAAGGGGGAGAAAAGGTACAGAGTTTCAGCTTTATTTCAACTTCACAAGATGAAAAGAGTTAGGCGTACAGATGGTCTGGTGGTTGCACAACAATGTGAAAGTATTTACCACTGAAATGTACACTTAAAAATGATTAAGATGCTAAATTTAAGTTATGTGTATTTTAGCCCCATTAAAAAGAAGAAGGAAAAAAAAAAAAACCCAAAGACAGCACACGAAGAAAAAATGGTTAATCTGGCATTTCAAATATGTGCAAAACTCCTAAATAAATACTAGCAAAGTGAGCCATGCACCGTACTGAAAGCCTAATGTATTGTGACCAAGAAAGATTTTGTCCTAGAAATGCAAGAAGACTGCAATTTATTAGAAAAACTACTAAGGAATGAGTGTCAGCAGATTAAAGGAGAGCAACTTCTCATCATCTCAATAGATACTGGAATTGCAACTGATAGAATGCAACATTGCTCCTTTAACAAAATCCTAATCAGGTAAAGAGAGAAGGAAACCTCTTTAAGTTGCTGAAAGCATATTTGGCATAAGCCAGCTAGGGCAGCAGCCAGGGAGTCCCTGGCATTATCACCACCAAGGTGTCTCTCTACTGACCTGTCTGGTGCCTGGGGCTTGATTCCCGTGAGGAACCTTGATGTTCACTGTAGGTTCAGTTTAGTAATCGCATTCTGTTTCTTAAAAAGAGGAAACGATGCCTGCAGAAGATGCTTCGGTCTTGTAGTTTCTAGAATGAAACACAATGGCACGTTAAAACTCTGATGGGAATCACATATAATTTCAAGGTCACTACTTTGTTTGTGGCATTCCTTAGGTATTTATTGCAACTAATTGTGAACTAATTGGGAAAACTATGTGCCTTAATCTTACCTGTATTTTTTTTCCCTTCGTTCCCAATAATTCTTTAACCGGCCCCTATATTTAGGAAAGCATGTGCATTTTCCTGTTCGGGGTACATTTTTCCCCCATGCATGTATGAAATGCAAAAGTATAGGCAGGGTTTGTGCTCAGAAAACAGGACATGGTCCGTGGGAAAGCAAGAAGCCATACACTTGAGCTCTACCACCACCTTCTGTACAACAAGAGAGGTTTCCAGTTGCCAACATGGTGAGTTGCAAGAACTAGAGAAGACATAAAAGCTTAAGAATTCTGCCAAAAGACAAAGCAAAAAGAGTGGAGCAGGTGTGCAGATACAGAGAAAACCTCAGTTATTAACACCATCAAACAGAATCCCCTGTCCAAAGGTAACTAGCAAAGATTTCAGTAGGTGTCTGTTACTTCAAATGTAAAGACAGCAACAGAAAACTACAAGAAACATGAAAAATCAAGGAAACATGTCATCACAAAAAGAAAATAATAATTTTCCAATAACTGAGCTTGTCTTCCCAGCTGTGCTGGTCATGGCCAGAGAAGTCTTGCTTCTCTCCAACAGCACTCAGAGTACTGAGGCATGACCTCCAAGTGTGAGGAGAGGGAGGAGGGAAAAAAAGGAAGCAAATAAGAATTTCAAAGGGCATTAAAGGGACACAAGTCCCTGCTGACTGCTTCAGACTTCAGCAGGAAGTCTGAACGCAAGCTTTTGGGAGTAACCCACTGGAGGATCACCCCACAAGGGCACCCCTAACACCCCTCTCTCCAGTGCTAAACCCAACACCCCACCCCCCAACCTCACCCTAATACCCCCGCCTCCACCCCAGACCCTGAGGCTTGCTCCCAAGTGCTGTGGTGAGCTTGTCTGGTAACTAGAATGCTCTCAGAAAAACAGACCAGGGTCAGCAAGGGAAGAACTACGAACTGGTGCTTTAGTGCCACCCTCTGGAAAATAAAAAGAAGTTTCCAGCAGCCAGCTTGGTGAGTTGTTTAACACAAGAAAACATAAAGAATTTAGAATTCTGCCTCAAGAGGGAAAGAGGAGTGGAGCAGGTCTACCCGCACAAATCCTCAACAGCCCCAGATAAAGCAACAACAATGAATAGTGCCACATCTCAGTAAGACTAGTCAAGGAAATATGCCATCACCAAAAGGAAAATAATAATTCCCAACAACTGAGTTCAAATACATGGAATATTGTGATCTAGATGATAAAGAATTCAAAATAGCTGCTTTGAGAAAACACTAATTCAGAAAGATATCTGCACCTTCATGTTCATAGCAGCATTGTTTGCAATAGGCATAGACATGGAAACAACCCAGGTGTCCATGGATAGATGAATGGGTAAAGAAGTTGTGGTACAAAAATACAATGGAACATTATTTAGCCATAACACACATACACACACACACACACAAAGAGGGCACATGGGTGGCTCAGTTGGTTAGGCAGCCAATTCTTGATTTCGGCTCAGGTCATGATCTCAGGATCCTGTGGTCAAATTCCAAAGTGGGCTCCACACTCAGCAGGGAGTCTGCTTGAGAATTTTGTCCCCCTCTCCCTCTGCCCCTACTCCTGTTTGTGCTTTCTCTCTCTCTCAAATAAATAAATCTTTAAAAAATAAAATTAAAATTAAAAAAACACAAGGAAATCCTGCCATTTACAACAACATGGATGAACTTTAAGGGCATTATGCTAAATGAAATAGAGAGACAGAGAAAGGCAAACACCATATGATCTCACTTGTATGTGGAATCTAAAACAAATGAGCACACAAAAAACACACCAAACTCAGGAAAAGATATGATTCGTGGTCATATCTTAAAGCAGGAGGAATGGAGGGAGGAGGTCAAAAGATAAAAATTTCCAGTTATAAGGTAAATTAGTACAAAGGACATAATGTACAGCATGACTATATAGTTAATGCTGCTATATTACATATAGAAAAGTTAAGAGAGAAAATCCTGAGTTCTCATCAAAAGGAAAAAAAAATTTTTTTCTTTATTTGCTTTCTCTTTTTATTGTATCTATATGAGATGATGGATGTTAACTAAACTTGTTGTAATCATCTCACAATATATGTAAGTAAAGCCATTATTCTGTACCCCTTAAACTTATACAATGATGTATATAAATTGTATTTCAATAAAACTGGAAAAAATTAAACAAAAAAAATAGCTGTTTTGAAAAAAAAACTCAGTGAGCTACAAGAAAACTCAAATAGTTCAATGATATAAGGGTAAAAAACATACAACCAAAATGAGCTTGTTACCAAAGATACTGTTAGGGAACTTGGACTGGATCCTGGCCAAAGAACCAAGTGGGACTTGGAGAACTTGGAGTATTGGAGGTTTATTTAATGCTGGCAGGCTCAGAGGAGAGCAATCTCCCAAGGTCTGAGCCCCGAGCACAAACAAAGGGGGTAGTTTATACACTTTTGCTTCCATATCTGTGCCACTCTTGCACCCACAGACGACGGGGCTAGGGGGGAAAACCTGGAATGGCCCTGGGGCTGGGACTGGGATTCCCCTGCTGGATTGGTTGGCCACCTTAGAACACAGATTTCCCTTATCAATACCAATAAATTCCAAAGTTAAGAATTCAACGAATGAGGACAGGGTTCAAGATGGCAGTGCAGGAAAATCCTGAGCTCATTTCCTCTCATAGACCCAAAAAATTCCACAACGTATGGAATAATTCCCTCTGAAGGGGACCTAGAAACTGAATCTACAGAGCCTCTACAACAAGGGACAGTAGACACTCAGAGAGATAAAAGAGGCTCCACAGCCCTCAGATCCTGCATAGGAGAGAAAAGCCCCCAAAACACATGGATTTGAAAACCAACAGGGAATATCTCCAGGAAAACTACAGAACTGAAGGGAAAGGAAAATCCACTCTTAAGGGACTCATTCACAAACTCAGTCAATCTGGAAACCAGCACAAAAATACCAGATTGAAAAGCATATAGACCATAGGTGATGGAGACCCACTGACTAATCTTGGAGTGCCTACTGGAGAGGGAGGAGGCAGCCAGGGCTCTCCCTGGGGATTGAGACACTGGTAGCAGCCATTTTGCTATCTTGTTCTGCTCTGCTGATCCTGGAGCTGGCAGGCAACATTTTAAAATCCTCCCTTTAGACTACTAATACCAGGTGGCCTGCCCCATTGCCAGTCATGCAAAACCATGCACGTTGGCCAGAACTATAGTTGACAAAACAATATCTTCACCCACAAGCACACCCACAGCAGTCACAACTGGTCTTCATAACCAACCTGACTGGTGGGCAATTGCCATCTACCACCATGGCCTTAGGAGTCATGGATGAACCATGCAGCCAGCCAGACATAGGGATAGTCCCACAGATCAGTACATCTCCAGCAGGCATGGCCCCATCACAACAGGCAGGTTGCATAAGAAATACTAAAAGGACTCTTTAAGTGAAAAAAGAAAAGGCCATTACTATAAATAAGAAAATATATGAAAGAAAAAAGTCTCACTGGTAAAGGCAAATAGATAATATAGGTAGTGGATCAATCACTTATAAAGTTAGTGTGAAGCTGTTAAAAGACAAAACTTGTAAAATCAAGTATAACTGCAATATTAGTTAAGGGATACACAAAATAAAAAGACTTAAAAGATATCAAAAATATAAAAATGTAGGGGGAAGAAATGTAGAGATTTTATAATGCATTCAAATTTAAATGACCACCAATTTAAAATAGACTGCTATATATATATAGGTTGTTATACATGAACCTCTTAGTAACCACAAACAAAAAATCTGTAATAGATACACAAAAAGTAAAGAGAATGGAATCCAAACATAACACTAAAGAAACTCATCAAATCATAAGGAAGAGAGCAAGAGAAGAAGAAAAGAACAGAGAACCACAAAAGCAGTCAACAATATGGCAATAAATACATACCTATCAATAATTACTTTAAATGTAAGTGGACTAAATGTACCAATCAAAAAACATAGGATAACTGAATGGATTAAAAAAAAAAAAAAAGATCCATTTACATGCTGCCTGCAAGAGATTCACTTCAAACCTGAAGACACACACACTGAAAGTGAAAAGATACAAAAAGATATTTCATGCAGGGGCATCTGGGTGGCTCAGTTAGTTAAGCATCTGCCTTCAGTTCAGGTCATGATCTCAGGGTCCTGGGATGGAGTCTTGCTTTGGGCTCCCTGATTGGTGGGAGTCTGCTTACAGTATAATATTAGTTTCAAGTGTACAATATAGTGATTCAACACCTCCATACAACACCCAGTGCTCATCACAACAAGTGCACTATTTAATCCCCATCACTTATTTCACCCATCCCCCCACTCACTTCCTGTCTGGTAATCATCAGTTTGTTCTCGAAGGTTGAGTCTGTTTCTTGATTTGTTTCTCTCTCTCTTTTTTCCCCTTTGTTTGTTTTGTTTCTTAAACTCCACATATGAGTGAAATCATATGGTATTTGTTTTTCTCCGACTGACTTATTTCACTTAGCATTATACTCTCTAGCTCCATCCATGGATAGCTTTCATTCTTTTTTATGACCGAGTAATATTCTATGGTGTATATATACCATATCTTCTTTATCCATTCATCAGTTGACGGACACTTGTGCTATTTCCATAATTTGGCTATTGTAGATAATGCTGCTATAAATATCAGGCAAAAGAGACTTTAAAACAAAGTATAACAAGATAAAGAAGGTCATTACATAGATAGGAGCACCTAAACATAGAAAACAAATATTAAAAGACAAAAAGGGAGAAACTAACAATAATACAGTAGTAGTAGGGGACTCTAACACCCCACTTACATCAACAGATAGATCACCCAGACAAAAAATTAATATGGTAATATTGGTCTTAAGTGATACATTAGACCAAATGGAACTAATAGACAAATACATAGAACATTCAAACCCAAATCAGCAGAATACATATTCTTCTTAAGTGCACATGGAACATTCTTCAGGAGTGATTGCACATGAGGCCACAAAACAAGTCTCAATAAAGTTAAAGAAGATGGAAATCATATCAAGCATCTTTTCCAACCACAGTGATATAAAACTAGAAATCAATTACAATAAAACTGGAACAAATAAACAAACACATGGAAACCAATATGCCACTAAACCAATGGTCAATGAAAAATTCAGAGAAAATCAAAAACTACCTACAGACAAATGAAAATGAAAACATAGGCCTTGCAGACACAGCTGCCCTAGAGCCACCCATGTCACCCAGCCATGGTCAACCCCACTGTGTTCTTCAACATCGCCATGGATGGCAACCCTTTAGGCCACATCTCTTTTGAGCTGTTTGCAAACAAATTTCCAAAGACAGCAGAAAACTTTCATGAGTACCAGGGAGAAAGGATTTGGTTATAAAAGTTCCTGCTTTCACAGGATTATTCTGGGATTTATGTGCCAGAGTGGTTACTTCATATGCCATAATGGCACCAGCAGCAAGTTCATCTCTGGGGAGAAATTCGATAATTAGAATTTCATCCTGAAGCATACGAGTCCTGGCATCTTGCTCGTGGCAAATGATGGATCCAAAACAAATGGTTCCCAGTGTTTCATCTGCACTGCCAAGACTGAGTGGTTGCATGGCAAGCACATGGCCCTTGGCAAGGTGAAAGAGGGCATGAATATTGTGGAAGCCATGAAGTGCTTTGGGTCCAGGAATGGCAAGACCAGCAAGAAGATCACCATTGCTAACTGGACAAATCTAATAAATTTGACTTGTGTTTTATCTTTTAAAAAAATGAAATAGGCCCACCTCTGGAAACAAGAAAAATCTCAAATGTAAGCAATCTAACCTTACTCCTAAAGCAACTAGGAAAAAATAAAAAAAGGACAAAATTAGTTGAAAAAAGAAAATGATAAAACTGAGAGCAGAAATAAACAGACTAAAAAAAATAAATCTTTTCTTCAATAAGATAAACAAAATTGATAAACCTTTAGCATTCTCATTAAGAAAATAAGAGAGGGCCCAAATAAATAAAATCAGAAATGAAAAAGAAGTTACAACTGATACCACAGAAACACAAAGAATCATAAAAGACTCCTAAAGACTACTACAAGCAATTATACACCAATAAATTAGAAAACCTAGAAGAAATGGATAAATCCCTAGAAAAACACAATATTCCAAGACTGAATCAGGAAGACACAAAAATCTGAACAGATTCATTACTAGTAATGAAAATGAATCAGTAATCAAAAATCCTAACAAATAAAAAGCCAAGCCCAGATGGCTTCACAGTTGCATTTTACCAAATACTTAAAAGAACAGTTAATACCTATTCTCAAATTATTCCAAAAAGTTGAAATGGAAGGAATTCTTCCAAGCTCATTCTATGAGGCCAGCATTACAGTGACACCTAAACCAAAATAAAAGGCATCCAAATTGGAAAGGAAGAAGTAAAATTGTTAACTACACGTTGGTGACATAATGGCAGATATATATATATATGTAAAACTTTAAGGCAGCCACCAAAAACTATTAGAATAAATAAATGAATTCAATAAATTGCAAGATACAAAATCAATATTGGGAAATCTGTTGCTATACACTAATTTCTAAACACTAATAAGGAACTATCAGAATGAGAAATTAAGAAAACAATGCCATTTACAATTATATCAAAAAATAAAATAAAATGCCAAGGAATAAATTTAACCAAGGAGGTAAAACACATGTATTCTGAAAACTATAAGACACTGATGAAAGAAATTAAAGATAGCACAAATAAATGGGAAGAAATACTATGCTCATGGATTAGAAGATTTAATATTGTTAAAATGTCCATACTACACAAAACAATCTTCAGATTCAATGCAATTTCTATCAAAATGCCAATGGCACTTTTCACAGAACTAAAACAAATCATCCTAAAATTTGTATGGAAGCACAGAAGACCCTGAATAGCCAAAGAAATCTTGAGAAAGAAAAAAGCTGGAGGTATAATGGTCCCAGATTTCAAATTATACTGCAAAGCTATAGTAATCTAAACAGTATGGTACTGACACAAAAATAGACCCATTGATCAATGGAACAGAATAGAAGCTCAGAATTAAATCTATGGCTTAAATGGCCAATTAATCTATGATAAAGGAGGCAAGAATATACAATGGGGAAAAGACAGTCTCTTCAGTAATTGGCATTGGGAAAACTGGACAGCTACATGCAAAAGAATGGAACTGGACCACTTTCTTACACCACATACAAAAATAAATGCATAATGAATTAAAGATTTAAATATAAGATCTGAAACCATAAAATTCCTAGAAGAAAACTTAGGCAGTAAGCTCTTTGACATTAGTCTTAGTGATATTTTTTTGGATCTGTCTCCTCAGGCAAGGACAACAAAAACAAAAATAAACAAAGGAGACTACATCAAACCAAAAAGATTTTGCACAGTAAAAAATACCATCAACAAAATAAAAAGGCAACCTGCTGAATGGGAGAAGATATTCACAAGTAATATATCAAATAAGAGGTTGATATCCAAAATATAATTTAAAAATTCATAAAACTCAATATCAAAAAAATCAAACCATCTGATTAAAAAATGGGAAGAGGATCTGCATAGACATTTTGTCCAAAGAAGACATACAGATGGCCAACAGACATATGAAAAAAATGTTCAACATCACTAACCATCAAAGAAATGCAAACCAAAACCACAATGAGCTATCACCTCACACCTATTAGGATGGCTATTATCAAAAAGACAAGAAATAACAAGGATTGGCAAGGATGCGGAGAGAGAAAGAACTCTCATGCACTGCTGATGGGAATGTAAACTAGTACAACCACTATTAAAACCAAAATTGAGTTTCCTCAAAAATTTTTAAAAAGAACTATCATACAATCCAGCAATTTCACTTCTGGGTATTTGTCCAAAGAAATGAAAACATGAATTCAAAAAGACATATGCACACCTATGTTCATTGCAGTATTATTTACAATCACGAAGATACGGAAGCAACCTAAATGTCTGTCAATAGACAAATGGATAAAGATGTGGTATATGTGTGTAATTAATATTACTCAGACATAAAAAAGAATGAAATCTTGCTATTTGAGACAACATAGATAGATCTAAAGGGTATTATGTTAAATGAAATAAGTCAGAGAGAGAAAGATTAAATACTGTATGATTTCACCTGTATGTGGAATCTAAAAAGCAAGAAACAAACAAAACTAAACAAAAAAAGACTCATAGATATAGAAAACAAACTGATAGTTGCCAGGGAGGTAGGGGAGGAATGGACAAAATAGGTGAAGGGGATTAAGAAGTATATTCTTCTAGTTATAAAATAAATAAGACAGGGAGATACAATATATAGCATAGAAAATATGGTAAATAATTATAACAACTTTGTACAATGAAAGATAACTTTGTAATATATAAATACCAAATCACTATGTTATGCACCTGAAACTAACACAATATTGTATTAGTACAATATTAGTATTGTATTGTCAATTATCCTTGATTTTAAAAAAAGATTCAATGAATGAAATGAAGAATGAATAGAGAATGCCTGCAGTAGAGTAGAGCAGATGCAAGAGTAAGTTAGTTAGAGGATAGGAATTTTGAACACAGTTGGAAGAAACAAAACAAAAGAATTTTAAAAAGTAAAACAAGCCAGAATGATCTATGGCATTCCAACAAAAAGATATTAGAATAAACTGGATTCCAGGAGTGCATGGGTGGTTCAGCCAGTTGGGCATCTGATTCTTGGTGTCAGCTCAGATCATGAATTTGGGGCCCTGGGATAGAGCCACCTGTCAGGCTCCGTGCTCAGCAGGGAGTCTGCTTAAGATTTTCTCTCTCCCTCTCCCTCTCCGCTACCCTCACTCTCTCTCTCTCTCTCTCCAAAATAAATAAATAAATCTTTAAAAAAAAAAAAAAGAAAGAAAAGAAAAGAATAGAAAAGAATGATCTGGATTCCAGAAAGAGAAAGAGTAATTATGGGACAGAAAGTTTATTTAAAAATGTAATATTTCATTAGTCTCCCAAACCAAGGGAGAGGCTTGGACATTCAAGTTTGCGAAGCTAATAGGTTATTATCTGTGCCCTATTATCTCAATGTGAAAAGATGTTCTCCAAGAAACTTTATAACAAAACTATTGAAAATCAAAAATAAAGAATCCTAAAGAAATTCAGAGGGAAAAAGTGCATAACTCACAAAGGAACCACTATTAGCCTATCAGGGACTACCCCGGCAGAAACCCTACAGGCCAGGAGAGTGTAATAATATACCCAAAGTGTTGAAAGATAGTAACTGGCATCCAAGAATAGTCAATGGCAAATTCTGCTTCAGAGATGAAGGAGAAGTAAAGATATCCCTGGATAGACAAAAGATGAGGGAGTTGATCACCACTAGAACCACTTTACGAAAATAAAATAAAATGAGTTCTTCAAGCTCAAATAAAAAGATGCTAATCAGCAACATGAAAACATATGAAAGCATACAACAAACTGGTAAAAGTGAAAAATATATTGTCAAGTTCAGAAAACTTTAGTTCTATAATAGGATGCTGAGTTAACCACTCAACTATAGTATAAAGGTTAAAGGGAAAAAATGTACTAAAAATAACTCTAGTGACTTTAATTTGTTAACAAATACACAACATAAGATGAGGTAAATGGTGACATCGTAAATCTAAAAAGTGGGAGTAAAAGTGTGGAGCTTTTGTCAGCTATTGAAGGTAAGTTGCTATCAGCATAAAATGGTCACCCAGCTAAGCCATACCCAGATTCTTGACCCACAGAAACCATAAGGTAATAAATGTTTGTTATTTTAAGCCACTACATTTTGGGGTATTTTGTTATGCAATTAATATTTAATACATTGTCCTTGTAACATTTCTATATTGTGGTCATTCTATTTCATAAAATGTTGTTGAGTAGCTATCTTATTCTATCATGAGAATTATTCTCATAAAATAGAAATTATCCATTCCTTGAAAGTTGTACATAAACTCTAGTTTGAATGTGAAAAGATAGAACTTTGACTACTTGCAATTTTATTTTGTTAGCCAACTTTATTGATTTATATTTCCCTAAAAGTGTTTATTTCATTCAGATATTTAGATATAGGAAGTTTGTAGTATTGTTATAATTTTTAAATTCTTCTCTACCTGTTATTTAAATGGAAAAGAAATAAACCAAAATAGTAATGAACTTTAAGTGGTAGAATAATGCATTATATTTATTATTATCTTAATATTTTTATAAGTTTTCCAATTTTAAAATAAAGACTAGGAATCAAAATTTGAAAAAAATGAAAATATAACAGTTTATAAGCATCTATGGGTGTATATGTGAACATGTATTTGTTTATATATGGAGAAAAGTTATTAGTGACTTAGCACAAGTATTTTCAGTAGAAAAATGAAGGAAAATGTCAGAAACCTGTAAGGTAGGAAGTGAATGGAAAGAATTGGGTTTAAACAGAGCATATAGTACTATTTTCCTAAGAGGAAGGTGGGAAAGGTAGAGTCTTACATAAAAAGTAAACTAAAGACAAGAAAAGTCATTTTATATTTTGTTTTTAAAGTACAAGAACTTGAGGCTATTTATAGATCAAAGATAAGGAAACATTTAATTTAGAAAGATTGCAGCAACAAGAAGAAAAAGAAATAATTGAAGCATTAAGGACTGCAAAGCTTTCAATACTACTGAGTACAAGGAGGGAAGGTAGACAACAAACACTTGATTATAAATTATTTATTGAGTATTTAGTGCCTTTCTGGAGAGCTATGTCCAATAAAACCTAGTAATTCCTAGTTCTAATTTACTATCTCATGCTAAATTAACTCCTTTCTCCTTCTGCTGTGACAGTTTGTACTTCTATAACTTGATGGCTATCTTGATTTTCTTCTCTGTGTTCTTTTAAGGAAAGGCATTTGTCAATGTGCTTTTTTTTCCTCCTGAGGCCCTAAACAATTTGGTGATAAGCTATCTTTCAACATTCACCTGGTGCACACCAACCCACCCCCAGAATGCAGTGAACCTTCTTCCCATCCTTTCTTTGATGTCCCTGATTGCCAGCCGATGGATCACACGATGTTCTTGGGCCTCCTGGGAAGCCTTTCAAGCCCACTTCCTGGCTCCAGATCTACCTGGATGGGAAATAAATATTTATAGAAAATGTCAAAGTATCACTGAAAATTCTGCCCTCAGTGTTCCATAAGGGAACTCAATGACGTGTGCTCATAAATTTGATTTCTTTGCAATGTAAACTATACTTCCAAAGCCTTTTCTCATGATCAAGAAGGCAAGAATTCCAAGACACATAAGAAAAATCAGTAACTTCTGAATTTATAATCAGAGATGCTAAAGACTCCAGGTCAGACAAGTTCAAATAAATGGAACAGTCCTCAGTAACCAGTACACACCCCAACGACCCTAAAATCCCACTGTGAGTTTTTAGGGTGCTGGATATGCTTATTCCTGGGTACCACTGTCCCAGCAATTTCAGAGGAGAAAAAACATGAACCCAGACTTAGGGAAAGTCATCCCTAGAGCTTTCAGCAACCTCACTGGCTTAGACTAAGACTTGAGGTTTACCACTTTCAACATCTACAGTAATAGCACCACGTGCCTCCACCAACCCCATATCCTGAGTCAGCTCAAGAAGTCATTTTCAAAGTCTCAATGGCCAGGGAGGACCTTCTCCAATAATGAAACTGTGTGTCCAATTCACTGAAACTCTGGAATAGAAGCAGTACCCAGAGGAAGCCACAGCAGAAAGGAGCTGGAGCAAAACCATCTAAAAAAAATATAAACATCAAATAAGATCATGAATGTGAATGCACTTTGCAGTTTCTAAAATTGGTATTTCTACTGTGCCTTCTTTAAGCATTCCCTAAGCCGCCCAAACTACTCTGGTGTTTCCTTATGTTCATTTCATTCGTGTCTGTGAGGTCGTTTGTGCCACTTTGTTAACCATATGTTTGTGTTGCATTGCCATTGATTTTTCTGTATTACTTGCTGTCCTAAGGGCATCAAAGGTCTACCTTCCTTTTTGATTCCTCTCACATTACATATAACTGTGATGTGTAAACAATTTGTATTCACTAAGACTTTAGATATAAAACTTAGTCAATTTCACTCAGGTGGTTGCACAGAAGGCAATCAAACAGAAGCTTTTTTACATCTTAGTAGACTATGTATGGTTTCAAATGTAATTTCATTGCTTAGGTCTGATAAGATACATTCCAAAAAAGATTAATAAACAGGCATGCTGTTATAATAGTGTTTCTCCTCCTGTTATTGAGGAAATAAATTGAATATTTTAACTCTGGAAATGCCTTAACCTTTACAGTTCTGCCAGGAGCCATAGGGCAATGATTTTTCACAGACTTTTCCTTCCTTCACTATGGCTTCTCCTCCTCTGTAAGTGCAGTGCATCCTACTGTCTTTGCCTACATCCTATCAACCATTTGACAAATGTACTTTGAATGACTGACAGTCATGTCCATTGCATGCTGTCTCCTGATATGAAGGTTCATTGGAACACAGAAATGTTCTTGCTACTCAAAGGTTCAATAATCATACAGCAATTCATCTCCTGAGTCCTAACTATACAAAGACGTTCTCTTCATCCCAGCTACTGATTCTCTCCAGTTATTCAACCATGAGGGTCTTGCATTCCATCCTTGGAGTACTTGCTTTGCTGTCCATAGTTCCTCAAGGTAAGACAGAAATCTTTCATTCCAGAGATATGAAAATATAAAAGAAAGAGAATACAAGGTCTTCCAAGAGTTTGAAAATAAATTAGACAGGTGCAGATTATACCACACAATGAAGAATGTGAGAGGAGTGCATTGGCCCTCACAGGAAGAGTTCGTGCTGAGGACAAATTCAAAAGGTGGTCCCCTTCAGTGATTTCACTTATTTTGAACTCTAACTTGAGGACTGTTGTTTGATCCAAATATGGTGAGAGGATGTTCACAGAACACAGGAAATTGGGCAATTGAAACAATGGGAAGTAAATGGTGATTAGAATGGCCAAGGTGAAAAGGAGGCTGCCCCATCATAGTCTGTGGTTCACAGAACTCTGATCACCAATCTCGGTAAGGGCCTCAGGGAAATGACTTTGTGTATGATGGGAATTAAGTTTCCATCTTAACACTATCAAAATCACCAATTACAGGCATGTTATTGAATGATCAATCTAACCATCCCAAGTTCATTTTTAAATCCACAAATATTATATAATAATATATTAATCATTGGATTTATAACAAGGATTTATATTATTATCTATGGATTTACCTATCTTTTCTGATGCACCCACTACCTTAGAGCACATTTTAATAGCTGGAAATTTAAGATTCCCCTCTTTGTTCTTGTTTTTTACGTATTTTTAATGAGATAAAATTCACTCTTTTAAAGTATACCATTTCAGTGGTTCCCTATATATTCAAAGTTGTGCAACCATCACCACTATCTAATTCTAGAACATTTCATCGCCCCATAAAGACACTCTGTGTTCATTAGCAGTCATTCCCAATTCTTTCATCCCTTCAGACCCTGGCAGCCCCTAATCTACTTTCTGTCTCTATCAATTTGCCTATTCTGGATATTTAATATAATCATACAATATGTGACCCTTAGAGTCTGTTTTCTTTTACTGCGCATGTTTTTCAAAATTCATCCATGTTGTAGCATGCCATCAGTGCTCAATTTCTTTCAACTGAGGAATGGTATTCTATTAAATGGATACACTACCTTTTAGTCATCCATTCATCAGTTAATGGACATCTGGACAGTTTCTACTTTGGAGCTATTATGAATGGTGTGCTATGAACATTTATATCCAAGTTATTTTGTGGACATATTTTCAATTCTTTTGAGTATATAACTTAGAATAGAATTGTTGTTCTACAATAACTATGTTCATGGGCACCCGTGTGGCTCAGTCAATTAAGCATCTGACTTGATTTTGGCACAGGTCATGATCTTGGGGTTTTGGGATAAAGCCCCAAGTCAGGCTCCCCACCAGTGGACAATCTGCTTGTCTCCCTCTCTGTGTGCCCCTCTCCTGGCCCACTCTCTCAAATAAATAAATAAATCTTTTAAAAAAATAACTATGTTTAACTTTCTGAGTAATTGTCAAACAATTTTCCACAGTTGCATATTTAATCTTATAATCCTACCAGCTGTGCAGGAAGGTCCAATTTCTCTACATCTTCACCAACACTTGCTGTTGTCTGTCTTTGGTATTATCATTATCCTAGTTGCTGTAGCAATATCTCATTGTAGTTTTAATTTGCATTTAATTTGCCACTTAATGATGTTGATCATCTTTTCATGTTTTATTGGCCATTTTTATATCTTCTTTGTAGAAATATCTATTCAAATCCTTTACTCATTTTTTATCTTTTTTTGTCATTTTATTTATTTATTTATTTATTTATTTATTTATTTTAATTTTTTTTAATTAACATATAATCTATTATTTGCCCCAGGGTACATGTCTGTGAATCATCAGGCTTACACATTTCACAGCACTTACCATAGCACATACCCTCCCCAATGTCCATAACCCAGCCACCCTGTCCCTACCCCCCCTACCCCCCAGCCACCCTCAGTTTGTTTCGTGAGTTTAGGAGTCTCTTATGGTTTGTCTCCTTCCTGATCCCATCTTTTTCATTTACCTCCCCCACCCCCCATGGCCCCCTACTCTGCCTCTCAAATTCTTCATATCAGAGAGATCATATGATAATTGTCTTTCTCCGATTGACTTATTTCGCTTAGCAT
>CM052899.1:44556051-44626247 GCA_028534135.1 Potos flavus
CTTTAGCCATTCATCTGTTGATGGACATCTAGGTTCTTTCCATAGTTTGGCTATTGTAGACATTGCTGCTATAAACATTTGGGTGTACGTGCCCCTTCGGATTATTACATTTGTATCTTTAGGGTAAATACCCAGTAGTGCGATTGCTGGGTTGTAGGGTAGCTCTATTTTCAACTTTTTGAGGAACCTCCATACTGTTTTCCAGAGTGGCTGCACCAGCTTGCATTCCCACCAACAGTGCAGGAGGGTTCCCCTTTCTCCGCATCCTCGCCAACATCTGTCGTTTCCTGACCAGCTTATTTTAGCCATTCTGACTGGTATGAGGTGGTATATCACTGTGGTTTTGATTTGTATTTCTCCGATGCCGTCCTTTACTCATTTTTTAATTAGGCTGTCTTTTATTATTGAGTTGCCAGTTCTTTATATATTCTGGACACTAAACCTTTGTCAGACATAGGTTTGCAAATTCTCTCCCATTCTGTGAGGGTTTTTTAAAAATATTTTATTGTAAATGCTTGCCATACCAGTGAGTATGTTTTCAGGTTCAAGCTACAAACAACTCAGATTCAACTGGCTTAAACAATTAAGAAGCTATATTATTGCACATAAGAAGTCCAAAGGTCAGACAATTCTGAAATTGGTTAATGTAGCAGAATATCCATACCATCAAATGTTGGAAGAGAGTCAGATTTATTCTTGACTAGCTTTTCCTATGGTCAAAAGATACCTGTCACTGGTTTGGACATCATATCCAGATCCACCATATTACACCAGAGTAAACAGAAGACATTTCTTCTTATATTGACAAGGAATATTTTCTCAGAAGTTCCCCAGAAATGAATTGCATACCCACCTTCAAGCTAATCACTGGCAGAGAAATAGAAAACACTATCATTGACTTAAGCTAATACAGATTTATGCCTAGGATATCTAGAAGAATGGTAGACAACCAAACATTAGTATTCTCGCTACAAGAACACATATTAGGATTCTGGCACCTAAGCACATATATCTATACACTATCGTTTAGTTTTGTCACCTTGCTTTAAAATTTATATAAATGAAATCATATAGTATGTACATTTTGTATCTGGCTTCCTTTACTGCATACAACATGAATAAAATTCAACTATGTTACTATATACAGCTGTAGTTCATTAGTTTTAATTCCTCTATAGTGTTCCATCATAGTAATACGCCGTAGTATACTTATTCATTTTACCGTTGATGAACATTTAGATTGTTTCTAGGATTTGGCTGCTATAAATACTATTACTGCTATAAATTTTTGCTCAATGATTCTTGTTGTATATGTGAATATATATTTATCAGGTATATGCCCAGGAATTAAGTTTTTTCATAGAACATGTATATCTTCTACTTCAGGAAATAAAGCCAAAGAGTTTCCCAAGTAGTTGAACAAATTTACACCATCTTCAGCTGTGAAGAACAGCTCTTTTTGGTCCATATCTGCATAAACAGTTTATATGATCAAGGTGCTAATTTATAGCCATTCAGCAGATGTATGGTAGTAACCAAATGTACTTTACATTCAAATTCCTATATTAGTAGTAAGATTGAAGATATTTTCATTTGGGGTTTTTTTGGCCATTTTAATATCAATTCCCAAAGTACCTTTTAATTATTTTGTCTATTATCCCATTGGGTTGTTATTTTCTCAGAAATCTGTAGTGTTTCACTATAAATTCTGGATGCAAATGCTTTATTATATGTCTCAAAACCATCTTCTGTTCTATGGCTTGCCTTTTTACCTTCTTTATGATGTCAATTATAAAAAGAGATTTTTAATTGTCAACACAGTCCAATTCATCAGATTTTGTTTTAATTTGGGCTTTTTGTGTGTTCCTTTCTCACCTAAAGGTCATGAAGATATTCTCTGAATATTTTCTTCAATGTGCTCACTTCGGCAGCACATATATTTTCTTCAAAATGCTTTCTTTATCTTCCAAAACTTTTATTATTTTGCCTGTCAAATTTAGATTGTAAATCTCTACCTGGTATTGATTTCCATGAAATTGGGCCAAAATTTATTCTTAAATTTCTTTTTACCATATATGTAGCTAATTGACCCAACAACCTTTCTTGAAAAAAAAAACTTTTCTCTATGACTTACAGTGCTCTTTTGTCACAAATCTAGTGTATATCCTAGGCTATCTACTCTGTTCCATCTCTCTATTTGTCTCTCTTGGTACAAATAATATACTATTCTAATTAATGGTAATTTATGATGTCTTCACATATGGTAGAGAAAGATATCTACATTTTCTTTTTTTCAAGGGTCTTGAATATTCTTGCTCCTTTGAACTGCCATATACATTTTAGAATAATCTATCCAAGTACACATACATACATATTCAGTGAGAATTTCATCAAGATTGCAGTGAATCTAGACATCAATTTAGGGAGAGCTGACATATTTATAAAATTAAACCTTTCTACAACTTTGTAACATTTTGAAAGCAGGAAATGGGATGCCTCCAGCTTTTTTTTTCTTTCCCAAAGTTGTTTTGGCTGTTCAAAGTCTTTTGTGGTTCCAAATGAGCAAAAATAATTGACATAGAGTTTAAAAAAAAAAAAAAATAGAAAAAAAAATCAGCGAAACCAAAAGCTGGTTCTTTGAAAATATGAACAAGATGGATAAGTCCTTAGCCAGAGTCATCAAGAAAAAAAGAGAAAGGACCCAAATAAATAAACCCAGAAACTAAAACAGAGATTTAAAAACTGACATCATAGAAATACAAAGGAATATAAGGGACTACTATTAAAAAACACACGCCAACAAATTGGACAAACTGGAATAAATTGATAAATTCCTTAAAAATATACACTCTTTAATAAAGTAGCAGAAAAAGAAATTAAGAAAACAACCTCATTTGCAATTACACCAAAAAGAATAAAATACCTAGAATAAACTTAACCGAGGAGGTAAAAAATCTGTATTCTGAAAACTATAAAACATTGATGAAAGAAATTGAAGACTACACAAACAAATGTAAAGATATTCAATGCTTATGGATTGGAAGAATTAATATTGTTAAAATGTCCATATTACCCAAGGCAATCCACAGATTCAATGCAATCCCTATCAAAATACCAACAGCGTTTTCACAGAACTAGAAGAACTAATCTTAAAATGTATGGAACCACAAAAAAAAAAAAAAATAGCCAAAGCAATCTTGAGAAAGGAAAATAAAGCTAGAAATATCACAGTTCTGATTTCAAGATATACTACAAAGCTGTAGTAATCAAAACGGTATGGTACTGGCACAGAAATAGACACATAGATCAATGGAACAGAACAGAGAGCCTAGAAATAAACTCACACTTATATGGTCCATTAATTTATGACAAAAGAGACATGAATACACAACAGGGAAGAGACAGTCTCTTCAATAAATGCTGCTAAGAAAACTAGACAACTACACACAAAAGAATGAAACTACCACTTTCTAACACCACACACAAAAATAAACTCAAAATAGATTAAGGACCTAAATGTGAGACCTGAAACCATAAAAATCCTACAAAGGAACATAGGCAGTAATTTCTTTTACATCAGTCATAGCAACATGTTTCTAGATTTGTTTCCTAAAGCAAGGGAAGCACAAGCAAAAATAAACTATTGGAACTGCATTAAAATAAAAAGCTTTTGCATAGTAAAGGAAACTATCAATAAAGTATAAAGGCAGCCTACTGAATAGGAGAAGATATTTGCAAAATGATATATGTGATAAAGGGTTAATATGCAAAATATGTAAAGAACTTATACAACTCAACACCAAAAAAGCAAATAATCCAATTAAAAATGGGCAGAGGACCTGAATAGACTTTCCAAAGAAGACATACAAATGGTCAACAGACACTATTAATCAGGGAAATACAAATCGAGACCACAATGAGATATCACATCATGATATCTGTCCGAATCGCTTAAATCAAAAAGATACGAAATAATAAGTATTGCCAAGGATATGGAGAAAAAGGAACCCTCATATGCTATTGGTAAAAATGAAAATTGGTAGAGCCACTGTGGAAAACAGCACGTAGGGTTCCCCAAAAACCAAAAATAGAATTACTATATGATTTAGTAATTCTACTACTGGGTATTTATCCAAAGAAAATGAAAACACTAATTTGAAAACATATATACATCCCTATGTTTATTGCAACATTACTTACAATATCCAAGATACAGAAGCAACCTAAGGGTCCATCAATAGACGAATGGACAAAGAAAATTTCACACATACACAAAGACACACACACATGGAATATTACACAGCTATTAAAAAAAAGGATAAGATCTTGCCATTTGCAACAACATGGATGGACTTAGAGGTTATTATGCCAAGTGAAATAAGTCAGCCTGAGAAAGATAAATATCATGATTTCATTCATATGTAGAATCTATAAAATAAAATGAATGAATAAACAAATAAGCAAAAAGTAGAATCAGTTCTATAAATTCAAAGAACAAACTGATGGTTGCCAGAGAGAAGGGGAATAGGAAGATAGACAAAATGGGTGAAGAGAAGTAGGAGATACAGGTTTCCAGTTATGGAAAGAATAAGTATGATAACAAAAGACACAGCATAGGGAATAGTCAATGATATTGTAATAGCATTGTATGATAACGGATGGTAGCTACATCCGTGAGTATAACGTAATGTATAGAGATGTGGTGAGCGTAATGTAATGTATAGAGATGCTGCATCACTATGCTGTACACCTGAAACATGTAACATTATGTGTCAACTATCCTCAAAACAATTTAAAAAAAAGAAAACAGAAATACTTCAAGTAAATAAGCTCACTTTATATCCAAGGAACTAAAAAGAAAAACAAACTAAGGCCAAAGTCAGCCAAAGGAAGGAAATAACAAAGATTAAAGTGGAAATAAATGAAATAGAGACCAGAAGAAAAAAGAAAAGATCAGTGAAATGAAGAGATGTTTTCTGAAAATATAAAATATACAAACTTTTAGCTAGACTATCTAAAGGGGAAAAAAAAAGAGGGGTTTCAAATGAATAAAATTAAAAATTAAAAAGCAGACATTACAACTGATACCACAAAAATACTTGGATCATAAGACACTGCCACGAACAATTATATGCCAATAAATTGGATAACCCAGAAAAAATGGATAAATTTCTAGAAACATACAACTTACAAAGACTGAATCAAGAAGAAATAGAAAATCTGAACAGATCAATAACAAGTAAAAAAAATTGAATCAATAATCGAAAACCTTCTTACACAAAGAACCCCAGGACCAAATGGTTTCACTGGTGAGTTCTACCAAATATTTAAAGAAAAATTAACACCAATTTTTCCCAAATGTCAAAAAAATTGAAGAAGAAGGAACACTCCCAAGTTCATTTTATCTGGCCAGAACATATGCTGACATGAAAGCCAGACAAAGGACACTGCAAAAAATAATAAAAAACAGACCAATATTTCTGATGAACATAGATAAAAAATTCTCAACAAAATATTAGCAAACTGAATTAAACAACATATTAAAAGTATGATACAACATGATCAAGTAGGATTTATCCCTAAAATTGCAAATATGGTTCAACATATCAAAATCAACAAGTGTAGTACACTAAATTAATACAGTTAAAGACAAAAATCATACGATAATCTCAATAGATGTAGAAAAATCATTTGGCAAAGTACAAGGTCTACTAATGATTTTAAAAATCCTCAAAAAATTTGGTATAGAAGGAACATACCTCAACATAATATAGACCACATATGACAAATCCACAACAAACCATATTCAACTATAAAAGTTTGAAAGCTTTTCCTCTAAGATCAGGAAAAAGACAAGAGTTTCCACTTTCACCACTCTTATTCAACATAGTTCTGAAAAACCTAACTAAAGCAATTAGGCAAGACTAAGAAATAAAAGGCATTCAAATTAGAATAGATTAGGTGAAAGTGTCATTATTTGCAGATGATATAATCACATATAACAAAACCATACTCAGCCAAAAAACTGTTGGAATTAACCAACAAATTCAGTAAATATTCAGGATATAAAATCAACATAGAGAAATCAGTTCCATCTCTATATACTAACAACTAAATATCAGAAGACATAAAAATTATCTCACTCACTATACCACAAAAAAAAAAAAAGAAAATGCAAGTTGGGTTCCAAATGATGGCATAAGAAGATTGTGAATTCACTCAATCCCAAGGCTCTAACAACCATATATAGACTAATTTCCTCTGAAAAAGACTAGGAAACTACATGAACACAGCATCCACAACAAAGGACAAAAAGGACAGCATGAGGATGGGCAGGAGAGGCAGAGATGCCATCTTGCCAAGTAAGACCCACACCTGGTGTAGTGGTCCACAATTGGGGGAAATCTCAAAAATATGGAAACTTTCCCTGAGAAGTAAGTGATGTGTGTTCCACATCAGGCACCACAAGCCTTAGATGTTTCACAAACCCTCTAAACAATAGGCTTTGAAAACCAATGGGGATTATTTTCAGGAAAACCATGAAACTGTAGGGAATAAGAACCCACTCTTAAAGGGCTTGATGGCAGACTCACTCTGGGACCCAGTGCAAAAACACCAATTTGAAAAGAGCCCAGACAATATGTGAAGAAAACCTACTTGTTAATCTTAAAATACCTACCAGAAAAGCAGGCAACCATTGGGACTTTTCCAGGGATGGAGACACTAGCCGGTGCTGTACTTGTGACCTCATTCTATCTTGCTAAGGTTGGCACTGGCAGGTGACATTTTGAAACTATCTCTCTAACCTTTTAGAGACAGTGGGCATGCCCAACTGAGAACCCCATCAGTCCCTTCAGAACAACTGTGCATCACTGTTGGGTCAGGCAACAGCTCAGCCAGTGCCCATGTTCCAGCAGAGCATGTGTCACAGTCAGGCCAACCCCCACAGTGCAGCCATGTGTATCAGCCCCACCCGCCCTTCCACCACAGATATACCCCATCATAGCAGACAGGTGTGTGCAGCCCACATAGGAGACACACCTTGAGCATGCAACTCCGGCAGTCAGAGGGGATTGCATTCCAGGGCTCCAGGTGACATTTCCTACAAAGACTGCTCCTTCAGGACTGAGAAAGGTACTTATATTTTACCTAATAAATAGAACCAACACAGAATCAGGCAAAATGAGAAGACTGAGAAATATGTTCTAAATGATAGAACAAAACAACAAAAAAGAGAAAAAAAAGAGCATTAATAAAACAGAGATAAGAAATCTACCTGGTAACATAGATCAGTGGAACAGAATAGGGACTCCAGAAATAGACCCTCAACTCTATGGTCAACTAATCTTTGACAAATCAGGAAAAAATATCCAATGGAAAAAAGACAATCTCTTCAATAAGTGGTGCTGGGAAAATTGGCCAGCTACATATAGAAAAATGAAACTGAACCTTACACCATACACAAAGATAAACTCTAAATAGATGAAAGAACTCAGTGTGAGACAGGAATCCATGAAAATCCTAGAGGAGAACATAGGCAGTAACCTCTTTGACATCAGCCACAGCAACTTCTTTCAAGACATGTCTCCAAAGGCAAGGGAAACAAAACAAAAAAATGAACTTTGGGATTTCATCAAGATAAAAAGCTTCTAAAAAAAAAAAAAAGATAAAAAGCTTCTGCACAGCAAAGGACACAGTCAACAAAACTAAGAGGCAACCCACAGAATGGGAGAAGATATTTGCAAATGACATTACAGATAAACGGCTAATATCCAAGATCTATAAAGAACTTCTCAAACTCAACACTCAAAGAACAAATAATGCAGTCAAAAAATGGGCAGAAGACATGAACAGACACTTCTCCAAAGAAGACATACAAATAGCTAACAGACACATGAAAATATCCTCAACATCATTAGCCATCAGGAAAATACAAATCAAAACCACGATGAGATACCACCTTACACCAGTTAGAATGCCAAAAACTAACAAAACAGGAAATAACAAATGTTGGTGAGGATGTGGAGAAAGAGGAACCCTCTGACACTGTTGGTGGGAATGCAAGCTGGTACAGCCACTCTGGAAAACAGTATGGAGGTTCCTCAAGATGTTAAAAATAGAGCTACCCTACTGACCCAGCATTACATTACTAGGTATTTACCCCAAAGATACAAATGTAGTGAAAAGAAGGGGCACATGGGCCCCAATGTTCATAGCAGCAATGTCCACAAAAGTCAAACTGTGGAAGCAGCCGAGATACCCTTCAACAGATGAATGGTTAAAGAAGATGTGGTACGTATATACAATGGAATATTATTCAGCCATCAGAAAGGATGAATAAGGATGAATACCCACCGTTTGCATCGATATGGATGGAACTGGAGGGTATTATGCTAAGTGAAGAAAGTCAAGCAGAGAAAGACAATAGTCGTATGGTTTCACTCATGTGGAACATAAGCAATAGCACAGAGGACCACAAGGAGAGGGAGGGAAATCTGAAAGGGGAGAAGTCAGAGAGGAAGATGAACTGTGAGAGACTAGGGACCCCAGGAAATGAATTGAGGGTCTCAGAAGGGAGGAGGGAGGGGGGTAACAGGGTGATGGGTATTAAGTAGGGCACATGTTGTGATGTGCAGTGGGTGTTATACATAACTAATGAATCATTGAACACTTCATCAAAAACTAATGGTGTACTATACAGTGGCTAACTGAACATAATAATAGATAGATGATAGATAGATAGATAGATAGATAGATAGATAGATAGATAGATAGAAAAAAATCTATCTGGTAAAGAGTTGAAAGTAATGGTGATAATGATGCTCGATGAACTCAGAAGAATGGATAAGCACAGAGATTAAAAAAAACAAAGAGATAAAAAAATAACAGATTAAAAATATAAGAAAGTTCCAAACAGAAGTTACAGAGATGAAGAATACAATAATTGAACTAAAAAATACACTAAGGTATTCAATAACAGACTGGGTGAAACTGAAAATCAGATCAATGAGCTAGAAGAAAAGCAATAGAACTCATCCAGATGGTGCATCAAAAAGAAAATAAATTAATGAAGATACCTTAAGGGACCTTTGGAACATCAAGTGTAGTAACATTTGCATTATAAGGGACCAGAAAGAGAAGAAAGGGCAAGAAAACTTATTTGAAGAAATAATGGCTGAAAACTTCCTTAATCTGAGGAAAGAAACAAACATACAGATTCCTAGAAATTTCCAAATAAGATGAACCCAAAGAGATCCACACCAAGACTCATTATAATTTAAATGGTGAAAGTTGAAGTTAGAAAAAAAGAATCATAAAAGCAGCAACAACTTATTATATACAAAGGAAACCTCATAAAGCTATTACCAAAATTTTCAGCAAAAACTTTGTAAGCCAGAAGAGAGTGGTACAACTATTCAAAGTGCTGGAGGAAAAAAATTCCAACCAAGAATTCCCTACATGGTAAGATTATAATTCAAAATTGAAAGAGAGATAAAGAATTTCACAGACAAGCAAAAACTAAAGGGGTCCATCACCACTAAACCAGACCTACAAGAAATGTTAAAGGTACTTCTTCAAGTGGAAAGGAAAGGCCATAATGAGAAGAAAATTATGAATAGAAAAAAATTTCACTGGTAAAAGTAAATATATAGTAAAGGTAGTAAATCAATCACTTATAAAGCTAATATGAATATTAAAAGACAAAAGTAGTAATCGATAATATCTACAATACTTACTTAAGGGACACACAAAATGAAAAGACATAAAATGTGACATCGTATACAAAAATATAGAGAGGGGAGTAAAAATGTAGTTCTTTTAGAATATACTTGAACTTAAGCAACCACCAACTTTAAATAGACTACTATTTATATAGAATGTTATATATGAACCTCATGGTAACCACAAACCAAAAACTTACAATAGATAGAAAAAATAAATAAATAAATAAAGAGAAGGGAAATCAAACATAACACTAAAAAAGTCATCAAGTCACAAACAAAAAGAGCAACAGAAGAAGAAAGGAATGGAGAACTACAAAACAACCAGAAAGCAATTAATAAAATGATAATAAGCACATATCTATAATAATTAATTAAAATGTAAATGGACTAAATGCTCCAATCAAAAGACATAGGATGTCTAAATGGATTTAAAAAAAAGAAGAAAAAAGATCCATCTATATGCTCCCTAAAAGAGACTCCCTCCAGACTGAAAGATATCTATAGACTAAAGTGAAGGGTTAAAAAACTTTCTACAGCAGTCGTCCCTGGTCCAGCAAGTGAACAGAATTTTCATTCCAACATTCAAGCATATTTAAAGCTGACTATTGGAAGATTTCTTTTCCTTCCTATAAATGTTTGTCAGAATCTTCAACTATTGAAAGAATTTAAACAGTTTATTAACCTTCAAAGCAAATCATCATGTTAAGAGTTGCATGCTTGGGATTTTCAGTTATCCAAATTAAAAAAAAAAAAAGGATTTATCTTCATGCACAAATGACATGATTCTGTATGTAGAAAACCCTAAGACACCACCAAAAACTGTTTGAAGTAATAAAAGAATTCAATAAGCTACAGAACACAAAATCAGCATACAAAAAGCAGTTGCATTTCTACACACTGACAACAAAGTATCAAAAAAGAAACTTTGAAACCAATCCCATTTACAATAACATCAAAAGAACAAAATACTTAGGAATACAAATTAACCAAGGAGATGAAAGATTTGTACACCGAAAACTACAAAATATTGATGAAAGAAATTAAAGAAGACACAAATAACTGGAAGGATAACCCATGTTCATGGGTGGAAAGAATATTGTTAAAATATGCATACCACTCAAAACAATCTACAAATTCAATAAAATCTTTATGAAAATCCCAATGTCATTTTTTTTACAGAAATAGAAAAAACAACACTAAAATGTTGTTTAAGAAAATATTTAAAACAAAGATTAAAAATTTAAGAACAGAAAAAAATGTAAGAATGAAAAGAAGGAAAGAAGAAAGGAAAGAAGAAAACAAATCCTAAAATTTATATGGAACCACTAAAGTCTCTGAAGAGCTGAAGCAATTTTGAGCAAGAAGAACAAAGCTAGAGGTATCACTTTTCCTGATTTCAAAATATATTACAAAGCATCCATCCCTGATAAAGACCCTCAACAAAGTAGGGATTGAGGGAACATAATTCAAATCGTAAAGTCCATATCCAAAAGACCCACAACTAATATCACTCTTAATGAGTAAAAACTGAGAACTTTTCCTCTATGGTCAAGTACAGAACAGGGATGTTCGCTCTCACCGTTGCTATTTAACATAGTACTGGAAATCCTAGCCTCGACCATGAGACAACAAAAAGAAATAAAAGGTATGCAAATCAGCAAGGAATAAGTCAAACTTTCACTATTCACAGATAACATAATACTCTATGTAGAAAACCTGACTAGGGGCTCCTGGGTGGCTCAGTCAGTTAAGCGGCCAATGCTTATTTCGGCATAGGTCATGATCTCGGGATTGTGAAATCAAGCCACACATTAGGCTATGCATTCAACACAGTCTGCTTGAGATTCTCTCTCCCGCTGCCCCTCCCCTGGTTCTCTCTAAATAAATAGATAGATGATAGAGAGATGAGAGATGATAGATTAGATAGACAGATGATAGATGATAGATACATAGATAGATAGATGGTATATAGATTTTTAAAATCTTTTAAAAAAAGAAAAGAAAATCTGAATGACTCCACCAAAAAATTGCTAGAACTGATACATAAATTGAGCAAAGACTCAGGATATAAAATCAATGTACAGAAATCTGTTGCATCTGTATGCACCAATAACGAAGCAGCAGAAAGGGAAATCAAGGAACTAGTCCCATTTATAATTGCACCAGATACCATAAGAAATCTAGGAATAAACCTAACCAAAGACATAAAAGATCTGTATTCTGAAAACTATAGAACACTAATGAAAGAAATTGATGATGACACAATGAAATGGAAAATTTCAGGCAGAAACCTCTGTGACCTAGCTATAGCAACTTCTTACTAGATATGTATCCAGAGACAAGGGAAACAAAAACAAAAATGAACTACTGGGACTTCATCAAAATAAAAATTTCTGCACAGCGAAGGAAACAATCAACAAAACTAAAACAACCTACAGAATGGGAGAAGATATTTGCAAATGACATATCTGATAAAGGGTTAGTATTCAAAAATCTATAAAAAATGTATCAAACTCAGGGCGCCTGGGTGGCTTAATGGATTAAGCCTCTGCCTTCGGCTCAGGTCATGGTCTCAGGACCTGGGATCATGCCCTGCATCGGACTCTCTGCTCAGCGGGGAGCCTGCTTCCCCCTCTCTCTCTACCTGCCTCTCTGCCTGCTTGTGATCTCTCTCTGTCAAATAAATAAAAATCTTAAAAAAAAAACTTATCGGGGCGCCTGAGTGGCTCAGTGGGTTAAAGCCTCTGCCTTCGGCTCAGGTCATGATCTCAGGGTCCTGGGATCGAGCCCCGCATCGGGCTCTCTGCTCAGCAGGGAGCCTGCTTCCCCCTCTCCCTCTGCCTGCCTCTCTGCCTACTTGTGATCTCTCTCTCTGTCAAATAAATAAATAAAATCTTTAAAAAAAAAAAAAAAAACTTATCAAACTCAACACCCAAAAAATAAAAAATCCAGTTAAGTAATGGGCAGAAGACATGAGCAGACAGACACAGATACTGCATGATCTCACTTACATATGGAATCTGAAAAAGTCAACCTCATTCATAGTAACAGAGTAGAATGGTTGTTACCTGGGGCTGCTACAGAAAAGAGGGAGTCAGTCAAATGGTACAAAGTTTCAGTGACACAAGATAAATGAGTTCTGAAGTTCCACTATACACATAGTACCTATAGCCAACAATACTGTACTGTTTACTTACAACTGGCTAAGAGGATAGATCTTACACTAACTATTTGTACCAAACAACCACAATAATAGTAACAATGGAGGTGGGAGGAAATTTTGATAAGTGATAGTTAATCTCTGACCTTAATGGTGGTGATGGTTTTACAGGTGTATACTTGCCCCCAAATGTATCGAGTTGTATATATTAAATATGTACAGCTTCTACATGTCAGTTATATCATAATAAAGTGGTTAAAAATTAATTAAAGAAAGTGTCTATTAAAGTATTATAACTAAACAATGAAAGACATCATATAATTAGAGCATCACCAGTATACAACCCCCATGGTATCAATGACTGTAGCCATTGAGCATCAAAAGTTGTTATCATCTCCAGAATAGAAACAACCAGATATTACCGGCCCTCCTGACAATACATGCATACACAACACCAACTATGGTACAGCTGGTTCTAGGACTCAAACATGAGTCTAATCGAGCCTCTCAATGCAGTTGCCAGTCTGCTGAAATATGGAGGACACAAGAACATGTTGAATTCTCCAAGAGTATGCAATTGGAAAAATATAAACGGGGAAACACTACAGCTTAAATACCTCAAGTTCTTCAACAGAAAAATTATAAAGAAAGGATTTGGGAAGGACCTGCAGATTTAAAGAGAATATCAAAAATTGTAATGAGAAGAAAACCAAACTATAGTGTCTAGGGATGAAACCTAGGTCATAAAACTATTTTTTAAAGAAATGATCACTGTAAAACTTAGATTTTAGGGTGCCTGGGTGGCATAGTCAGTTAAGCCTCCAACTCTCAGTTTCTGCTTAGGTCTGGTCTCAGAGTAGTGAGATTGAGCCCCAGGTAAGGCAGGGAGTCTGCTTGAGTTTCTCTCTCCCTCTGCCCTTCCCCCCACTTGTGCTCGTTCACTCTCTCCTTTTCTCTCTCTTCCTCACTCTCTAAAATAAATAAATCTTTTTGAAAAAACTTAGATTTCTTTGGGAGCAAAGGAGAGAAGGAAATGCCCATGTGACACAGAGAGAGAGAAACCAAAGTGAGACATTATGACTCATGGGAGTTTGTGCAATCTTAGAAATTTCCTCAGTGAGGGAGACATAGCTTTGAGCCTAAATGTACTGGACAGTTAGAACAAGACTGACCTTCCGTCGTTCCCTTCTCATTCTCAATTGACAATTTCTTTTTATTTCACCAAGAAAGTAAAAGCACCAAGAGATAACTTCCTCCTTTTCCCATCACCATATGCCTTCACCTAATTTTATCTTACCCTGCCTTCTCTCCATTCTCCGATATAAGGTTAACCCCTTCACTTTCAACTAGATTTTTATCCCCACTCACTCTTTAAAGACTTCACTCCTGAAGTCAAACATTGTTTCTTGCATCATGAATCCCCACCCCTAGACAAATTATCCATTTTACACAGAAATATGCCATAATAGTTCTCATCAGAAACTCTCCTCTTCAGCACACTGCCCCACTTATCTACCCTATGGAAAAGATCTTCATTTATCTTTATTTAGTATCTCTGCTTTTCTCTTCTGCATTCTTTTCTGTTACTTTTTTCTGAGCAAGTACTCTATCGATGTTGTTTTTGTTTACCATAAAAGACTTTAGACATTGAAAGATACAAACAAAAACTATAACCTAATAAATTTTTTTTCTCTTTTCAAAGCCAGGACCTTATTTTTTAAAGACACGTGCTCTTTAGAAGCCTACAGCTGCAGAATGAAGTGCAACGCTGATGAACACGCAATTAGATACTGCGCTGACTGGACCATCTGCTGCAAAAGGAAGAAAACGCAAGTTAAGAAGAAAAAAAAGAAGTGGTAGGGACACGTGGATGGCTCAGTCAGTTAAGTGGCTGCCTTTGGCTCCGGTCATGATCCCTGGGTCCTTCTGGATCAAGTCCCACATCCGGCTCACTGCTCAGCGGGGAGACTGCTTCTCCCTCTGCCTGCTGCTCCCCCTGCTTGTGCTCACTCACTCTCACTCTCTGACAAATAAATAATAAAATTTTACAAAAAAAAAAAAAGAAAGAAAGAAAGAAGTGGTGAAAAGTCCAACTCCATCTTCTTCAGATTCCAAGAAAAGAAACGGAAAGTGTTTAAAACTCTCTTTCTATATAAGGATAATTAATATGAGGGATAAATGAAATTCATGATAATTATATGTTTAAATGGTAAGGTTAAAGTAAACATGAATTTTATAAAGGCTTACACTCTTTTCATGTGTGTGCTTTTACATTAACGTCCTTCATTTATCTCCATCACCATGTTGTTGTTTGATCTATAATACTATATCCCAGCCCCATGAAGTACCGTCTGACCTTGGGCAAGTTCTAGAGTCTCTCTCTACATCGGTTTCCTTACTACAAAATGAGATAACAATAGTACCTATATCATGGTGTTAGGAGAATTATATTAGTATATGTGAAGTTCTTAAGCAGTGCCTGACCCCAGTGTTAGCTCCATATTAACTAATTTCATGGGACCACAGAATGTGATCTGTTCTGTAGCTTTTTGGAATTTATTGAATCATTCTTTGTGACCTCAGTTAAAATTGATATTTGCTAAAATTTCATGTGGTCTTGAAAATAAGGTATGTTTTCTATTTGTGAGATATATAATCTTATATAAACAATATGTTTATTCAACACTATTATATTTCAATAATCTAGGACTGTAACACTGGTAGTGAGGACTAAGAAGAAAGAAGAGATTCGGGATGGATTTCAGAAGTAGGATTGATGGAATTTAGTGACCATAGGACATAATGAGAAGAAGGTATGAAAGATGATACTGTGATTTCAAAGCTTGCAAAGAGATGGTTAGCAATACACCTCACTAAACTGGAGAGGCCAGAAGAGAAAGTAGGTTAGGAGAGGAGGGAGAGTCAATAAGGAGATGGTTCAGCATAATGGAGTCATGCAAGAGATATGGATATCAGTCCACTGGGCACATTTGCAAAAGTGTAACTTTATTTTTTTTAATAAATCAGCCTAATTCCTATTATGAACCTCATTCCTCCTGGTCACAGAACCTTAAACTCGGTGTATTCAGAGTTGCTTCTTTTCTCTAAATTATTTGTAAGTTCAAGAAGACTTAAGCAGTGGTGAGGCATCTGGGAGAGCATTGATTATGCTAACATTATGAAGATAATCATCATTCCTGCTTGGTCTTCGGTCACTAGCCAAAGTATAACTGCTAAGTTGCTTCTTGTTCTTAATAAAATTCTTAAAACTCTGGGTGAATGTATGGGATAATTCTGCCACTGAAGCATCATTCTAGTTTACCAAAAATTCCACTGGGAATATCTATTGGTCCACCACATCCATGGTGATCTCAGTCATACAACAATTCTACTATTACTCTCTTCCCATGCTGGGAGAACCTGTATGAGGGAAGGGGGACCAATGCCGTGAGACGACTTCAGACCTATCTACCAAAGAAAACCAGTCAATCAATGCTATGCTATGTATGGTCTTGCCCCCTCCCTGAGCTCCACTCACAAAAGGAAACACCAGTGCACCATGCCATCAGACCCTAACCAGAGGTTCTATCCTCCATTACTTCCTCCCATTTCCCTTCCCTCCCACTATATGAAACCCAGGACTGGAGAGAAAAACAGTGACACTCCCTCCCTACTATCTGTATTATTCATCTTCCTTCACTTTTCTATTCTATCCTTCTTCCTCTACCTTATTCAAGACTTGGTTTAGGGAAGGAATAAGCTCTTAATTCATCTGCACTCTCCAAAATCTATCATAAAATCTGAATCCAAGTGTTCCTTCCAGTGCCCTAAAGAATGTGGTTTTTTTTTTTTAATTCAATTTAGTTAACATGTAGTATATTATTAGTTTCAGGGGTAGAATTTAGTGATTTATCAGTTGCATATAACACCCAGTGCTCATTACATCAAATGCCCTCCTTAATGCCCATCACCCAGTTACCCCATCCCCGTTTCCCCTCTCCCCTCCTCTCCAGCAACCCTCAGTTTGTTTCCACCCCATCTGGGGCCATCCCCTGCCTACTCTGTTCTCACATGTCTATGCCACATCTGTAATTTTTTCATGCCTCCAGAGTGTACTGAACAGTTGTACAGATTGCCCACTGCACAACCCTAGGGGGCACCATTCGCAGGGGCAATGAGGTGCATTGCACAATGGTACATAACAACTCAGTGGGCCTCTTCCATATTTCATACACTTTCTTTGTCATGTCAGAGTCCCTCAGAGACTCCCCTAAATTGGCACCTCTGAATTCCTTTCCCCATTTGTGAGTCTTGCACACAGATATATTTCTCAATTATAAGAAAAAAAAGTTCATTATGACAAGTGTATGTCTCAGTATTAGGAAGAAGCTTGTGGAATGGTGAGGAGAAGGGAGCCATGGAGCATATAGGCCTTATGTGAAGGGTAACTTCTACTCAGTTCTAGCGGATTCTTGCCATGCAAGGGATGCCAAAGGAATGTTGCTGATCAGATTTTCTTTACCCATTCATCTCTCCATGGACATCTGGGCTATTTCTATATTTTAGCTATTGTGAGCATAGTCTTTTGACATGCAGAAGTCTGCTCTTTGTTTCTCTCTTTTCGAGGGAAAATGGTACACGTTATTCAGAATATGATAATGGTGAAATAAGTGTTTTAGACTTTTGAAAACGGGGGGAAAGAAGCAGATGAAATATGTTTTTTTAATATTCTTAAAATCAAAATCTAACAAATTAGTAAGAAATTCCCAAACAAAATCCAGGTGTAGGGTAGGCAACTTCTAAGAAGGCTTCCAATGATTCCTGCCTCCTGGTATCCATGCTTTTATGTAATCCTTTCCTATTGAGCCACTCACTTCTAATGGATCATATAGCATTGACTCTTGACAACATAGGTTTGAACTACATGGTTCCACTTACACACAGATTTTTTTTCAATAAATATATTGGAGGGGCACTGGGTGACATAGTCTGTTAAGCATCCAACTCTTGGTTACAGTTCAGGTCATGATCTCAAGGTGGTGAGATCTAGTCCTCATGGGATTCTGCATTCACCAGGGACTCTGCTTGAGATTCTCTCCCTCTCCCCCTCCACACCCCTCCCTATGCTCTCTCTCAAATAAAAACAAATCTTAAAAAAAAAAAAAGATGTGGTATATATACAATGGAATACTATTCAGCCATAAAAAAAGGAAACATTGCCATTTGTAACAACATGGGTAAACCTAGAGGATATTATGCTAAGTGAAAAAAGCCATATATAGACAAATATCGTATGATCTCACTTATGTGTGATATCTCAAAGAAGTCAAACTCATAGAACTAGAAGGTAAAGTGGTGATTGCCAGAATTTGGAAAGTGGGAGAAATGGGGAGATGTTAGTCAAATCAAACTTTCAATTATAAGATGAATAAGTTCTGAGGATCTAATGTACAGTATGGTGACTTTAATTAAAAAATACCATATACTTGAAATTTGCTAAGAAAGTAAATCTTACATATTCTCACCACCAAAATAAAA
Source organism: Potos flavus (assembly GCA_028534135.1). NCBI lineage: Eukaryota > Metazoa > Chordata > Mammalia > Carnivora > Procyonidae > Potos > Potos flavus. The sequence continues at coordinate 44,574,475 of CM052899.1, forward strand.
AAATTAGAACTATTTGAGGTGATGGATGTGTTAATTAGTTTGACTGTAGTAATCATTTCACAATGTATATGCACTTCAAATCATCACATTTGGCTGCTTAAATATAAGCAATTTTTATTTGTTAATTATACCTCAGGGCACCTGGGTGGCTCAGTCGTTAAGCATCTGCCTTCAGCTCAGGTCATGATCCCAGGGTCCTGGGATCGGGCCCCGCATCGGGCTCCCTGCTCAGCAGGGAGCCTGCTTCTCCCTCTCCCACTCCCCCTGCTTGTGTTCCCTCTCTCGCTGTCTCTCTGTCAAATAAATAAAATCTTTTAAAAAATTTTAAAAAATTATACTTCAATAAACCTTTATGACAAGAAAAGTCATAAAGAATGGTTGGGGTAACAGATATGCTCACTATCTTGAATGTGATGATGGTTTCACAGAAGTATATGTGTCACACTTATCAAATTGTATGCTTTAATATTTAAATTTTTATGTCATTTGTATCTCAATAAAGTTTTTTTAAATAGTGATAGTTATAAAAAATGACCTTGACAGAATATTATGCAGCTTTCAAAAATATCACTTATGAAGAGTTTTAATGAGACAAAAAATACTTATGGTATATATCATGTTACAAAAGCAGGATATCTGAGTACAAGTATATGGTTCAGAACTAATCATAACGAAATACTAAATAATAAACTAGGCATACATAAAACTTTCTTAAGAAATACACAGGTTGCTTCTGAGAGATGGGGCTCAAGTGTTACCGTTTCCTTCTTTGTAATTTTTAATATTTTATAAATTGCCCAAAATTAGCATTTAATTTTTGTAGTAACATAAAAAAAAACACATTTTTATTTACTTAAAAAAAGAAAAAGTATAGTTCTCAGTTCTCCATGAGAAAATCCAGGTCGGGGAGCAGTGCCTCTGTCAGTAGGAAAAGCTGTCAAACAGGAAAGAGCTATCAGTTTTTTCCTCACATAAGCATTGCCAGCTCCTCTGCCTCAGGGAAGATCGGTGTAGCATATCTACCTGGAGCAGGGCATACCCCAGACCTGAGAGGTTTGCATGGGAGGGTGTGCTCAATCTTCCCTTGCCGCACTCTGACAGCCAGAGTCAGACTCTGCCACCAGCCTCCTCAACGGAGGCTCCCAGCCATGAAGCCTCTCCTCGTCGTGCTTGTCTTGCTCTTCTTTTGGGACCCAGTGCTGGCAGGTAAAATGGGAATTTTCGGGGTTGGGGGAGTCATTTGTCTAGAAGAGCAATTCCACTAAGCAAACCTATGAATGTCTTCCCACCATGGACCCTTCTATTTTCAAAGTGGAAACAGCATCAACCGGTCTGACGTTAGCAAGACCTGAGCTTGAATTTTGGCCCTCCAACTTGTGTTAGCTGTGCAGCTTTAGGCAAAAGTCTAATCTCCTCTGAATCTTAGTTTCTTCATTCACAAACTGGCAATAATACTAACCTCAGTCTTGCAAGGATTAAGTGTGATATTATATAGAATAGGCCTGTACGTAACACATATGGTACCTGACTCATGAGAGCTGTTATATCATAATTAGTAATACTCCATCCTGTTTTGACACTATTGTTTTGTCCCTAAGTGAGGAACATGTCTAGGCATAATAGTCAAAACCAGCGAATAGTGATAACACAATTTGTTAAGCTTTCTAATTTGCTGAAATTGCTTATAGCTAATTTATTATTTGTAAATTCCTTAGATACATGGGGAAACAGATTTGGAAAGGCATGTTCCAAGAGAATTAATAAGCTTTATGTGCTAAAAGAAATGTCTGATCAGATGAGATAGCAGGTAGAGAGACATGAGACAGAGCACTGACTGGTCTCATAGTTTAGCTTGACCCTATTCATTTCTGGCTTTAAAAATCCCTTCTTGAATATTCTCTTCACTCAGGGCTACTGAATCAGCTCAAATTCAGGTGTTATACGATCTCATTTAATTTCGCATCCTCCCTCACGTAATCCCTAGGCAGATGAACCAAATTTTGAGGTCATGTGACTCAGTAGGCTGGATTTAAGATTCCATACAATCCAGGCCACTTGAAGCTGTTGATGGGACCAATTCCACTATGGTTTATGGCAATGAATTCACGGCCTCTAGACAGCCAACAAGATAGTCTACAATATTGCCTTTAGTGCTTTATACATTCCCAAAGCTCATCATTTCCATTGGAATTTCTTATCTTGTTATGTAGACCATTATACTTCATCTCCTCAGGTTTTCATCTTTTTTTTTTTTTTTTTGCATGTTAGGAACACCTTTTATATTTTTTTATTGCCTTGTATTTTTTTATTATTAACATATAATGTATTATTTGTTTAAAAGGTACAGGTCTATGAGTCATCAGTCTTACACAATACACAGTGCTGACCTCAATACATACCTTCCCCAATGTACACCCATCCCTCTTCTCCCCTCCACTGCAGCAACCCTTAGTTTGTTTCCTGAGATTAAGAGTCTTTTATGGTTTGTCTGCTCTCTGGTTTCATCTTATTTCATATTTTCCTCTCTTTCTCTATGATCCTCTGCCTTGTTTCTCAAATTCCACATATCAGTGAAATTATATGATAATTGTCTTTTTCTGATGGACTTATCTCGCTTAGCATAATACCCTCTAGTTCCATCCATGTCAGTACAAATGTCAAGATTTCAATTTTTGATGGCTGCATAATATTTCATTGTATATATACCACATCTTCTTTATCCATTCATCTGTCGATGTACATCTGGGCTCTTTCCATAGTTTGGCTATTGTGGACATTGCTGCTATAAACATTGGGGTGCACGTGCCCCTTCGGATCACTACATTTATATCTTTGGGGTATATTGCACACCCAGTAATGCAATTGCTGGGTCGTAGGGTAGCTCTGTTTTCAACTATTTAAGGAACCTCTATTTTCCAGAGTGGCTGCACAAGCTTGCATTACCACCAAGAGTATAGGAGGTTTCCTCAATTAACTTTTATTACCTCTCGGAGTCCCTCTCTCCAAATACAGCCACATTGGAGTTTAGAGTTTCAACATATGAATGGAGGGGGAGAGGGAGGAAAGCTATATTTAATTTTTTTTCAGTTACAGAACCAAACATTATAATCAAGTCTCCTTGGCATCCAGTTTGATAAAAACTGAAGTACCAATTCTATAGTCCAAAAGGACCCATGGTGAATTATTTTTTCATTCATTTTCTTTCCAGGTTTGAATCCATTGGCATCAGAAATGCACAGGAAATGCTATGAGAATGGTATCTGCAGACTTGAGTGCTATACAAGTGAAATGTTAGTTGCCTACTGTGTGTTTCAACTGGAATGCTGTGTCAAAGGAAACCCAGACCGCTGACAAGAGAAGCCAGAAAATGCCAATGAACTTGAAAGTCTTTGACGCCCTCTCCACTGTCTTTCACACAGCAAGGGAATTTAGATTACACTGTGACACTGCTGTGTGCCCACGGCTGTGGGTTTTTAGCATTTTTTTAAAAGCCATCAGAATCTTAGGATTTTGTATTTGAAAAGCTGAGCCGCTGCCTTCCTAAAGACAGCTGAGCTTCTCATGAAAACTTAGGATATACGTTATCACTTCAAAGTGATATTCATGTTCTTCTCAGTGCTGATTTCTCTCTCCTCAAAGATAGGACGTCTTAATTATTTATAGAGGCCTCAAGTTACAGAAACATCTTTTTACACCTAGGCTTTACCCTACCATCCCTTCAGTTCCCCATTTATCTTGTCTTTGGACTGCGCATCTTAGAGAAACAGACCTGCCCTGGCCCCTTGATGACTCTGTATGCTTCTCACATAGACTGCATAGACAAGGCATAACTGAGGGCTGGCCCAAGTCTTGACTGAGTCTGACCATGCAGTTCTTCTCAAAACACAGGGAAAAGATCATGTTGTCATGGGCAGTCATGAGCAGGTTCTCAGTCACCTCCTTTCAGGAAGTGAAAGCACAGAGCTTTCCACCTCAACCACCTTAGGTTCAGCTATAGGCTATCAGACCACTTGGTTATCATTTACAGTTGACTCCTCAGCAGCAGAGGGGCCCAAGATCTCTGCTACCCATCATCTGGCCCTTTTGGTTGCGTTCATCCTGTGGCCCTAGGAGCTAAGACCATGCTGATCTTGCTTTGCTGTGTATGTAAGTAATAAATTTTCTAAGTTCATTTGGACTCACCATTTTCTTTACCAGTCAACCTTATGAAGGTGTGGTAGGCAAACCTACAACTTCTCTTGTGGTGCTGGTTACCCTACTGACCACACCGATGCTGCCGCACGTCTGCCTAACTGCTCAACATCATCAACCTACATACAGATGCATGAGTGTGGAGTTCTGCACGTGCAGTTGAGCATGAAGGGTGCAGTAATGAAGGGGGTAGATTCTGGGTGTGGAGCAATTTTCTTTAACCTCAGTGCTGAGTCCAGCTTGGACTCTCTGGCAATTCTGAAAAGGTGGAGCTCTAGCTGCAAATAGCTGATTGCTGACCTGGTACATGGCTGAGGAAACAATGTCTAAGTCCTGGCTGAAAATGACAGTACCGCCTTTGGAAGAGATGAAAGGAGAACAGTAAATGAGAAAGATGAGGGGTTGTGAGAAGTCCTACCCACCCAGATGCTCTTCAGCCTTTGATAAAATCCAGTGTTGGTATCTTTAGGGAGGAAGATGTTAAAAACCCAGTAGAGTGTGTCCTCCCTTCAGAGGCCCAAACTCTCCTGTGGAGTCAGTAGGGGAGATGGTTTAAATGGAATGGCATTAAAGATGGCCTGGAATGGCAGTCATGGTTATTAAGCATCCAAAGTAAGGAACACAACCACACAGGTCCCAGAAAGACTCTCAGACTCTGAAGGAGGCAGGAGAATCCTTACCTAAATGGCACTGAATCTTATGGAACTGTGACCTCATAGCATCCAGGGAGCCTTAGGCTTGCTTCTCATTTTACTCTTTCATTTCGGATGTATATTCTCTATACACAGATAAAATAAAATTTGAAAGCAATTCAGTCTGCTGACTATCTGAAGAGCCTCTTTTTCCAGCTGGGTAAAAGGACACTGTTCTCCCATCAGAGAGGTGATCTCCAAAGCAACAGAAAAAAACTTGAGTTCTCTCTGCTGGAACAACAGGAACTCTCTGGAATCTGGTTAAGTCTTAGACAAACCGAACTTCCCACTACTGCAAAAAAAATAAAGATGGATAGGCCAACACTACACTGCCTTTATCTTACTGTTCCATAAACCCAAACCTCTACATCCATATACCGTGTCAGGAAATGAACTCTGTTATTAACAATGGTAGCTGCAAACTGTTTTATTTTTTTGATGCAAAGTGTGTATATAACACAAGCAACCTCTAGCTTTTCTGGGCTCCTGTAAATATGGAACCTGAAAAGAAATTGGCTAACTATGGCTAGCCTCTGCACATGGAGACATCCAAAAGAACCTTAATTCTAAGATCGAAAGCCTTCTTTAAAATAATGTATTTACCAAATATCTCAGTAAAGCAACAAAATGTGGAACGGTATTTTCACAATTTAGAGCAAACTTCCTTCAGAATTCTTCTCGGATATCACTCCCTGACATCCCACTCATCCAGTGACAAAACTGCACTCTCTAAAAATAATACAAGGTTTCCATCAATAGATGAATGGATAAAGAAGATGTGGTGTGTGTGTGTGTATATAAAAATGTATATATATTATATAGTAAATAGTATATATAATATATATAATGTATATACTTTTTATATATAAAAATATAATTTTACTGTATACGTTATATATGCAATATATATATATATATATGTACAATGGAATATTAGTCATAAAAAAGAATGCCATTTATGACATTCCTGCCATTTATAACAACATGGATGGACGTAGAGATTATTATGCTAGTGAAATAAATCAGACAGAGAGAGATAAACACCATATGATTTCACTTATACGTGGAATCTAAAAAGCAAAACAAATGAACAAACAAACAAAATAGACTCTTAAATACACAGAACAAAACTGGTTGCCATATGGGAGGTAGGTTGGGGGATGGGTGAAATAGATGAAGGTAATTAAGACATACAAACTTCCAGTTAGGGATGCCTGGGTGGCTCAACTGGTTAAGCTCATGGTCGGCTCAGGTCATGATCCTTGGGATCGAGTCCCACATCAGACTCTCTGCTCAGCAGGAAGTCTACTTCTCCCTCTCCTTCTGTCTGCTGTTCCCCCTGCTTGTGCTCTCTCTCTCTGTCAAATAAATAAATAAAATCTTTTAAAAAGAGAGATATAAACTTCCAGTTGTAATATAAATAAGTCACAGAGATGAAAAATACAACAGAGGGAATACAGTCAATAATATTGTAATAATGTTGCAAGATGACATCTGGTGACTACACTTATCATGGTGAGCACTGAGTAATGGACAGGATTGTTGAATCAATAAGTTGTACACCTGAAACTAATATAACATTGTGTGTCAATTATACTTCAATAATAAATAAGAAAAAATAAAGTAAAGAAAGAATAAAAGTGACACTTTTATTCTAGAAGCTGGAATCGAGATTCTGAGAAGACTCGAAAGCAAGTAAAAGCCCTGTTTTTAAGGAAATTCATTTTTGCTTAGAACTGACTTAAATAAGAAATGGAACTGACCTCTCTCAATTAGCCAAGGAGCTGATGAACTAGAACTGCCTTCAAAGATTCTGAGACCAGGGCAACAACCACAGAGATCAATTTTAACCTGGTCTTCTCCTTTTGCTCAGCTTATCAGGAGTGATGCAAGACAGCATAGAGAAAGAAAATCTGTTGCTTTTCCTAGTGTTCTGAGTGACTCTCTTCACCAATGGAAGCAACTGAGACCATATCCTGAGACCATAATCCAGGAAGATAGAGACATCCTCATCTCCCCCTTCTTCTCATATATCACAGGATGGTGGGACAGGCTCCATAGTTTGAATGTGTCCTAAAATCAGAATATAAAAACGATCAAGTATGCATTGCTTAATTGGATTGGAATTCCATAAAGAACAGGATGTTGATTTTCTGATGCTTTCTATTTCAGAACATTTATCATTCAGAATTTGCATTTCAAATCCTATTAGCTTGCTTAAATACTGGAAGCCCCCATTTATTTGTATATTTGCTTGAATGTGCAATTCATGCTCTTCTGAGTCAACAACTGTGAATTATTTGCTTTACTCCACAGAGTTCATTCTCTTTGAGTTTTTCAAACACCTATTTTGAATTGTCAAGTAAATTGCAGATTTCCTTGTCTTTGGGTTTAGTTACTGGAGAATTATTGTGACCATTTGTGATGTCACATTTCCTTCATTCTTCATGTTCCTGGGAGCTTTGTGTTGCTGATCTCACATCTCAAGTAGCAGTGTCCTCCTCCAATCATTACTAGCTTCATTCAGATGGCAGACACTTTTTGTTAGTTTTGCTTATACCTAGGGCTTTCTCTGACCTTGTATGGATAGACCTGCTCCATATTTCAAGTGCCCTGTTGTGGCAAATTCTTAAGTTTTTATGTCTTCTCTCAAAATTCAATGCACCAGGGTGATTGCTAGAAAATTTGTTTTCCTGAAGGTAGAGCTATGGCCCCAAATTGTGATTTCTCCCTCGCCATAGACTTTGGCTTCCTTATTGTGTGCACTCCCAGCTGCCAGGGCTCACTCTTGCCACCACGCTTAGAAGCACATACAAGGAGCCAGCCACAGAGTGGGGAAATATGAGTTTGGCACTCAGAGAATTAGGGGAGTCTGCAGGCCAGGTAGCTACCACTGCATATCTATTAGAATAAACAAAATTCAGAACATTGACAACAACAATGCTGGCAAGGATGTGGAGTAACAGGAACTCTAATCCTTGCTCTAATCAATGCAAATGGTACAGCCATTTCAGAAGACTGTTTGCGAGCTTCTTAAAAAACTAAACATACTCTGATCGTATGATCCAGCTATCATGCTCACTGGTATTTATCCAAAGAAATTGATAAAACATAAAAACCTGCACACTCATGTTATTAGCAGCTTTACTGATAATTGCCATAATTTGAAGGTAACCATAATATCCTTCAGTAAGTGAATGGATAAATGGGAACTATAGTATATCCACAACGGAATATTATTCAGCACCAAAACAAATGAGCCATCAAGCCATGAAAAGATGTGAAGGAGACTTATATTCATATTGCTAAGTGAAAGAAGCCAATCTAAAAGGGCGACATACTGTATGATTCCACCTATATGACATTCTAGAAAAAGCAAAACTACGGAGACAATAAAAAGACCAGTGGTTTACACAGGTTTAAAGGGAAGGAAAAGATGAATAGATGGAGTATAGAGGATTTTTAGGGCAGTGAAAATACTCTGTATGATACGTAATGATGGACACATGTCAATATGTCTAAACCCATGGTATGTACAACTTCAAGAGTAAAGCTTAGGGGTGCCTGGCTGGCTCAGTCAATAGAGTGTGCAACCCTGATCTCAGGGTGATGAATTCGAGGCCTATGTTGAGCATAAAACTTCCTTAAAAAAAAAGAGTGAAGCTTAATGTAAACTACAAACTTTGAGCATAATGATGTGTCCATGTAGATTAATCAGTTTTAACAAATGTATCTCTCTTGTGCAGGATGCTGATAGTGGGCAGTGAGTAAATGGGAATCTCTGTACCTTCCACTCAGTTTTTCATTGAACCTAAAACTGCTCTAAACAATTAAAATCTATTAAAATTTTTAAAAAAGAGGGAATGATACTGACATATCAGCTGCTGATATATGCTACAACGTGGATAAATCTCAAATGCAGTATGTTTTGGGTTTTTTTTAAAGATTTTATTTATTTATTTGACAGAGAGAGACAGCTAGAGAGGGAACACAATCAGGGGGAGTAGCAGAAGGACAGGGAGAAGGAGATTCCCCACTCAGCAGGAAGCCCAACACTGGGCTCAATCCCAGGACCCCAGGATCATGACCTGAGCCGAAAGCAGATGCTTAACCGACTGAGCCACCCAGGCACCCCATAAAGTGCATTATGTTAAATTAAAAAGCCGAATTTAACTGGTTATATGCTGTTTGATTCCATTTTAATGCCATGCTGAAAATGGCAAAACTATAGGGCCAGGAAACAGGTCAGTGATTGCCAAGAACTGAGGGCAACAGGAGAGGTTTTCTACAAAAGCATATGAAGGAATATGACACTATTGCTCTATATGTTGGTTGCAGTGTGGTTATACAATTGTATTTGTTTGTCAAAGCTTAAAAACGTACACTCTAAAAGAGGTTATGCTTACTCAATGCATATTACTTCTTAAGGAAAATGAGTAAGAAGGTATAAAGAGAGTGAACATATCTTTGTTTGCAGATGACACAATTGTTTATGTAGAAAATCATAAAATGTAACTCAGATATATTGGAATTAGTGAGTTTAGCAAAGTTATAGAATGCAAAGTTGTCATAAAATCAATTTTATGATATTGACAAAATCAATATACTAGCAGGAAAATAAAGAAAATGAAACTTAAAAGACAATTCCACTTATAATAGCATCAAAACTAAAAGCATTGCATCAATAAATAAAAGACCTAAATGGAAGATATACTACATTCATGAATTAGAAGACTCAAAATTGTTAAGGTGTCAATTCTTTCTAAAATGATCTGTAGATTCAATACAATCAGTCATAATCCCAGGAGACTTTTTTGAAGAAACCAACAGACTCTAAAGTTGGTACAGAAATGCAAAGGACAGGGCACCTGGATGACTCAGTTGGTTAAGAGGCCAACTCTTGATCTCAGCTCAGGTCTCCATCTCAAGGTCATGAGTTTGAGCTCCACATGGGGCTCCACACTGGACATGGAGCCTACTTTAAAAAAAAGAAACGTAAAGGACCTAGAATTTTAAGATAATACTGAAATAAAAAAACCAAAGTGCAGAACTGTCAGTATATGAATTTAAGACTTACTATTAAGAACGGAAACATGATACTGCTTAAGAATTGACAAATAGAACAGAATAGAGAACCCAAAAATTTGATTTTGTACAAAGTTGCCAAGGATATCCAATGGGAAAAGGACAATCTCTTCAATAGGTGCTGCAGGAACAACTTAATATTCATATAGAAAAAAAGAAACTTCTTCTCCTACTATACTCAAAAATCAATTCTAGATGGATAATAGAAGTAAACACAAAAGCTAAGTTCACAAGAGAACAGAGAAGAATATTTTTATCACTGGGGGGTAGGCAAAGGTTTCTTAGGACACAAAAAATCAGTAACCCTAAAAGGAAAAACATTTATAAATTTGACTTTTAACAAAATTTAAAACTACCAAACACCAAAACACACCATTCAAAAAATAAGAAGAAGAAAACTAAGGATTAAGAAGTCAATAATAAAAGACAAAACAACAACAACAACAATAAAAATGGGCAAAAGATTTGAACATACATTTGGCAAAAGAAATACAAAAATTGTCAAGAATCACATTAAAAATTGTTTCTTTGCCCATCGGGAAAATGCAGACTACAATGACATTGAGATGCCACCGCACATATGAACTCAGTAGCTAAAAATTAAATAAGCTAATACCACCAAATATTGACAAGAATGTGGAGAAAGTGGAACTGTCAGACATTATTGGTAGAGGCATAAAATGTAAAGTCATTTTGAAAAAAGCTCTCAGGTTTTCTTATACAATTAAATATACATTCATGCAACAGAGTATCTGACAAATTAAAAATTAAATATTGATTCATGCTACAACATGGATGAACCTTGAAAATCTTATCTTAAGTGAAAAACACCCAGTCAAAAAAAATTCATATTGTATGATTCCATTTATATGAAGTGTTCAGATCAGGCAAATCAAAAGGAGATTAGTGGTTGGCCAGTGCTGTGTGAGGAAGTAAAGAAATAGAGAGTCTGACGAGTTAAATCGTGTCCCCCAAAATTCATATTTTGAAATCCTAATTCCTAGTACCTCAGAATTTGACCTTATTGAAAAATAGTGTTGCAAAAATAAAAATAAAAATAGTGTTGCAGCTGTTAAGATGAGGTGACTAGGATGGGCCCTAATCCAATATGATCGATGTCCTTATAAAAAGGGTAAATTTGCACACAGACATAGGCACACGAGGGGGAAAAAAAACAACAAAAATAAAGGAAGAGATTAGGACGATGTTTCCATAAGCTGAGGAAAGCCAGCAAACCATCTAAAGCTAGGTGAAAGGCATGAAACACATTCTCTCTCCCAGCCTTCAGAAGGAACCAACCCTGCTGACGTCTCAATCATAGACCCATAGCCTTCAGAACAATAATACAATAAATTTCCATTGTTTAAGCCACCTGGCTTGTGGTACTATATTGTAGCCACCCCAGCACACTAACGCAGGAATGGCTGCCACAGAGTTTCTTTGGGGGGGTAATAAAAATACTCTAAAGTTGGTGGGGTGACAGTTGCACAACTCTGTGACTATACTAAAAACCACTGAATTATACACTTTAAGGGAATGAATTTTATGGTGTCAATTATAAAATGAAATGTCAATTATACAACAATAAAGGAAATGAAATGTCAATTATACATCAATAAAGAAATGTCAATTATACATCAATAAAGAAATGTCAATTATACATCAATATAGAAATGTGAATTATACATCAATAAAGAAAACTAAACATACAACTACCATATGTCTGAGAAATTCCATTCATAGGTATTCACCCAAGAGAAATAAAATCTTATCTTCACAAAAGGATTTGTACCAGAATGTTCATTGCAGCTTTAGCACAATAGCTAAAAAGTAGAAACAGCGCAGATGTACATGTCCAGAGGAGTCACACAGTGGAATAGTACTCAGCAAAGAAAGGAATGGACTATTACAGATACAGGCAACATCAAAGAAGAGCCTGAAGTATTAGACACGGAGGTAAAATCCTTATACAGTAGAGTACTTACTCTAATGATACATATATATGAAGTTCTCGAATAGGCAAACCTAACCTAAGGTTAATATAAAATACAACGGAAGTTGCTGCTCAGAAAATAGAAAGTTGGTGGCAGATAACTGGAAAAGGGTATGAGGGAACTTTCTGGAGTCATGTAAATGTTTTAATATCTTGATAAGGTTCAGATTACACAGGTGCATGCATGTGTCAAAGCACTTTGAATAGTATATTTAAGATCTGTGTGTTTCATTGCATGTAAGTTCTTTAATGTAAAAAAAAAATACTATTGAACACTAATTGATGATACCATTCTGAAGTACTTAGATACTAGTGTACTGATGTTCATAACTTACTTTGAAATACATCCATAATTAGATGGATCAGTGGATAGGTTTTTTTACATCCACAGAAATAATATTTTTTTTCAGATTTTATTTTTATTTGACAGAGAGAGAGCACGTGAGCACGAGCAGGGGGAGCTACAGAGGTTGAGGGAGAAGCAGGCTCCCCACAGAGCAGGGAGCCTAACCTGGGACTCAATCCCAGGATCCCAGGACCCTGGGATCATGACCTGAGCCAAAGGCAGACGCTCAACCAGAGCCACCCAGGCGCCCCAGAAATGTTTTTTGTGTGGAGCTGAAGGCCTGATACTGGCTTTCATCTGTTGGCATAAGTTCAGTTGTATGTGAAGACAGGGATGTAAGGGAGAAAATTTTTTGCAAATATTCCTGGAAGGAGTGAGAAATGTGCAGTCAGTAGAATGGCATCTCTTTCCTTTCCCAGCCACATAAACATTTGCCTGCGTCGGGTGCAGAGTCTGCAGGAAGTAGCAGTAAATGTTGTTTTCAAAAGGGACTCTGTGAGACTTGAGGCCATGAGTAGCATCAATCTAATGCCCACATGATGGAAAAATAAAAATAAAACCACACAGCGCAGGGTTATTTACCTATCTTAGTATGAATTATAGCATGAGCTTGGATCAGTGGAGCCTGCAGGGAATGTGGTAACCCCTTTTTTTGCCCTAAAGAATATAGAGACATCAGTGTGAACAGGTCAGCACCAATCAGTGGCAGCTACGAAAGGAAGATCCCACCTCCAAATTTCCAATAGTAGACACCACACCAGGACTCAAACAAGAAAAGCATGAAAGAATTTTTAGGGAGGTCTCAAAAGATACATCCAAGGAAGAGCCAAGATACCCTTCAACAGACAAGTAGATAAAGAAGTTGTGGTTCATATACACAATGGAATATTACTCAGCCATCGGAAAGGATGAATACCCAACTTTTGCATCAGCTTGGATGGCACTGGAGGAGATTATGCTAAGTCAAACAGAGATAAGTCAAACAGAGAAAGCCAATTATCAAATGGTTTCACTTATTTATGGAACATAAGGAACAGCATGGAAGACATTAGGAGAAGGGAAAAATGAAGGGAGAGAAGTCTGAGGGGGAGATGAACCATGAGAGACTATGGACTCCAGGAAGCAAACTGAGGGTTTCAGAGGGGAGGAAGGTGGGGGGATTGGTGAGCTTGGTGATGGGTATTAAGGAGGGCACGGATTGCATGGAGCACTGGGTGCTATACACAAACAATGAATCATGGAACACTACATCAAAAACTAATGATGGACTGTATGGTGACTAACATAACACAATAAAAAAAAACAAAAAAAATTTGGGGGTGCCTGGGTGGCTCAGTGGGTTAAAGCCTCTGCCTTCGGCTCAGGTCATGATCTCAGGGTCCTGGGATCGAGCGCTGCATTGGGCTCTCTGCTAAGCAGGGAGCCTGCTTCCTCCCCTCTCTCTGCCTGCTTCTCTGCCTACTTGTGATCTCTCTCTCTCTCTGTCAAATAAATAAATTTTAAAAATCTTTTAAATAAATAAATAATAATAAAATTTTTAAAAATTTTAAAAAAGAATATACAGTCAGGAATACTATAAAATATAGTTAATAGATGTTACTAATTAAGAGATATGGACTTCCCTCTATGTCATATCAGTGAACCACTGATTTGGTTGGTAAGGAAAAGAATCATTTAAATATACCTGTATTAATAATATAAATAAGAACTGTATGCAGTGTTGATTAAAAACTCTTTTATGATAAAAAAAAAAGACACAGCCAAGGGCTCTGAGTTAATGAGTGATTTGAGGTAGACAAGATGAGGAAGCACAACTCAGTATATAACTCTATCACCATTCAGAGGCCTGACGGAACTCATACATCACAAATGGTTATTAAGTTAGAAAAATTAATTCTAGCCTATTTTAATCTATTCTATCCCACAAACATGAATGGATCAAATGAATCCACAATAGCAAACACTAAAAAAGAAAAAGAAGGCAAAAGGGAAGGGGGAGGGGAAAAGGAAAAAGGGAAAGAAGGGGAGGACAAAGAAAGAGGAGAAGTAGTAGTAGTCATAATAGTAGTAGTAGAAGGAGGAGAAGAAAGAGAAGCAGCAGGAGGAGAAGGGGAAGAGGAGAGGAGAAAGAGAGAGGAGGGAAGAAGAGGAGGAGAAGGAAAGAGAAGAGGAAGAAGGAGGGGAGAAGGAGGCGGGAAGGAGGAGAAGGAGGAGGAGGAGGAGGAGGGGAGGAGAAGAGGGAGGTGAAGGAGGAAGAGGAAAAAGAAGAGGAAGAAGAAGGGGAGAAGAGGGGCGTCTGGGTGGCTCAGTGGGTTAAAGCCTCTGCCTTTGGCTCAGATCATGATCTCAGGGTCCTGGGATCGAGCCCCACATCGGGCTCTCTGCTCAGCGGGGAGCCTGCTTCCCCCTCTCTCTCTGCCTGCCTCTCTGCCTACTTGTGATCTCTCTCTGTCAAATAAATAAACAAAATATTTAAAAAAAAAAAAAAGAAGGGGAGAAGAGAGTGGAGAAAAAAGAAGGGGAGGAGAAGGGGGAAGGTACAGGGGAAACAGGTCCTGTTTATTGGTTGTAGTAGATAGAGAAGGAAACACCAATATTACCTACTCTTCCCACCCGAAGAGGACATTCTCAGGATGGATGTAGCTGATGACAGAAATGATGTTAATGACATTGAAATTATGACTTGGCTGTGTATATAATCACCTTTGTCCTTTTCTTAGAAGAGCCAGAAGAGTCTAGTTCAGCCTTTGGAAGTAATGTGCACGGGGTGGGAACCTGACCCATCTACAGCAGCCATGAAAGCTCCATACTGTGACAATGACCCCTCCCAGGAGTTTGTCCATCAGGAGCAAATCTATTCCTTCTTTCCCTGTCATATTGGAAGAACTGCTTCTCTCTCATTGGCTTAATTCCTCCTAAAAAGCTATTCAAGAAAGAAGGGGGCTGAATCACTATTAGCTTGAATGATTTATCTTCCTTATGATGATAAAATTTAATAATATTTAAGAACGGAAATATTTTTATGGTCTGGTCACACCAAACAGTACAAAATTTCTCTAACTGTGCATTGCAAACTACAGCATTCTCCATATTTAAACTTAAATATATTCAACATTATTTTATTTTATTATTTCCAATGTCAAATAATTAGTGTTTCTTAGGAGGTTCCCAAATAACAAAGTTAGACAATCCAAGAGGAAAATGGATGAAACTCTTGAATGGCTACATCACAAATAAGGCTATCTAAATGGCCAATAAATACATAAAAAGGTGCACAGTTTCATCAGTCATCAGTAAAATGCAAGTTAAACCACCACATGCCTTCACTACATACCCTTCAAAGTGCAGGGAAAAAAAGACAGAAAATACTAGTTGTGAAAAGGGATGGAAAAAAGCAAGAACTCTCATACACTTCCTGGGAGTATAAATTGGTATAACCAATTTGGAAGACAATTTAACAATATCTGCTAAAATCAAATATATGCATCACCCATGACTATCAGTTTCACTCCCAAGTATATACTAACAAAAATGCTGGCATATAAGCCTCAAAAAAACATGACTGTTCATCACAGCACTATTTATAAGAGCCAAAACCTGGAAACTATACACATGACCATCTACACTAGAATATTCAAATATTCCTCAATGTAATACTATACAGCATTAAAAAGAATAAACTATACTTGCATCAAACAATATCAATTAATGTCATAAAATAATGTAGATTAGAAGAAGCCAGACACAAAGGAGTACCTACTATACGATCCCACTTATATAAAGTTCAAAAATAGGTGCCAGGGTATATGGCATTAGAAGCCAGGCTAGGGATTATCCTTTGCAGAATAGTGACCGGTAGTGACCATGATGTTGTAATATTCTCTTTTCCATCTGGGTGCAGGTTACATGGGTGCATTAAATTTGTGAAATTCATTAAGATGTTCACTTATGATCAGTATACTTCCTGGTTGTATCATACACTTCAAAAAAAAGTTTTTAGGGCATGTTTAATAAGGAATAAATATTCTCATGTTTAATAAGAAATAATATTCTTTCGTAAATAAATTAATGAAAAGAAAAATCTTGCAGACAAGGAATTTAACCAAGAGATTATTTCCACAGAAGAGACACTAAATTGCTTCTAAATAAAGAGAAACAACGCAGACACAGAAACAGAGGCTAAACCATCATTTTAATGGGATAGTACAACTGAGAAAGATCTGGGTCCCCAGAGCAAATCAGCAGGAGCCCCAGATACTCAGATATCTATTTTCCAATTTCTACAGGTAAATACTTTTTGTCAATGCAGCACAGACGTGCACTATCACAAAAAATATGATATTCTTCCTTTTTTCCACATGATTTCTTGCAAATACCTTTGGTTCGCCAGCATGTAGAAAAGACTCTTCTTATATACATATTCGGTCCACTTCTAACTGTCAACAGAAACAAGGGTCAATGCAGAGTGTTCTGCAGGGTCATGATACCATGGATAAATCAAATTGAATCAGATTATACTTTATTACTTTTTAATGGTAACTTGGATGAGATCAAAACCTCCCAGTCGTGTTATGGCTAAATGCCTGCTTTTCGGTGGCTCTTACTTTCCAAAGCACCTATTTATTATAAGTCATCAATTCCCATGGTCCCCACTTACATGAATCACTAATCAACTATCTGTTAGATAGTACCAAGGCAGTTTGAGATCATCAAAGTATCAGCTTGAAGAAGAAAAGATCACTGACCTGGAATTAGAGAAGCCCATGCTTCTAGCCCTGCATCCCAATAACATTCTGTGTGATTATTAGCCAAGTACCTTATTACCTGCCTTGGCTTTACCACTGGGTACCTGGAAGCATGACATGGGATAATGAGTGTGAAATGGTGTGCAATACCTGAAACCCATGTCTAAATCTTTTGCCAGTGTTTTTTCCAACCCTAAGACTGGGGTACCTCTGGAGGCTAAGGGGTGGAGGGGGTTGGTAGGAGGCAGTTTAAGAGGGTGAAGGTGGCTCTGAGTCACCCTACTGAGCTACCCATCAGTCTCCCCACTCAGCAGGTTTATGGAACCATCCATTGGGCCTTTGCAGTATGAGAATAACCAATGAGGTATGACCAAAGTCCACTGGCAAGCAAACTTGCCTGCCATGTGCCCGTTAGTCCTGAGGCACCCCTCTGGGGACAGAGGAATCCAGCAGCAACACAGTGCGCCATGTCCTGCCACCCAGGACAGCGGCAGTCTCAACACAATCCTCATCTGGGCCTGTCTTTTGAGTACTTCACACTTGACCTTTAAGTGATACCTTTTGAATATGAAGGTCTGGGCAGCTTTCTGCAGACCCCAGCAAGCTACGAGCAAAACAGTGTTTGAGAACCTCCACCTCAGTGACTTCAGTGGACCCTTCTTCGTATTATCAAGTTGCTAGTTTCTGTCCAGAGGATGTAAATTCAGACCCCTCCCACGGATGTTCCCAAGGATCCCGTCATGCTGTAAGTTAAAGCTTTGGAGCAACTAGCTCTGTTTGTTAATTCTGCTCAGCATCAAATTTGCTTAGGCTTCTTGGTGTGAGAAAAGTAATTCAGGTAACTGACTTAGGAGTGCAAATTCTAAGAGTCCTGAAGGAATGGTCTCCCTCCCACTCCCAAATCCTACCTGTCTTCTAAAGGTCTTGTGCTTTTTCTCTGCCCCACTTCTGCCAATACCATAGGTCCAACTTTCCCCTCGAACTTCACAGACTCCCCAGACCAAAATCCAGAATCATCTTTTTCACTGGAGAGAATGACCTCTGCTATGTGTCCTTTAAATGCGTCTTCTCTCCATTTTCTGGAACAGCCCAAAGTGTCCATCTCTGTTCACGTGCCTTCCTGTTTCAGCTTCCTTCATCCAAGTCCTGCTTTCTTCTTATCCCCTCTCCCTTCATTGTTTATAATTGCACAGAGAGGATATTTCATTTTACCTGGTGGAACACAGGAGAGCAAGACAAGGACCACAAGAACCAAGAGTAAGCTCTTCATAGTTAAACCAATCAGGAAAGAGACAACTGGAAGGTAAGAGAGAGTCACTCTATATGTAGCTCCCTAGATATGGGGACCTGCATGGCTAGTGAACCTTTCAGGAACAAGAACATCTGCTTGCTCCACTGAGCAGTCCAATAAACTAAAGGTCTAACTTGGAGCATGACATCTCACCATTAAAATCTACTTCCTTAGTGCCACTTACATGCTGGCGACTGAACTCACACTGTGTGATCAGTCCTAGTCTAGCTCTGGTAGGATGCTGTGTGAGTATCCTTGTATCTTCATTGTACATCCATTTAACAAGTGCCTATAATATGCAGAGAACTGTAAGGCTGCCTTACGTAGTTAACAAAATGTTTTCAGTAGTTGTTTTTAATTTCTCTCTCTCTCTCTCTCTCTCACACACACACACACACGCACACACACACACACAAGTAGATATTATTCTTCCATTTTAAAAGCAAATAACATGCATTTCAGGTAGAATAAATGACTTTCCCCAGTTGACACAGATTGTATATGGCAACAACATAATTTTTCCTGACTCCTGCCTGCAGAAGAATTAAAGAATTGCCCAGCCCATTTCTAGTGTAGCCATAATCTATTTAGGGAACATAAAAAATCTCACAGGGGAATGATCAAGCAAGCACGAGGGGACTAGGGGACACTCTCCTGAGGATCACTTTCTAACCTGGAGCATTAGCTACAGCTAGATCTGCATTCTCTCACACCATCTTCCCATTACCTCCTCTTATCCAACCAATCTGTCCACTGTCTAACTTCATTCTTTCCACATGCCCTCCAGAATCTCAATTCCTTCTACTTTACATCTTTTCCCCCAACATACCTGTCCACCTCTGGGTCCCAGTGAAATTCTGGGTTCTTCTCTGAGGATACTACTTCCTAGTAGCCTTTGGTGATGGGAGGCAGTTCATCTGCTGAGGCTCCACATACCATGGGACAGGCAAGCAGCATTTCACAATCTCCTAAGAGCCTCATGTTCTTTCCAGAACAATACCAGGCATGCCCCTGACACCTCCTTTCCCTCACCCCACCCACACCAAATCTTACCAATTCTATTCCGACACATAGCTCACAACCAACCATTTCACTCCATGTCCACTACTGCCATGAATTCAAGGCCCCACCATGATTAAACTAATTAAACTAATTACCTCCTAACTGGTCTCCCATATTATTTTTACATATTTACTATTCACCCTTCCTGCAGTAACCAGAATAACCTTTATAAAGGGTCATGAAATTGGGTCATGCATTTGCCCTGCATAAAACCTTTTACTGGCTTCCAGTTGGGCTAAAATAGAAAGTGCTTAAATGGAGGACAAGGTCCACCCTGATCTGGACCCTGGTTGCCTCTCCCAGCCCAACTCCTTTCATTTATTCACTCCCTCACTATCTTCCAAACTAATGGACTGTGCTTTTTACAAATATGCCTACCTAACAGTTTTCACGCATGTTATTCATACATCCGAGAAATCTGCATCAGCCTTCCCTCCTATAAATCTTCACCCAACATTTATTCAGTTAAAGGGATGGTCTCAGCCTCTTCCACAGAATGAACTTTCTTCTACTTGACTACAAGCTCAGTAAGAGCATGGACCATGTATATCACATATACATGACATTACATCCACCAAACCCAATTTTTTTTCTAGGATGCTGTATTAGTTTCCAAGGGCTGCCATAATGAAGTACTATGCACTGTGTGGCTTAAACAACAGAAATGTATTGTCTCACAGTTCTGGAGGCTAGATGTCTGAAATCAAGACATGTGCCGGATTGGTTTCTTCTGAGGACCATGAGAGAAGGATCTGTTCCAGGCCCCTCTCCTAACTTCAGGTAGCCTCAGGCATTCCATGGCTTGTAGATGGTGTTCTCTGTGTCTTCACATTGTCTTCCCATTGTATGTGTCTATGTCTGTGTCCAATTTTGCCCTTCTTGTAAGGATACGGTCATACTGGATTAGGGTCTACCCCAACAACCTCATCTCGATTTGATCATCTGGAGAGACCCTATTTCCAATTAAGATCACATTCATAGGTACTGGAGGTTGGAATTTCAACATCTTTTGGAGGAACACAGTTCAATCCATAATAAGCCTTAACCTTCCATCTTTCTGGGTAATATTTATGACCCAAATGATATCATATCAAACGATTTTTTGAACGCTAATTTTCATTTTTTCTTCCAACATACTACACAGAAGAAAAGTCCTCCATAAAATTACTTCTACTCCTGAATTTCTGAAAGGCATTGGAGAATAGCACACAATCCCGCAGGCAGGTCGAGTTTAGAAATGAAGTCATCTCTTTTACATATCCTAGTCAAACTTAGATGTTATCTCCTCACACCACCCACCACAGGCCATCCTACCCATAGCAGATGATTTTTCTTTGTATTTCAGAAAAAAATAGAGGTCAGAGGGTTTAAATCATCAAACGTCGCACTCTTCTCCTACCCAACTCATTCAACAAGCAAGCATCTACCTATAAATGCATATGTACTTTTCCTCTTTTCTTTCCACTTCCAAGGAATAAGTACTGATTCTTTTCCCCAAATCTTATCCTCCCCTCCATGCTGTTAGCACACTCTCACCCATCTCTTAAGGTACATTGCTTTGTAATTAATCCCCTCTTTAAAAAAATAAAAATAAATATTTTTATTGCAAATTATACAACACATTCACAAAAATCCACAAAACAAATTTAGAGTTTCACAAATTATTTTAAGTTAACCCCACAATAAACACTACCAAGATCATAAAACAGAATTTTGAAGCCACCCCAAAACGCACTTCCATACTCTCATCCCAATCATAATCCCCCCAAGTAACTATTTTTTTAAAGGCTTTATTTATTTATTTGTCACAGACAGCGAGCAAGCACAGCAGGGGAAGCAGCAGGCAGAGGGAGGAACAGGCTCCCTGCTAAGCAAGGAGACTGATGAGGGACTCGATCCCAGGGCCCTGGGATCATGCCCTAAGCTGAAGGCATACACTTAACTGACTGAGCCAACCAGGCATCCCTCCCCAAGTTACTATTACCCTGATTTTACTAAATTTTTTTATAGTTTTTTCAGCCAATTGTGTCTCCTTGCAAACTAAAATTTCATCTTGCCCATTTCTTATTTAATTTTGGGGGGTATCTTTTTATCTATGTGTTCTCCCTCCTAATATCTTGAAATTTATTAGTTGACAAGCTTTGGACATTTAAACTGCAGAGTCACCCACAACCTGGATTTTGCTGATTGTACACTCATTCATGGTGCAGTTTCACTTGTATGTCTGCCCTAATATTTCCTGAAAATTGGCAGCTAGTTCCTGAGGTTTCATCAGATTCAGGTTTAATCAGTTTAGCAGGACTATATGTCTCATGTCTTTTCATCAGAAGGCTCATAATACCTTTCTCTCTTTTTGTGCTTTCAGTAACCATTGCTACTCAAAGCCTAGATCCAGTCGTTCATCAAGTGTTGCAAAAGGGTGATATTCTAATTCCCAATGGCATTTTTACAGAAATAGAAAAAAACAATCCTAAAATGTATATGAAACTGCAAAAGACATCCAATAGCCAAAGGAATGCTGAAAAAGAACAAAGCTAGAAGCATGTCACTTCCTGATTTCAAACTCTTACAAAGCTATAGTAATCAAAACAACATGGTACTGGTATAAAAACAGACACATGGACCAATGGAACAGGTTCAAAAGCCCAGAAATAAACTGAGACATACATGGTCAACTAATATTTGACAAGGAAGTCAAAACATTCAATTGAAAAAGGACAGTCTCCTTATTAAATAGAAATGGGGAAAAATGTATATTCACATATAAAAGAATAAAATTAGACCCTTATGCCCTGACACAAAATTAACATGAAATAGATTAAGACCCGGAACTGTAAAGAAATAGATTAAGAACTGTAAAGAAATAGATTAAGACCCGGAACTGTAAAGTTCCGGGTTCTGTAAGACCCGGAACTATAAAACTCTTAGGGGGGAAAAAAAAGAGCTTCTTCACATAGGTCTTGTCAATGATTTTTTGGCTATGACGCCTAAAGCACAAGCAAAAAAAAATAAATAAATAAAAATAAAAAACAAGTGGAACTACTTTAAACTAAAAAGCTCCTGCAAACAAAATAAAAAGGCAACTCACGGAATGAAAAAAAATATTTGCAAATCACTCATTTGATAAGGAGTTAATATCTAATATATATAAGGAAATCCTATAACTCAAAAGAAAAAAAAAATCCAATTTAAAAATGGCAGACAACCTGAATACACATTTTCCCAAAGAAGATATTCAAATGGACAACAAGTTCATAAAAGTTCTCAACATCACCAAGCACTAGAGAAATGCAAATCAAAACCCCAATGAGTTATCACGTCACACCTGTTAAGGATGGCTATCATCAAAAAGGCAGGAGATAACAAATGCTGGCAAGGACGTGGAGGAAAGGAAAACCTTGCACACTGCTGGTACAATCCAAATTGGTGCAGTCATTATGGAAAACAGTACGGAGATTCCTCAAAAAATTAAGACCAAAACTACCGTATGAGCCAGTAAGTCCACTTCTGGGTATATTTCCAATGGAAATGAAGTCATTATCCTAAAGAGATAGCTGCACTCCCACGTTCATTGCAACATTATTCACAATAGCCAAAACATGGAGACAAACTAAGTATCCATCAAGAGATGAATGGATAAGAAAATACAGCTGTGTGCATGCACAAACACATTGGAATATTATATAGCATAAAAAAAGAAAGAATATCCTGCCATTTGTAAAAACATAGATAGATCTTAAAGGTATTATGCTAAGAGAAATAAGCCCAAAGCCCAACAAAGAGAGACAAATTCTGTAAAATCTCACTTATGTATGGAATCTTAAAAAACGAAACTCACAGAAACAGAAATCGGATTTGTGGTTGCCAGAGGCAGAGGGTAGGAAGTGGAGGAAAAATGAGTAAAGGTGGTCAAAAGGTGCAAACTTCCAATTATAAGGTAGATAAGCTCTGGAGATATAATGTACAACATGACAATTATAGCTAAAAAAATTTCTGTGTATTTGAAATTTGCTGAAAGAGTAAATCTTGAAAGTTCTCATCACAGGAAAAAAAATGTGTATCTATGTCAGGTGATAGATATTAACTAAACTTATTGTACTAATCATTCTGAAATAAATACATATGTCAAATCAATATGTTGTGCATATTGTATCTTAAACTTACAAAATGTTATAAATTATATCTCAATGAAACTGGGGGAGAAATTGAAGTAGTAGGCAGATTAACCAAAGTTGTTTGGGAAGATCAGAGAATTTGATTCAGAGAAAGATAAAGACAACTTTAGAACTCAAACTTTGTTTTAGATACTAGGATACTGAAAACAACGGTCAAGGTCACACAGAAGGTCATGAGAGAAATGGATCTAGAACTCAGGACTCTGGACTCCCAGAGCTGTTACCTTTCCTTTTTTCTGGCTTTACTGAGGTATGATTGACAAATGAACGTTATATATATTTCAGGTATATAATGTGATGTTTTCATATACATACACATTGTGAAATGATTCCCCTAATCAAGCTAATTAACCTATCCATCACCTCACATATTTGCCTTTTTCATGGCAACAATACTTAAGATCAATTCTCTTAACAAATTTCAAGTATACAATATGATACATTATAACAAGCCTGTTGTCTTTTATATTCTGCCTTCCCGAGGTGTTGGGTTGAGTCATAGCTATGTCGTGATATGATGCATCTTCACATAGACACATGCGCCAACCATCCCTGAGGCATGAGGTTTCACACAGATGGTGCACTGAAATATTGACATAGAGGCAGAGGCAATGAGGGTAGCCAGGGAGATTCCTTAGTCCTAAAATTCTACTAATCCCCCAAATTTGAGAATCCCTTGCAAGGCTCTTAATATTTATAACAATTAAGGCAATTTTATAACAATCTCAAAGTAATCTCCCAATTTAATCACTGGCTTTTTATAGGTTTTTTTTTCCCCCTAAATACAAAATAGAGTTACTATCATCCTTCTTTCTCTCGTAGAGTCTTCTTCCTCCATCCCTCCCTTATACTGGAATGCTTCCCACCTTCTCTCCTCAGCACTGTCCTTTATTCACCTTGCAGACTCCTTATGGGCGATCCTATCTGTATTCAGAGCTTGAAATCTGGTGGGGACTACATGAATGCAGTTATCGAGGCTCTACAGTTGGAATGCTGGGCACTGGTGGAGAAGAATTACACCATAAAGTAGATTAGCACCCCTGCCAAGTCAGGGAAGCGCCCAGAGCTGTCTGACTACTCTTCTGGCTTTCTACTTTGCACTATCTCCCAAATGCCACTGTAGCTTCCAAGTTCCTGCACTTTCCTCAGACCTTGCACGTCATCATCTCCATCCTCCCTTCCAATTGGCAACAAAGCCTCCTCCATCTCAAAATCCAAAGGTCACATCTACACGCCTGGGTCTGAACCCTTCCTTTTCTCCGTCCTGCCTATTGAAATGAATACTCCTAGAGGATGCTCCATCCAACAAAGGTCTAGGTCAACAGTTTCTAACTGGAACATGCATATCCTTGAGCATCTTTTTTTTTTTTTTTTTTTTTTTTTTTGGCCAAGTTAATTGAAAACAGAAATAATGAGCCTCAAGGTGTGGCGG
The DNA here is from genome assembly GCA_028534135.1 of Potos flavus. NCBI lineage: Eukaryota > Metazoa > Chordata > Mammalia > Carnivora > Procyonidae > Potos > Potos flavus. Next base: position 44,599,487 of record CM052899.1, read on the forward strand.
GAGGAGATGGTGGCGCTGGGTGGTGAGAGAAGCCAGAAAGAGGCCTTCCAACAGCTGCTGCACCAGGAGGCCAAGGGGCAGCGGGACCGCCACGCTTCCCGCCTTCCACCTGCTAGACCGTGTGGGCCAGAGGGGCGGGGACGCCCTATAGTCTGGCTTCCGCTCCACCCAGCGCTGCTCCTCCTCCCAGCAACGCCGAGACAGCGGCATCAGGCTCCCCTCTCTGAGCCAAAAGGGAGCCCCACCTCTGCCTACCCCGAGCGGAAGGGGACCCTCGGGCCACCCCAAAGGCGGGGGCAGCCTCACCCTTACCTTCTCCGGGGAGTCTCCCACGCCTGTGCCCGGAGGAGGTGAGTGGCGGCCCGGTGGAGGCACTGCGGAGCCCCAACGGAGAGCTGAGCCTGTGGGCCGCTTCCCTGAGCCACCGGAGGACTGGCAGCTGGAGAGCCCCCTGGACAACGGCGTCGCTGGGCCCGGGTGACAGCACCCAGGCTATCACAGCAGGCGAGCGGGGCGCGGGCGCGCAGGCCATCCGCCGCGGCCAGTGCCTTTGCACAGCAGCCACCTGTGGGACGCCACGAAAGCCATTCTGGAGCAGAGCAGTGCCCGGGGCCAGAACACCATGGGACCCCCGCCCCAGCCGCGGGCCTGGCTCACAGCAGCCCTGAGCTAGGCCCACCACCAGCTGCCGGCGGCCTGCCCCCTGACACGGCTGACAAAGACAGATGTGGCACTGGGGACATAGGTCCGCAGAGCCCACACTGCCGGCCGGCGCGGAGGCGCCTCACCAGCTGTTGCACCTCATGCCGAGCATGCGCAAGAAGAGCACCACCTGCAGCCGCTTGGAGGTCTTCCGCAGAGAGTCCCAGGCCAGAGGTCTCGGGCAGGGGAGGATGCCAGAGACAGCAAGGAGGGCAAGTTCATGCCCAAGATCCTGGGTGCCTTCAAAAGCAAAAAGTGAGTCGCCTGGCCCACCAGCCCAGGTCCGGGTGCCTGCATCTCCACCGCCCATCAAGCAGAGCGCCTGGCCCTCACACTAAAGCAGTGGGGAGGCCCGCTGAGCTGAGTGGTCAGGGCTGACTCCACTTGAGACTCAACCTGGTGGCTGTCCTGCCTCTTCCCCTGTCCTCTCCCGCTTTGGAGTTCTAGCCCCTCGCCGCTCAATGCCTTACTCCCCCAACCCCATCTCCAGTTCTTGTGCTCTCAGCCTCTCCGCTTCATACTCACCTGCCGCCACCATCTCTTGGGGTTTCGGATCCCCTTTGGGCCTTCATTTGCCTCAAGGCCCCATTTCTTTGTGCCTCAGCCCCTCATTCTCTCCAGGCCTTGTGTCTCAGGACTTGTGTGTCTCAGGGTTCCCCTCTGCTCACCGCCTCGTTCACCCTGTTGCCTCTTCGCTTTCTCCTGGCACCCGCATCCTCTCTCCCTGGGTCTCCCACTTCCTCAGGGCCCGGGTCTCCACCTCCATCTCAGGTGGCTTGGTCCCACTTCCTCCCCTACTTGGACACCTCCTTGCTACCCACCCCCTGGCTTCCTGCCACCTTTCTTGGTGGCCTATCCCCAGTGGGGAGGCAGGGCTGGTTGCAGGGAGTTTGTGAGGGAGGGGTGGAGCCAGACCCAAAGGCTGGCCCTCTGGAAGCACAGTAGGTCTAGGGTGGGCCTCTGGCAGAGGGCAGTGGGTGGGAGCACAGAAGACCCCTGGGGGGTTGCCCTGCCATGAGAACTGAGGCAGACATGACCACTCGGCTAGCAAGGCTCTGGCCTGCACCTGGCAAGAGTGAGAGCTTTGTGGCACAATAAAACTAGGTCTGGATGGATGATGCTGGGCCCCAGCTTCATGAAGGTTCTCCTGCACACCCTGACAGACATGTTCATGGGCACCATCCCCAGCCATGCCCCGGAAAGGGGCTGGATTTGGAGCACTTGTACTAGAACGACTGAGGGCAGGGGATCGGTGTGGTGGCACCTGAGCCCCAGCCCATGGCTCCAGGGGGTCCTAGACACCCTTGAAGTGGGAGTGGTCCTTGCCCTGCAGGTGCCCAGCAAACCCCAACTCCACCCTCTTCAGGGTACTCTCTTCTTTGTCACCCACAAAATCTGTCCAAGCTTCCCTGCTTATCTTTCTTGTATCTTTCTCACTTCCAGAGAGTAACTTTGATTTGGAGTTACACATTTTAGTACCAAATGTTTAGAAAGTCCCCCCCTGTAGGTACTAGCATTGTGAAACTGGTGTTTCTGCTATTTCTCTCAATAGATTTGGGGATTTTTTCAAGTATAAGAAATCCCAATTGCTCAGAGTGGGAAATGATTCAAGAAACAAGACCACTAAGTGAAGGCAGCAGTTCAAACTCCAAGCAGCTGGAGAAGGGAGGGTGGTGGGGCTGGGGAACACTTTCACTCCCCATAGTCTGGTTACCAAAGAAAACGCCTAAGTAAGAGTGGCAGCTGGGACTTTTGTTCAGCTGGAAAAGGTCCCTGAGGAGTCAGATGAGCTGGAGCATTCTTTGGCTTTGATGTGCTTGCTAACAAGTTTGACTTCACTCTTGGACCTTCCTGTCTGCACCCTCCATGTCCTGCTGGGTAACACGTCTCTGCAAGTGTGATTCGGTAACATTTCGGTGACAGCAATAAAACACAATGCACAAAATAAAAAAAATAAGGAGCCCCATTTCCTCGACTTCCATATTTACATCAACATGCCTGGAGTTGAGGCATCATGCCAGTTCTTCCTACATCCCCACTCCATTCTGCTTTATAAATTAAAATCAGGGATGCCCGGGAGGCTCAGTGCGTGAAGCAGCTGACTCTTGATTCAGCTCAGGTGGCGATCTCAGGACCGAGAGATCGGTCCCAGATGGAGCTCAGGTAAGAGTCTGTTTGTCCCTCTCCCTCTGCCCGACCCTTCTTTCTCTCTCAAATAAATAAAGAAAATCTTAAATAAATAAATAAATAAATGAAGGGGCGCCTGAGTGGCTCAGTGTGTTAAAGCCTCTGCCTTCGGCCCAGGTCATGATTTCAGGGTCCTGGGATCGAGCTCCACATCAGGCTTTCTGCTTAGCAGGGAGCCTGCTTCCCCCTCTCTCTCTGCCTGCCTCTCTGCCTACTTGTGATCTCTCTCTGTCAAATAAATAAATAAAATCTTTCAAATAAATAAATTAATTAATTAATTAATTAATTAATTAAAAAAAAAAAAGAAAAGCATACCCAAAAGCACCTATCCCAAATCTTGCACCAATGCAACAGCTGAAGATGTAAACTCTCCTAGGCAACAGAATGTCAATTGAAACTTCTTTGGGAGAGTGTCTTTAATTTAAGGCCAAATGCTTTGGCCCCCATCGATATGTTCCAAATTCAAGTATATATGTAAGGTGGCAAGATTAATGGCAATTTTTATTTAACTTCCTCATCTCTTTCATCCTCTACTGCTGAAAGTATGCACTGAGAGAAGTCTCCATGAAAGTAAAACATGGGTAGTTCAGTCATTAAGCATCTGCCTTCGGCTCAGGTCATGGTCCCAGGGTCCTGGGATCAAGCCCCACATCAGGCTCCCTGCTCGGTGGGAAGCCTGCTTCTCCCTCTCCCTCTCCCACTCCCACTGCTTGTGTTCCCTCTCTCTCACTGTGTCTCTCTCTGTCAAATAAATAAATAAAATCTTGAAAAAAAGAAAAAGAAGAAGATAAAGCATGAGAAGAAACACTGAAGGTGGTGATACCTTATTTCATCCGGGTGACAAAGTTATGTCAGGGCTCCATGCTTGTATGTTGTATATCTTGGGATTATAATTCAAAAGTAACAACTGTAACAGAGGTCATGAATTAACTTGCTCATTTGAGTGAAAAAATAAAGTCAGATATTTTTTGAAGGAAAGTAAGGCGAATTAAACTGATTCATTTGATTACTTTCTTTTTTTTTAATTTAAATTCAATTAGCCAACATATAGTACATCATTAGTTTCAGATGTAGTGTTCAATGATTTGATTAGTCTCTACGGTGGATATTCTCCATGGATTAAATGAGCTAAAGCTGAAGTTCTGAGTTTCAATGAAATGCATTTAAATCACATAAAATAAAAGCAGCTCTCAAAAAATCATATTGGCAAACATATTTAGATGTTAATAGTATTTTCATTTCCTAACTCTTTATGAAAATAGAGGGTTAAATGGTGACTCTAAGTAACTCAAAGCCTTTTTGGAAAACTTAGAAATTAAGAAAGCAATGACTCTACGGCCTGGGTAATAAATGTGTTCATAAATCAGTTGTTTATAATTCTTTCATACCAGCAAAAGTGAGCAGAGACATAATTACTTGTCAACTGATAGGGCATTTTTAAAAATTTTAGATCACTAATGATTTTTTGGCAGATAACTCAGAATTCAAAGAATTGAGAGACGGTGCTATCACGAGACTCCTATATCCATCCACTCATTTTTCAAGCAGGTTTTTTTAATGAACTTCATCTAAAAAACAGCAATGGAACTCATCACAAAATCTTACTCTAGCAATAAGAAATATTTATCTAAAGAGATGTGAACCAATTGAAAAAATTATTTTATCCATCTTATTGGATATACATTTCCAACCAAGTTTTACTTTATAAATTTAATTACCTGTCAAAATTGATTTTATATTTATATTATTTTGTTCAGTCAAATACAAACAATAATGATAATGATAATGACCACTTGGTCCAGAAAACATTTCTAACACTAGAGCCAGACATGAAAAAGATAAAACATTCCTGCCTTAGCTCACGCTTCCTTTTCACAGCCCAATTTCTGAAAAGAACTGTGTCCGTTTGCTCTTTATTTTTGCACTTCCCACTTACTACCATCTGCTCTTTGCATTCATCACCAAAAAGTCATCAATATCCTCTTTCTACCAAATTCAATAAACATTTTCCCCAACCCCATAGCCCTATTTAGCAACATCGATCATCCCCTTCTAACTACCTTATCTTGATCTTTGATTACTGAGCCCACACTCAAGTGGTTTTTCTCCTGCCTCTCACCAATTCTTTCTTAGATCCCACTGCAGACTCCTCTGATGCTGCTTGTCCTTTAACTGTTAGAATTCCTCAAAGTTGTATTTGAGACCTTGATTTTAATCTTACTCAAGAGAATTTCCACCCTCATCTTTTGCCCCACAACTTCCAAAGTCATACCTCGTATCCCAGTGTCTCTCCTGATTGTCAGCCGGGCCCATATGCTCCCTGCCTGTTGTACAGTGAAGTCTAGGCATTAAACAATGTACTTACCACCTCATATTTTAATTTATTCTGTCCCTATCAGCCTGATATCTCTGAACCATTCCTTACACATGATAAAAGCTCAAGAAATAGTTGAAAATGAATAAGTAGAAACTTTTTGTACTATTTTTGCAACCTTTTTATACATCTAAAATATTCTAAAGATTGATACTGGTAAAAAAATTTAATTTAAAAAATTTTTTTCCTTGGGCTGCTTGGCTGCCTCAGTCACTACAGCATGTGACTCTTGACCTCAGGGTTGTGAGTTTCAACCCCACGCTGGGCATGAAGCCTACTTTAAAAAAAAAAAAAAAATTGTTTGATCTTTACATATTACACTACATGCATTTAGAGAGAGAGCAATACCAATTCCATGACTATAAGGAACTTATTATCTAGTAAGGAAGATAAAATAGATAGAAATCATTCCTCCAGGATTATATAAAGTCATAGACTTTAGGAGGTGTAATGTAGTAATCTGTACGGGACCTGGAATGATAAAGAGGCCAGCAGGAAGGGAAGACAGAGGGCAGTAAGGTGAAAATTGTCCCTACTGATAGGTAGATTGTTGAGGCGACTAAGAATTGACATGGAAACCCTGACTGACAAAGACTGGGTTTCCAAACAAAGACTGACAAAACATACCCTGACTCACGAAGCATATAACTGAGAGTGAACTCAGCAAGATGGGGGAATTGGAGCTCCCCTGCTGCAGTCATCCCACAACAATTTGGCAGCCAGCCACAGAAAAAAGTACCTTTGTGGGAGCTCTGGGATCCAAGTGGTAGACTGTGAAATCCCAGTGGAGCCATAGACCAGGGAGGGCTATATTTGTGAAAGCAGGCCCATGCCTAGATGGCAGATTCACTGACTGCAGTCCCAAATACAGACATGGAAATGACCCCATACCCCTGGGATCTCAACTACAGCTCCATCTGACTTTGGTCCTGCCACCAACACCATTGCCAAGGGGTCCAGCAGGAGTCATGCATACCCATGCCCCAAGTTACAAGTCCACTGACCTCAATCCCAACTGTGAATCCTGAAGTGACTCATGATCCACCTCTAATCCCTCTTGGCCACCAGTCCTGCCTTCATAGGCACCCATCTATGCCCCAAGGTTTGCTTCCCAATGTCAATCCAACTGTAGATCCTGAAAGAAGTTATAGCCCAGTAACTCAGCTCCAGCCTCCCACAGCAGTGGGCTGGGAACCCTTCTGCTAGCCCACTAGGAACCCATCAGGAGACACATCCATCTGTGCCCTGGGAGATAGGCTTATAAGTCAGTCTGACTGTGGATTTTAGAGGGGCCCCGTAAGCCTTACCCAGACACTCTCAGACATGGTCCAAGAGTGATCCTGCCTGCATAGGGACCCAGAGGGAGACACGCCCATCTGTGTCCCAAGTAGCAGGCCTACCAACATCAGTCTGACTGCAGATCCAGAAGCAGCCACGTGACCAGGCTCCAGAACCACTTAGCTGAGAATAAGGGCAGTTTTGTCTACCCAGAAACCTAGTAGGAGGCATGCCAGTCTGTGGCCTGGACGCAGGCCTACAGATTTGGGTCCCAGCTATCGACCATGAAGCAGCCCCATTACTCAGTTCAGGCCCTCTCAGCCATGGTCCAAAACAAATTCTTCCCATGCAGTGACCCACTCGGTGACCTACCAGGAGCTCCCCTCGGGAACCATAAGGGAGCCACACCATCTGTACACCTGATAACGTCCCATCATCTGTGAACCTTGAAGTTGACCCTTGGATCAGCACCAGCCCACTGGTTAAATTCCTGCAGGCAGACCTGTCCATCCAGGGACCAGACATAATCCATGTCCATCCAAGCACCAGGTAACAGGCCTGCCAACTGCATCTCACTATACACCCAATAGCAGCCATGTGAACTGGCTCCAACTCTGCTCGGTGCTCAACTTTGACCCTGAAGACAATACCATCCCCCCGAGGCTCCCAGATGAGAAAATGTTTATCTGACAAGAAGTCTATAAAGACTTGAAGAGGTGTTTGCTCCTTCAAAGGCACAAATACAAATGCAAGTCTATGTGGATCACAAAGAATCGGGCAAACATGACACCACCAAAGAATACTAATACAGCTTTAGTAACCACCCCTAAAGAAATGGAGGTCTACAAACCGCCTTACAAAAAATTCCAAGTAATCATCAGCTTGAAGAAGCTCAATGAGATGCAAAAAAACCACAGACAACTAAATGAAAACATGAAAACAATGCATGAACAAATTCAGAAGTTTAATAAAGAAATAGAAACCATAAAAGAACAACCATTAAGTAGTCTTAAGTTGCTCTTCCACAAAGACAAGCAAAATGGAAATAAGGTTGATGGGAAATAAACAGTTTCTAAAAAGAAAAGAAAAGAAATAGAAACCATAAAAAGAACCAAAAAGAACTCTTGGACCTGAAGAATATAATGACAGAAATGCAAAATTCAATAGAGAGATTCAAAAGGAGACTCAACCATGCAAAAGAAAGAATGAGTGAACTTGAACATAGGTCATTCGAAATTAGAGAAATAAAAAGAAAAAAATGAAAAACAATGAATAAACATATGGGACATATGAAGCACTATTAAGGGAACAAATATATGAATTATGAGAGTCTCAGAAGAAGAAGAGAAAGGGGCAGAAAGTTTATTTAAAGAAATAAAGGCTAAAATTTTCACAAATCTTGAAAGGGATATGAAAATCCAACTGGTTGAGGCTTAAATGCCCAAAGAAAAATCAACCTAAAGAAAATTACCCCAGCACATGTAATCAAATTTTCAAAAGTCAAAGACAAGGAGAGAATTTTTTAAGCAGGAAGAGGAAAAAAGATTTGTGTCTTACAAGGGAATTCCCATAAGACTATCACCAGATTCACAGCAAAAACCTTCCAGGCCAAGAGGGAGTAGAATAGCACATTCAAAGGGCAGAAAGAAAACAAAAACAGCTAACCAATATTATAACCAGCAAGGCTTTATTTTAGAAGTGAAGAAGACATTACCAAACAAAGTCTGAGGGAGTCCATCACCACTATTTGCCTTCCAAAATATGCTAAAGGGTTTTTTTAAGTAAGCAAAAGATCAACCCAACTTTACACCTCGAGGGGTTAGAAAAAGAATAACAAACTAAGCCCAAAGTCAGCAGAAGGAAGGAAATTATAAATATTAGAATATAAATAGAGACTAGAAAAACAATAGAAAAGATTAAAAAAAACTGAGTTGTTTTTTTTTAAAGACATACAAAGTTGACCATTACCTAGAATAATCAAGAAAAAAGGCAAAGAACTCAAATAAAACTATAAATGAAAGAGGAGACATCACAACTGATGCCACAGAAATACAAAGAATAATAAAAGACTGCTATGAAATCACAAATCATGCTCAGCTCAGCCTGGGAGGAGGTCATCCACAACCCATAGCACCCTATAATAAAGACATCGTTGAGTACCATGAGGAGCTTTTCTGACTTTGAGGATGATAAGATATATCACCATGGACGTGCACTCCATCCAGCAGATAAGTCTCAACGTTAATATTATTTCAACTTTGGGAAACACGTATTAGGACATAAACCAAGGAAAATCAGTGTAAAATGTGTGGACTTCAAGGTCATTCAACTGGAAACATTATTCTCTGGACAAACCCTCACTAGTGTAATTGTCAGCATAAAATACTCTGTGTATACACTCCAGCAGGGCATGAGAGACTCCCAGAGTCACCCTCGCTGCAACCAAGCTGACATAGAATATTCCAAACCCAGAGGAGGAGTTAAGATGGTGGAGAAGTAGGGGGACCTTAAGTTTGTCTCATTCCTTGCATACAACTAGATAGTGGTCAAATCATTCTGAACACCTGAGAAATCAATCCGAGATCAGAGCAAACACATGCTGCAAGTCTACAAGTAGAAAAGTGACCAGCATTTGGAAGGTAGGAGTTTCAGAAGCTTGAATCTGGTGTGACAGAGCTGAGGATGTGGCAGAGAGAAGACAGCCTGCTTTGGGAGGCTACTGCAAAGCATCATAAGCAACAGAGTGTAGAATTGGAACTTTTAGAAGTCTGCTACGGTGGGGGGCATGCCTGGCTTAAAGGTGCTCAGGTGGTAAAGTGGGTGGAATCCCAGGTGTGACAGCGGCATCTGGGATCTTTCGGGTGGCAAGAAGAACGGATGGTTCCTGAGTGCAGCAGAGCTCTCAGGCACAGAAGCAGGGAAACCAGATGAGAATCAGCGAGTCTAGGTACCAGCTTTCTGCTCAGTGGTGCCATAAACTGTGAACCACTGCACATTTGTGCAACAGCCTTCCTGGGATGGGTCCAGCAAAAGGCAGAAGCTTGGGGAGATTCCCCCCACCCCCACCCTGCAGTAACAGTGCGGGTCCACACTGCTCCAAAAATTTGGAGTTTTGAAATTCAGTCACATGCCCAAGATAAAAAAAAAAAAAAAAAAGTTCTGTCACAAGCTGGGTGAACACAGAGTTCTGACAGAAACCAGGGACACAAGAGTGATTGATTACTTTTCTGTGAGGGCTCACTGAAGAGTTAGGGGGTGCGAATTTTCAGCTCTGGGGTTAGAGAGCAGGGCTCCCAAATATTCTTCCCGCTCATCAGGGCTGAAAGCCTTCAGGGAGCAAAACAGCGCCACCTAGTGAAGTCCAGAGCTACTTACACGAAGCCCTGCCTCCCTGTACCCTGGAGAAGCACTGCCACTAGGCAAGCCTACCTGAGAATCAGTGTAACAGACCCCTCCCCCAGGAGACCGACACAAACAACTCCCTCACACCAAGTTTAGTGATCATAGAGGGCTGCAAAGGTTCAGCTCTAGAGGGAAACAGTATATAGCATTCTTTGTATTTCCATTCTTTAGTCTTTCATTATTATTTTTTTCAATTATTTTCTTATTTTTTCAATTTTGTTATTTTTATCTTGTATTTTTATATGCACTTTATATTTTTTCTTTCCTTTCATTATATGTTACATATGTTTTTCTTTCTTATTTGGGGTTCTACTTTCTTTTAACAAGCAAACCAAAACATACCCAGGATCTAGTCTTTTTTTAGTTTTGTTTTTGTTGTTATTACTGTTTTTGTTGTTTTTCTTTTTCTATTCTGGACAAAATAACAAGATGGGGAAATTCACCCGAAAAGAAAGAATGGGAGGTAGTACTCACAGCCAGGGATTTAATCAGTGCAAATATAAGTAGGATGTCTGAACTAGAATTTAAAACAATGATTATATGGATACTAGCTGGGCTTGAAAAAAGCATAGAAGACACTAGAGAATCCCTTTACTGCAGAGATAAAAGAACTAAAATGTAGCCAGGCACAAATTAAAAGTGCTATTACTGAGATGCAGCCCCAAGTGGAGGCCATTAAAACGAGGAGGAACAAAACAGAAAAGCAAATCAGTGATACAGAAGATAAAATGGTGGAAAATAAGAAAGCTGAGAAGAAGAGGGGAAAGAAAACTATTAGATCACAATGGTAGACTTAGGGAACCCAGCAAAGTGAAATATTATCCATATTATAGGGAGTCCCAGAAGATGAAGAGCAAGGAAAAAGAGGCAGAAGCTTTATTTGTGCAAATTATAGCTGAGAAGTTCCCTAATCTGGGGAAGGAAACAGACATTCAAGTCCAAGAGGCACAGAGAATTTATCTCAAAATCAACAAAAACAAGTCAACACCTCAACATATTATAGTGAAACTTGAGAATTACAAAACTAAAAATAGAATCCTGAAAGTAGCTTGAAACAAGAGGTCTTAACCTACGAGGGCAGACCCATAAGGCTGCCAGCAGACCTGTCCAGAGACCTGGCAGGCCAGAAAGGACTGGAATGATATATTCAACATGCTAACTGGGAAAAATATGCAGCCAAGAATACTTTATCCAGTAAGGCTGTCATTCAGAATAGGAGAGTTTCCTAGACAAACAAAAGCTAAAGGAATTTAGTTTACTAAACAAGCCATGCAAGAAATTTTAAAGGGGACCCTCTAAGTGGAGAGAGAGACCAAAAGTAACAAAGACCAGAAAGGAACGAGACAATCTACAGGAACAAGGCCTTTACAGGTAATACAATGCCACTAACTTCATACCTTTCAATAATTACTCCAAAAGTAAATGGACTAAATGCTCCAATCAAAAGACATAGGGTATCAGAATGGATTAAAAAAACAAGACCCATCAATAGGCTGCTTACAAGAGACTCGTTTTAGACCCAAAGACCCCTCCAGATTGAAAGTGAGGGGATAGAGAACAATTTATCATGCTAATGAACATCAAAAGAGAGCTGGAGTAGCCATCCTTACGTCAGTCAAACTAAATTTTAAACCAAAGAACATATATAGGAGATGAAGAAGGACACTATATCATAATAAAGGGGTCTATCCAACAAGAAGATCTAATAATTATAAATATTTATGCCCCTAACTTGGGAACAGCCAAATATATGAAACAAATAACAAAATTAAAGAAACTCATCAATAATAATACAGTAATAATAAGGGACTTTAACACCCCACTCACAACAATGGACAGATCATGTAAGCAGAAGCTCAACAAGGAAACCAGGGCTCTGAATGACGCTCTGGACCAAATGGACTTAACAGATATATTCAGAGCATTTCATTCTAAAGCAGCAGAATACACATTCTTCTCAAAGGCATATGGAACATTCTCCAAAATAGATCACATACTGGGTCTCAAATCAGGTCTCAACCAGTTCAAAAAGACTGAGATCATACCATGCATATTTTCAGACCAAAATGCTATGAAATATGAAGTCAGCCATAAGACGAAATTTAAAGAAGAGGTGATATATATATATATGTGTGTGTGTGTGTATATATATATATATATATGGAATATTACTCAGCCATCAAAAAAATGAAATCTTGCCATTTACAATGATGTGGATAGAAGTAAAGGGCATTATGCTAAGCGAAATCAGTCAGAGAAAGATAATTATCATATGATTTCACATGTATGTGGAAATTAAGAAACAAAACAGAGGAGCATAGAAGAGGGGAGGGAAACAAGATGAAATCAGAGTGGAAGACAACCCATAAGAGACTCTTAACTGTAGGAAACAAACTGGGGGTTGCTGGAGGGGAGGTGGGTGGGAGAATAGGGTAACTGGGTGATGGGCATTAAGGAGAGTACATGATGTAATGAGCACTGCATGTTATATGCAACTGATGAATCATTAAATTCTACCCCTAAAACTAATAATACACTATATTTAACTAAATTGAATTTAAATTTTTAAAAAAATTTATAAAGTATTTCAAACCCATGGTGACTTTTTCATCATAAACATATTGTGATACTTGTTTCATAGATAAATCTTATGAGCCTGTTTTATGTGAATCTGACCCTAGGGGATGGATATGCTTTTGGAAACTGGAAAACCAAGAAATAGACATTTGATTATGGTAAATCCACAGGATTAATGACAACCTCAGAGTTAGATCACTCTTCTTCAGATAGTAACATTACCTCTCCCTTCAACCTTTACATAGTTTTGCTTGTATAATATCACTTTCTTATTAATAATTCTATACTGAACACTACCTGCTTGAGTGATGTTTCAGTGTAAGAGGCAAGCCAAAAGAGATGTCAGCCTAAAGAGCCAACTGTCCAAAGTTAGAGCCTTCTAACTTCCTTAACTCTAATCTTGCCCCTTAAATCCATCCTGCCGATGGCTGCTGGATGGACCTATTCAAAAGGTATATCAGACCATATCATTTCCTAGCACTCCCTTCAGCAGTGCCTTTATAACATATTGAGTCTACATTGGTTAAAATTTCATTCATAGTCTTTCATAACTTGGCTCTTCCTCCCTCTCCAGCTTCATCTTAACCACACCCACATTTTAGCAATACATAAATACGTGTTTATATCTGCACACACCATATTTTCTATACCTTTGTGCCCTGATTCTGTGAATCTACTGAGTTTTCCTGGAACCCCCCTTTCTTGTACTTTCTGGTCAAATCCCACTTATTCTTAAATATTCTACTCCAGGGTAACATCTTCTCCAGGAATTCTTTTCTGTTTCCCCAAAGCTCAATTTTATGCCTTAAGTTTCCATAACATCCTGTATATCAAACCACTGTAGCTTTTATCTCACTATATTAAAATTATAATCTTATGACCTGTATAACTGTGAGGGCAAGAATCTTCCCTCTACCATAAGTCCCTGGAATGCCTCACTGGGCCTGGCATGAAGTAGTAGTGCCACAAATGTTGACCACACTGAACTGAACCAAATTTCCCCCTTTTTCTGATCTCTGGAGCCCTCTGTTTCCATGCTGGAAATAGATGGATGTACTGGATTTCTCCTTCGCGCTCACAGTGATGGTCCTTGCTTTTTCCCCACATTGGATTTGTGCCTTGCTTCTTACATATATGAGTGAGAAAAGGAAAGGTGGACTGAGGATTTGCTCACAGTTAAAAGGCTGAATATTTGTGCCAGATTCCTAACCAGTGTTGCTTAAGTGCCTTTCTCCACAGAAACCCGTGGATATAAGGACAGCCCAGTTTGTTACAATTATGCCAAGAAATGTGAGGAGGAAGATACTTAATTGTTCAAGGGAAAAATCATGTTTTGTAGACAATCTGGCAGAGACTAAGGAAGAATTCAAATTATCCCTGGGGACTTCTGGGCACTAGTCCCAGTGGCATAAGGGCCTCTGATCTTGAAAGCAAGCACTGAAGCCTTTCTTCCCTGTGTGGCCAGGGACCAGTTCCAAACCAACATCTCCTCACAGAATGTCCTAAGACTCCAAGCATAATCAAATTTTGCTGAAAGTAATAAATGGATTCACCTGATCACACATCCCCTTCCAGGCAGATGTGTCTCTTGATCACTTGGAACAACCAGGTCTCATTTCCCTCTCTGAACTTCTGCAAGTGCAGAGAGTGATTTCTTTATTATCCTCATGTTGAAGGAGCTGTTATGTGTAACCAGCTGGATTCTTCCTGCTTGGGTTGGAAGTTAGATTTGGTCTGAAGTCATCACTCAGAGCCTGTAGAGTCTCAGAGAGACTGAAACTATAATCTTACCCTCACCCTATACCCTGCTCCAATATACAATTAGGGAAACATAGTAACAGGGTGAAGTGTTCTGGACCATGCTCTAGAAGATCCAAAATTTAAGTCCAGTTTTGCCAGTCACAGAGGGGTTGTTGTGCTCAGGCCCTTCATTGCTCTGGTCTGAAGTCCCCCAGTTGTTAAGGAGCAGGCGGCAATGTACTTTTACCCTCTAACATCAGTGGGTTCCCCCATCAGCTATATAGGGATGATCCAATTTAATAAAGGCCAATGAATGGCCATTAATGGCACAATGAGTTATTTTCAACGTTAAATCCTAAAAATAGAACACCACAGTTGGTTAAAATGCTGTCTGAAAACTACTTAGCAAAATACTACTTCTAAATGGTTCATGCTAGACTATGGGATGGTCGGAGATCTGGAACAGGGATATAAAGTGCCTAATGGGAGGATCAAAGCAGGAGCTGTCAACTGGTATGGAAGTATTTCAACGTTTTAGTTACCTGGTGCATATTGACCGAATATCCATATCTGACCCTTATGTGAAATTTCACCAAAGGAAAAGTGATATGTCTGCTAGAACAATCAAGTTCTTGGTAATTCTATCGGGATTTGGGAAGTATAGGCCAAAGGGGTATTGGGAAGGGAGGAAATTGGCAGAGGGGCCCAACCTCTACAAGTCGGATTGAAGAAAAACAATAGTACATTAGGGAAGCACCAACTTGCCTGAGTCTCTCCTGTTCTTTTCCTATCCCCCTCCTCACACAATTCTTTTGACTTATAGGAGTATACCAATATGGTCAAGCCCGTTCTCTTTTCATAATAAAGAGGAAAAAGCAGAACTAACAATTACCAGGAGCCCATGGTATTTTTTTTTTAATTAGTCATTTCTCCATATGATAAATTTATAATGAGGTACATTTATTTTTATTTTACAAATAAATAAACCTAGATGCAGAGAAATTAGGAAATTTATCTAATAACACATAACTCCCAAGTAGCAGAGACCAGATCCCCATTCAAATCTAACAGAAGCCAAGATTTATGTTCTTTCCACTGTATCATATGGCCTCCTTCAAGGGAACATTGTTAGAGAAGTGTTGGCATTTATAAAAATAAAGACCGTTCTATCTCATTTATTTCTATTTGGATCCCCTCATTTAAGTGTCTGAGCATGGACCCTATGCAGAGTAAATCTTCTTTGACCTTCCCTACTGAATGAAACTTGGTTTCCACATGTCTCAGCTCCTGGAAGTCAAGCACTGGCATAGCACAGCCTTCATGCCTCTGGTGCAAAGTTTATGACTTCTTTATTATTTTGTCTTTTTTTTCCCCCCTATTTGTCTTGAAAATCTTCTCTTTTTCTTGGGTAGGTTGAAGACCCTGACAGATGTTTCTAACAGAAGACCAACCTGTGTAGCAGACAATAATAGCAATTAATGGATAAGAGTGCTAAATTTGGAGTCAGGTCACTTTTCAAATCACAGCTCTTTTGATTGTATCTCCTCTCCCCAAGCATCAATTTCCTCAACTATAAATTATGGATTAAAATATACTTACCATATATAAATATGGCAAGAGGAAAACTAGAATGAACACTAGGATTGTTGCATTAGAATTAAAGACAATATAAATAAAGAGCAGTGTGTATGTATGGTGTGTGTTTGTGTTATATATATATATTTCTTAGCTCAGTCCACTGAGAGGGTCTGGACAAAGAGCACTCTAATAATAATGAGCACATCTAAAACCCAGATCTTGGCTTCTAAATACCAGTTTCCACCAAACAAAAGGAGAGAATCTTGAGTAGTTGGTTGATTACAAATCTAGGACAGGGAAAGAACAAGATAAGATAAGCCTGGAAAAATGTGTTGTGCCAGAAAGTAATAAAATGCTCAAAAAATAAAAGAAACATGTCAAAAGGAAACAGGGACTGGCTGAACTAGGAAAATGTAAATATCAAAATAAATAATGATAATAATAGATTAAGCCCCATTGAGTAAAATAGCAATTCATGATACATACATATGGAAAAGACAAAGCCTTTCTCAAAGTAGAATTCCAACTAATTAATGTAGACAGAATAATGGAACTTTTAAAATCACCAGTTAGTAACCATTCTATAATCATTCTAACCATTCTATAATAATTCATGCAAAAAAAAAAAAAAATCAATGGATGTGCAAGCTAGTGAGTAAAAGTAGAATAAGAACAGTATTTTACATTGCCCCAAAGTACATTTAACATTTCTCCACCCACAAAATACTTATTAATTATGAAAAAGAAAAAAGTAACTTCAGAAACCTGCAAGACACAACCTTAACAAGGGAGCAAAATTAGTGCCACTAGTGATGGGATAAATCACCTGACAATGAGAACACAATTTCACTTCTATGATATTCTGACAAAAAAAGGGGGCCGTTGGTTGGGGAGAGTGCATCATCACGATCCAATCATGAAGAAAATTCAAACAAACTCAAATTGAGAGACGTTCTACAGAATGACCAATACACTTCAAAAATACCAGGGTCATGAAAGTCAAGGAATAGCTGAAGAACTATTTCAGATTAAAAGAGAGAAAGTGACATGAAAACAGTGTAATGCATGGTCTTATACTTTCTTCTGCTACAAATGTCATTATTGGGGCAGTTGGAGAATCTGGAACAGCATCTCTGGGTGAAGGGTAAATAAGGACTCTTTCTACTATTCTTGAAGTTCTTCTGTAAGTTAGAAATTATCTCAAAATTAAGTTTATAAAATGACCCACCTCTTTAATCTTTACGAAGATTAAAGGAGTACCTGTCGGGGCACCTGGGTGGCTCAGTGGGTTAAAGCCTCTGCCTTCGGCTCAGGTCATGATCTCAGGGTCCTGGGATCGAGCCCCGCATCGGGCTCTCTGCTCAGCAAGGAGCCTGCTTCCCCCTCTCCCTCTGCCTGCTTCTCTGCCTACTTGTGATCTCTCTCTCTGTCAAATAAATAAATAAAATATTTAATAAATAAATAAATAAATAAATAAATAAATAAATAAAGGAGTACCTGTGTAAAAACACTTAGCACAGTGCCAAGCACAAGGTAACCCTCAACAATGGCAGCAAGAAAGAAAAGGAATGTTAACTTCCAATTCCAGAACACATATTAAATTTAAATCAATAAGTATGTTTTGAACTCCGCTCATAGCACTACGCTGAAACTAAAGAGCACCTACTCAAGTGGAAGACTAGACCTAACCCTATCTGAGTTTACAAACTGCTTAAGAAAATAGGACTTACAGGAGGTTGCAGAATAGTGCCAAAATGAAAGGCAATATTTAATTAAATGGAAGAATAATTGTAACAATATAATCACTACAGGCCAGCAAGGGAGGAAACTGACTTGTGTCTTCTCTACTATGTGCCAGGAAATCACTATTCATTTTATAAGCTTTCTCTCCTTGTATTTCCTTAAAGATGGCATTCTTTGATTTTTTTAGATGAAGACATTGAGGTCAGGAAAGTATGACAACAAATTCTAAATTCCACTTGAGAACCTATGTCTTGAAAATGCAATAGAATGATTCAAAAGAGACTGTTCTGACAAATTCAAGATTTCTGGTTGGCAGTTTGACAGATTTGCTATACCCAGTGACCTTCTGTTGATGGTCTTTTCTTAAATTGATTTAAAAAGGAAATGCATATTGAGTGAATACAAAAGATTTAGTGATAAGAAAGGAACTGTAACTGGACCCTGAACTATAGGGAAGTTCTTGGTGAGACGAAGCATGCATAAAGATATGGTAGAAAAGTTCTACTGTGTTCCTGGGGCAACTAAGTTCCTTGTCTAAAAGGGTATATCTTGGGAGCACTGAAAGGCATGACATAAAAGCATACAATCAGGAATGCCTTTCAACAAATACTTACTTAGCTTTTACTTTGTACCAGACTAGGAAAGTAATAAAAGTTCCCTGATCCTCTGGGAAGTCTTTGTAAAGAATACTACTAACAACATTGATACCAGCATCAATGATAGATGACTTTTTACCAAGATTTTAGTTAAAGCCCACTAAGACTCCAAGTGGTAGAAAACACAGTGTATTACAAAGAGTATTTAAATAGAAATCTCCACTTCTGGAATATGGTGGACCAATTATTCTGAAACATTCTCTACCAACAGACCCAAAAAAAAAAAAAAAAAATCAGATGCTACATTAATTACACAAATAATATTTAAATGCATATTACCCTCACAGAAAGAAAATAATGGAAATAACCAAGAAGCAATAAAAACAAAAATAAAATAAAGAAGAATGAATAAATTGAATCTAGACTGACAAACACAGAAGCTGAGATTGCCTTGGTACCAAATGCTGATGTCAGGAACCAACAGCTTTGAGGATTAACACCAGTTGGGGAAGGACAGGAGACTAAGCTTTGGGTGGAGCAAAGTGGAGGAACTGATGCTAAAACCTTTGATAGAGTTGGAACACCCAGAGTTTATACCCTCAGGGAAAGTTTAGGACAGGGCTGTGGGGGGGATCCATCTAACAAAAGCAGCCAATAAGATATTTGTCTATCTCTGTCCATTCTTCCTCAAGAATTTGCAGCCAAAGGCCTGATATTCAGCCAACATCCACCTGATTGTTAAAATGCTGAAATACTTCCATATCAGTTGACAACTAGCTACTGCTTTGATCTTCCCATTAAGCACTTTATGCCCTTGTTCCAGATCTCCAGCTATCCTAATGTGGCATAAATCATTTAGAAGTAGCATTTTTACTGCTAAGTTGTTTTCAGCACAGAAAGTGCTTCCTTTAGACCAAGTTATTTAGTTCCTTTAGACCATGATATTTTACTTTTAGGATTTATAGTTGAAAACAACTCACTATGTCATTGATGGTCACTTGTTGGTTTCTATTAAATCATATCTGCTTAACCAAATTGATGTCTAATTCTTTGTAACCAGAATGATCTGTCCTGGGAAGTGACATCAACAAGATGATGGAATAGGAATCTCCAGACCCTCCTGCCCCCACAGAGACTGAGACTCAACAATAATACACAAACCAGTTCCCTTTGTGATAAATCCAGAAACCAGTTAAAAGCCTCCTGCAACCCAGGCAAGCATGAAAATAGCAGCATCAAACCTGGTAGGAAAATTTTAACACTCACTCAACATTGCCCCTTCCCACAGTCTAGCATGGCACAATCAGGAGAAAACTTCTAGATCCTGGCTTTTTCCTGAGGAAGGAAAGAGAAAACTGAAACATACATCCAACGTTCAAACTTTTGGGGGGCTACCCAAGGAACTCGCTTCTGTCTTGTCTGAATCTAAGCACTGAAAGGAAAAGGTGCCAGGCTGGGAGCCACTGAGAACAACGGCAATGATTTGGAGCACTTATTCAACACAGTCCCTCTTCCCAGCTCATCACTGAATAAGTGAGAGAAAATTCCCAACTCCCAATTTCTCCCCAGGGAGGAAAAGAGTTGGAGCATGCATCCAATGTTCTGACCTTTCAGGGGGCTGCCTGAAGGACTGGATTCTATCTCACTTGTCTCAGATCACTGAAAATGACCCACATATTCCTTATATCTAGGTGTTACTGAGAATAAGAGAGCTAGGAGTGTTGACGCTGGTCCAGGAGACTCAAAGTAAAGCAGACAGAAGCCAGGACAGCTCAGCAGCCTCTTCCTCAGTGGGGGAAGAATGGTGGAGCACGCATCCAACATTCTGACTTCACATGGGAATTGTTTTTTTCTTACCTGATACAGAAAGTTAATAGAATCTGGTATCCTCTAGAAGCCTGGAGGTTACTGGAAACAGAGAGCTGGGCAATTTGTGGTAGCCCCAGAGAATCTGCAGTGCTGCAGATAAAAACCACAGAGATCAAAATATTCAAAGCTCCTGAAAAAAGATGCCAGCAAGTACCTTTAACTGTGAATCTGACTGTGCAGGTCAACAGAAAATGTATCCACAGAAAAGGATCGAGAGTCCCAAGTATCTCTAGCAAGGCTCTTTGAAAAGATCTTTTCCTGTATAAAGCTGGTCCAGGTAGACTGGAAGAGGTGGTTATTTTTCAAACATGCAGACCTAAAACAAAGTTACAAACTACATGAAGAAACAGGAAAACATTATTCAATCAAAGAAACAAAATAAATCTCCAGAAGACAGCCCTAATGAAACAGAGGTATATGACTTGTCTCACAAAGAATACAAACTATCATAAAGATGGACAGTGAGTTCAAGAAACAGTCCATTAACAAAATGAGACTATCAACAAAGATACAGAAAATATGTCAGAAGAACAAAACTGGGGGCACCTGGGTGGCTTAGTCATTAAGCATCTCTCTTTAGTTCAGGTCGTGATCCCACAGTCCTGGGATCAAGATCCACATTGGACTCCCTGCTCGGCAAGAAGCCTACTTCTCCCTCTCCCTCTCCCACTCCCCCTGCTTGTGTTCCCTCTCTTGCTGTGTCTTTCTCTGTCAAATAAATAAATAAAATCTTTAAAAAAAAAAAAAGAACAAAACTGAAATTTTAGACCTGAAGAACACAACTGAATAGAAAAATTCAATAGAGAAGTTAAACAGGAGACTGGATCAGGAAGTAGAATCAGCAAATGTGAGAACAGATCATTTGAAATTATTCAGTCAGAGGAGCAAAAATAAAAATCAATGAGAAAAGGAAGGAAGGAAGGAAGGAAGGAAGGAAGGAAGGAAGGAAGGAAGGAAGGAAGGAGGGAAGGAAAGAAGGAAGGAAGGGGAAAGAAGAAAGAAAGAAAGAAAGAAAGAAAGAAAGAAAGAAAGAAAGAAAGAAAGAAAGAAAGAAAGAAAGAGAGAAAATTAAAGGAATTATAGGACGCCATAAAGCCAAACAATATAAGCATCATTGGAGTCTCAGAGGAACAGGGAAAGAAAGAAGCAGGTTGTTTATTTGAAGAAATAATGGCTAAAACTTCCCAAATCTGAGGAAAATAAATGAATTTCCAGATTATTGAAGCCTAAAGGAACCCAAGAAGGAAGAATCCAAAGTCCAACCAAGACATATTATAATTGAGTTGTCAAAAGTCAACAATAGAGACTTTTGAAAGCAGCAAGAGAAGAGATTTGTCATATATAAAGGAGCCCCCATAAGAACATCACCAAATTTCTCCACAGAAACTTTAAAAGCCAGAAGAGAGTGAGATAATATATTCAAACTGCTGAAAGAAGAAGGGGAAACAGATGAAGTAAAAGGATCCTGAGCCCGCCTTCTCCCGAAGACACCAAGGCAGCAACTACATGTAATGCAACCCACTCTGAAAACAACCTGAAGACTGGTAGAGCTAATGACATAGAGAGAAAGCCACATCAAGGAGAGTATTGGGGCGCCTGGGTGGCTCAGTGGTTAAGGCTCTGCCTTTGGCTCAGGAATGATCTCAGGGTACTGGGATGAAGCCCCACATTTGGCTCCCTGATCAGTGGGGAGCCTGCTTTTCCCTCTCTCTCTCTCTGCCTCTCCCCCTGCTTGTGGGCTTTCTCTCTCTCTGCCAAATATATAAATAAAAATCTTTAAGAAGAAGAAGAAGAGGGGCGCCTGTGTGGCTCAGTGGGTTAAAGCCTCTGCCTTCAGCTCAGGTCATGATCTCAGGGTCCTGGGATCGAGCCCCGCATCAGGCTCTCTGCTCAGCCAGGAGCCTGCTTCCCCACCCTCCTTCTCTGCCTGCCTCTCTGCCTACTTGTGATCTCTCTCTCTCTCTGTCAAATAAATAAATAAAATCTTAAAAAAAAAAAAAAAGAAGACGAAGAAGAAGAAGGGGCATCTGGGTGGCTCAGTCAGTTAAGTCTCTGTCTTCGGCTCAGGTCATGGTCCCAGAATCCTGGGATCCAGCCCTGTGTCTGGCTCCCTGCTCGGTGGGGAACTTGCTTCTCCCTCTTGCTCTGCCTGCAGTTCCCCTTGCTTGTGCTGTTTCTCTCTCTCTCTCTCTCTCTCTGTCCTCTGTCAAATAAATTTTAAATATCTTTAAAAAGAAGAAGGAGGAGGAGGAAGAGGGAGAGGTAGGAAGGGCAGAGATGCAGTTGGGAACCCCCACACAGTGACCTAGAATCAGGACGATATCACAAGCATGAAGGAGTGGGGGAATCAAGCCCCACAAAGGCAGGCCCAGCCCTGGGGATCTGTACCAGGAAGACAAGCTCCCATAACATCTCCCTTTGAAAATCTTTGGAGCTTAACTCTGGGAGAGCCAAAGGACTGTAGAAACCATCTCTACTCTTAAAAGGCCAGCAAACTGTATCATTCAGCCTGATACCTAGCACTGAAGCAATATTTTTTAAAGGGCCTGGGTATATATGAAGGCGATTAATTGACTAATTTCGGAATGTGTGCCAAAGGGGCAGGGATCTGCAGGAGCTTTCTCTGGGAACAGAAGTGCCGATGAGTCTAAATTTTCTGGCCCTCCTTTAGCCTAGCACAGGAGCCAGGTCTGACACTTTCCATCTACCTTGCTAGCACCACTTGCTCCATCCAACCCACTCACCCCGAGAGGCTCCCCCACAAAGCAGCTCCCACTGCACCACCTCTGGTATCTCTCCAGAGAGACTCCTGCCCTTAGGGGATATACAATATGATATAATAAACATAAAACATGGAAGAAGTAAAAATGTAGTGCTTTCACATTGTGTTCAAAATTAAGTGACCATCAACTCGGTATTGATTGCTACATAGGTAGAATATTATATATGGATCTCATGATAATCACAAACCAAAAACATATATTAGATACATAAAAAATAAAACATAACACTAAAAAAAAGTCGAAAATCCACAAGGGAAGAGAGCAAGAGAATAAAGGAACAGAGAAGAACTACAAAAACAATCAGAAGACAATTAACAAAATGGCAATAAGTACATATCTATCAATAATTATTTTAACATAAATAAACCAAATGCTCTAATCAAAAGACATAGGGTGGAGGAATAGTTTAAAAAAAAAAAAAACAAAAAAAAACAAAACCCAATACATGCTCCCTGCAAGAGACTCAGTTCAAATCTCAAGACACACACAGACTGAAAGTGAGGAATGGAAAAAGATATTTCACGCAAATGGAAACATAAAGAAATCTAGGATAACAATAATTATATAAGACAAAATAGACTTTAAAACAAAGACTGTAATAAGAAACAAAGAACAGCGTTACATAATGATAAAGGAATCAATCCAACAAAGAGGATAAAACGATTGTGAATATCTACACACTCAACACAACAGCACCTAAATATATAAAGGAAATATTAGCAGACATAAAGGGAGAACTTGAAAGCAATTCAATAATAGTAGGGGACTTTAACACCCCATTTACATCAGTGGATAGATTATCCAGACAGAAAATCAGTAAGGAAACAGTGGTTTTGAAAGCACATTAGACAAGATGGGCTTAACAAATATGTAGAGAACGTTCCATCTAAAAACCTCAAAAATGCATTATTTTCAAGTGCACAGGGAACATTCTCTAGGATACATCACATGTTGGGCCACAAAACAAGTCTCAATAAATTTAAGATTGAAATCATATCAAGTATCTTTTCTTTCTTTTTTTTTTTTTTTAAGTAAACTCTATGCCACACATGGGTCTTGAACTCATGACTCTGAGATCAAGAGTTGCATACTCTACCAACTGAGTCAGCCAGGTGCCCCTCAGGTATCTTTTCTGATCACCGTGTAAACTAGAAATCAACTACAAGGGAAAAAAACTGGAAAAAACACAAAAACATGAAAGCTAAACAACACACTACTAAACAACAAAAGTCAACAGAGAAATTCAAGAGGAAATCAAAAAATACATGGAGACAAATGAAAATGGAAACACAACAGTTCAAAATCTTTGAGATGCAGAAAAGCAGTTCTAAGAGGGATTTATAGTAATTGGGCTGAACTCAAGAAACAAGAAAAATCTCAAATAAACAATCTAACCTTACACCTAAAAGAACTAAAAAAAGAACAAAACCCAAAGTTAGTGGGAGGAAGGAAATAATAAAGATCAGAGCAGAAATAAATGAAATAGAAACTAAAAACAAAACAAAACATTAACAAAAAAAAAAAAAGAAAGAAAGAAAAAAACATACAACAATAGAAAAGACCAAAGAAACTAAGAATTGGTTCTTTGAAAAGATAAACAAAATTCATAAGGCTTTAGCCAGACTCATCAGGGGAAAAAAGGAAAGAAGACTGAAATAAATAAGAAATGAAGGAAAAGAAGTTACAACTGAATGAATGAGCATGGAGGGCGAGCCATGCCCTTGGCTTTAGGGAGGTTGTGTCTTCACATGCCCACTTCCACTAGCAAGGTAGAGGAAGAGCGCAAAAGAAGGCATACTCCAACACCTCCATCTCAAGAAAAATCTCAACAAACCCCTGCCCCTCCAGCACTCTTTAGTATGACCAATGGGATCACCATCACATAAAATCCCCTTAATCTGCTGCCTTTGCACTGGTTCCTGAGACATGTGAGTCCATGCACTAGCCTCTCAAAAGAAGTATCTCAGATCTCCTAGTCTACCAGGCTCCCTGGATGTAAACCCCACTGGTTTTCAAAGTCAGACATTTTGAGGGTATGGTCTCTCTGGTGCAAGTCTCAAGGGTTGGGGTGCCCAGTGTGGCGCACAAATCCCTCACTCCTCAGGGAAAGTCTTCAGGAGTGAGGTCCTTCCCTATGGTGTGTCACAGAGCCAGAGATAGGGTTTTGGTGAGACCGTGTCTCTGCCTCTCCTACCCAATCTAGATGCGGTCCTTTTATCCCTTGTGAAGAAAGGTGTTCAGCTAGTTTTCAGTTCTTTTTCAACAGGAATTATTCTATATGTAATTGTAGATATGATGTGTCTATAGAAGGAGGTGAGTTCAGGATGTGTCTAGGCTGCCATCTTGAACCACTGCATAATTTACAAGTTATTCTTCTTTTTTCTAGAAAATAAAACACAGTAGTTTTACAATTCATTCAATGGCAGCTGGTAATCATCAAATGAGCAGTGGTTATCTTCAGAAGTTTTTACACTAGCTATGCCATCGTTTCTTGAGGATGAGCAAATACCTAGAGTCACAGACATTTCCCATATAAGATGCATCATATAAATCAGATTTGATTTATCACCAGCAATTATAAAACCAGATCTAGGGAAAGAACTAGGTCTGAGGACACACACATGGTCTTAATATAGTGAATGTTGAGCCTGCCCTGATTATTACAAAATCAAAATGGCAAGAATAGTCACAGTATAAATTATTCTTAATGAACAAACCAATAGGGAAAAAATGGACAAATGACTTAACTAGACTCTTATCAAAAGAGAAAAACCAAATAACCAATAAACATATGAAAAGATACCCCAACTTAGTTGTGATCAGGGAAATCAAATTAATCTGTCATGAGGGACCACTAAATAACCATCAAGTTGTCTAAAGTGTAAGGTCTGACAGTACCAAGTAGTGCTAAGAATGTGGAATAACCAAAATCGTTACACATTGCTAATGGATATACAAGTGAGTAAAAAGCACTTTAGTAAACAATTTGACATTTAGGATAAATTGATGTTATATGTGCCCTGTGACTTAGCAGTTTCACTCCAAGGTATCTCTCCTCCAAAAAGCAAGCCTGGGTACACAGAATGTAAGTAACAAGAATGTCCACAGCAGCACTCTTTACAACCCATGGAAACAACTCAAATACTTGTCAGCAGTCATAAATACAATAAGTAGTCAATACACTGAGGTAAAAACTAATGCTGCACACAGAAACACAGACAAATCTTAAAAACATAATAAAGAAGGAAGCCAGTCACAAATAATACTTTTGTGCTGCCATTTATAAATAGGTCAAAAAGCGGCAAATTAAACCACCCTATTTGGGGCACCTGGGTGGCTCAGTCAGTTAAGCTTCTGCCTTGGCTCAGGTCATGATCTCAGGGTCCTGAAATCAAGTCCCACATCAGGCTCTCAGGTCAGCGGGGAGTCTGCTTCTCCGTCTGCCCTTCCCCCCACTTCTGCACTCTCTCTCTCTCTCCCTCTCTAATGAATAGATAAAATCTTTAAAAAAAAAAAAATCCTACTTAGTGATGCATACTGAAGGGAAGACCACAAAGCAAAGCAAGAAAATGACGATTATCCAGGTCAGAGTGGCAGTTGCCTTGGGAGGGTACAGAGTGGGCTGTGATCACTTAAGAGTTCCCTGGGACCTTCCGTGATGCTGGAAAAGGTTTATTTTCTTGATCTAAGTGCTGGCTACACAGTGTTTGCTATATGCTCCATCACTAAGCTATGTTCATGATTTGCTTATTTTTCTTTATGTGTATTAAATTTCATCATTTAGCAGTGGTCTATTTTTAAAATTTAAAAATAAGGGGGCGCCTGGGTGGCTCAGTGGGTTAAAGCCTCTGCCTTCGGCTCAGGTCATGATCTCAGGGTCCTGGGATCGAGCCCCGCATCGGGCTGTCTGCTCAGCAGGGAGCCTGCTTCCC
>CM052899.1:44626747-44657476 GCA_028534135.1 Potos flavus
AGCTGGGAAAGGGGCTTGCTCCTTCAATAGGTTAATTTATTAATGTAGAATAAGATGTGTAGTCATCATGTTTGGTTTTGTTTTTTCTTTTTTTTTCCCAAATACTTTTATTTTATTTTTTCAGTGTTACAAGATTCATTGTTCATGTACCACACCCAGTGCTCCATGAAATACATACCCTCCTCAATACCCACCACCAGGCTCGCCCAACCCCCCACCCCTTCCCCTCCAAAACCTTCAGTTTGTTGCTCAGAGTCCACGTGGTTTTGTTTTTTCTTGAAGTCAGACATGATACGGAGAGCACAAAAATTCTAGGAAACTAAAAAAAGAAGAAAGCACGAGCAGGGCAAACAATAAAGCTGTCTGTGTTTCCCTGGCACTTTTCCCCAACAAGACCTCAGGCAGAAGGTGGGAATGCTCAGTACAGTTAGGAAAAGCTCTTGCCCGGAGGTTGGGATGGTGGTTTAATCAGGACACGCACAGGTGGAGAGGAAAGAGTCCATCCTGCGCATATGCTAATCTCCAAATGCATTGTAGATTTGCTTTTCCAGAAACAGATATAGGAGGGGTTCAGAAGTATTTAGAAAATGTTACGTCCATTCTTTCCATATTCCCAAATGCACGATTTATCAATTTAAAATACAGGGAGAGGGACAGAGAGTTGATTCTCGGAACTGAGAATCAAAAGAGCTGAATATTTTATGCCAGCACAGCTCGCCCCTTGCTTCTTTTCTTTGTGCCCACTCACCCATTCACTCATTCAAGCCCTGTGGCCTCCAGCTCTGAAAGAACAAGAAGGTACCACTAAGTCTGCGCTGTGTCTTGGCAGCAGATGGTCAGGCTGTGGCCTGCATTCTGTGGCAGGAACTGTATGCCCCACGCAGTCTTCCATGGAGCCATGCAAGGGAACCCTCAGCCCTGATCTAGTATTGAACTACTTATTTCTAGGCCACTAGCACCCCTCCTCTTCCCCACTCCATGCCAATCCACAGTGGTGCTCTCAGCAACACACATTGTTGGAACCCAGAATAAAACTTGCCTGGCTGTTTTATGCATTCACTAAGAGGTCTTTTAGAGACAATGTGCAAAAAAAGGCAAGAAAAACAGCTATAATGGTGGAATTTAATAATGAAGAAGGAGGAGGAGGAAAAAGGAAAGGAGGAGCAGGTGGTGGTCTTAGTGGGGGAGGGGAGGAAGAGAAAGAAATGAATAACCTAATTTCTACCAGAATGAGTGCAATGCACTTTGTCATTTGTCATCCTCAGAAAACCCTTTTATAAATAATGCACTTTTTGAGAAGAGGAAGTTGAAGTTCAGAGGGGCCAAATAATTGATCCAAGGGTATATGACTGCAAAATGGAGCATAACCAATAAAATTATGCTCTACTGCCACTCTACAAACTCAATCCTACAGTCGTGGGCTACTTGGGTACAAGCCTTCCTCAAAGGGCAAGAATATAACTAAACTAAGTGTCTCCTCAACTTCTGGTCCTCCACCCACCACTCCAGGGAAGACAGACCTAATGACCCTTCTCCAGAGCTGTGTCCCTATAGCTCCAGGGAAGTGATGTCCTGCTCTACTCTGAACACTGGGCATCCAACCTTGCACACCGCACTGATCTGGCTCTTCCTGTGACAGACCAGAAGAGAGTTCCAACCCACCCATTCCAAGACTAGTACCTTTCCCAGAACCCTAAAAGTTCCCAAATACTAGGCAACGCTTCATACTAGTCATTTGGAAAATGAAGCCCCATGGTTCATTTTTTTTTTTTTTTTTGCTTAACCTTGTTTCCAAGGTCACACAATCAGTCTTAAATTCCAAGGTCACACAATCAGTCTTAAATTAAGCCCATGTTTATAATATCACTTGTCTGGTCTCCTGTGTTCTCAGTGGGACTCCGAAGGAAAGCAGAAAGTAAGTAGAAAGAAAGTAGACACTTCCTGCCATTTTCTATCATATATGGGAAGTTATAGGGTGAATATTTGGGCCTGGGCATGAAGATGCCTGGTCTCTGCACCTGTTTGGCCTTGACTTGTCCTTCTTTTCCCAGGATTTGTAGAAGGGGAAGTAGCACAGACAGGAGCAGGGACTCTTCTTCCTCTAACCCTGAAGCAGCCTGTCTCCCCTGAGTGCCCTTCCAAGTAGAATGAGGACAATGTCCAGCCCCACCCAGCCTTGTCCAGCTCTATAAAGGAACTTCCCAAGCAGCCACCCCCAGGAAGTCCCAGCTCTATGCCCTCTCAAGCGATGAGGCACTTTCTCTCTGGATTACTATTCCTTCTGTTGATCTCACTGCCTTCAGGTAAGATGGCGGGTACAGGTCTGATCATGAAAGTGGGGGTCTTCTGAGGACACAGGCACTGAAAATCCCTTATGGACATAAGACCACCAGGGGGCCACCAGTAGCAGAGGGAGCGGCAGGCTAGGGATGGGATGTGAGTTAATGGTCTTCAGCCCCTGCCCTGATCATCGGTTGCCACATCCTGAAGGTCTACCCAAGCTTGAGAGAGAGGAGCCCATTTCATGGCACACACGTCACTGCTCAGCTTTCCAAATTCCTATTTCCCTTAACTTTTTCTGATTAGGCTTAGACGTGGTGGCTATCTTATCCTATCTTACTGAGATAGGATAAGAGATGAGAGGGCAGGATACAGAAGCCATCGCAAAATAATAAGCCACCCACCAGGTAGAGAGGGCAGGTCTAGGATTTCTCCCAGCCCTGTAAAGCCTGTTTTTTTTTTTACCATTTTTTTTTTTTTCCTTTAGGGAATGGATTGTTTGGAAATGATGGAATAGAAATTCGTACATGCACTGCACTTAAAGGCAGGTGCTTTTTCGGTTGCAGAATGGGATGGACATGGATAGCATTCTGTCACAACATATTGTCTTGTTGCGTAAAAATGAAGAAAAATCTCCCCCCTCAGGCCTATGAGCCATGACCTTCACCTCGTGGATCCAATTAAAAGGATATATGAATGGCTAAAAGGACAAAATCCCCACTCTGTGTGTAAAGATCTTCGACAAGCAATGGGTAGCAAATGAGGGGCAGATTCTTACCAACTTACTGGCAAAATTCCAGAGGTATTTTGTGAAGGGGCACTGGGACAAAATATATCTCCTTTTCTTTTTTCTGCCCTCCCAACCCCAATCACCAACTCCTATTTCAAATTTAAATTCAGTTGATACAGACATGGCTCCAGGCCCAAGGAAATGATGTGTGCTGGGCTCAATCACCATCGCTTACTCTGTGCCAGTCACACTTTGAAGTGGCTCACATATATTAAATCGCTTCACCCACACCACGAAAGTCTTTTTTTTTTTTTTTTTGCCCTCCAATTTTGCAGAGGAAGGAACTTTTCCAAGGTCACACAATCAGTAAGAGTTAGTTAATAGTGGGTTCGAGCCCAGACGGTCTTGATCCAGTGTCTTTACTATTAACCTATACCATCTCCCAATTATAAGTAGAGGAATCAAGCTGGAAGATTCATTGTAGTTTGTAGTGATTGTGGGTTGTAGTCCAACGAGGAGTCAAGAATCCAGCTAGATCCATGGAACAGCAGGTCCCTCAAAACTCTTCCTATGGCTTAAAGCTATAATGCTCCTGGATGCTACATCGCATTCCTGACTCAACTCAGCGACTCTGATTTTTCAAGATTAAGGTTGCCCTAAGACGCCCCACACCCACCATTGCTGCTTTCACCACTCTGGTGGAAGCAATGAGCCCGACATGCCCACACCAAAGCTTCCAGCTGTCTGTGGGGCAGCATTGTTCCCCTACCCAGGGGCAGATGTAACAGAGCTTTGTCAAGACCCTTGTCGTTAGCTGCTCAGGAGGAAGAACGACAGCTGAGTGTCAGGGTTTCCCTCCTCCAAGGGTGTGTCTGAAGGAAAAACATCTGAATATGTGCACTGGAATGTTAAGCAGGGCTTCATTCTTTCTGGAAGTACCGCCTTCTGAGACTCATCCACTTTAATCCTCAACATTCTAACAAAAAAGAAAAAGCAGAAATCTTCAGTAGTCCACAGAGCTGGCCTCCTAGGGCATCTGTATCTTAGCTAGTCCTTCTGGTTATGTCTAGAGAGGTTCTGTGGTGTTGGGCTACTTGTATTTGCTAATTAAACCCACCGCCTAACCAAAAGAAAAGGAGAGGTGGGTGCAAAAGCTCGCAAAGTCATATAAAGGCAATGAAATTAACAGGAAATACAAAGAGAAAACTGGTGAAGGGAAAAGGTGAATATTCTTTCACCAGATTTCAAAAGGGTCCACAACCCAAAATAAAGGCTAAAGATCTCTACCCTTTTCTTGTGGTTCCCAAAACCAGATCATACCAGCCTGAGGTGGCATACTGCTTTAACTTTCACGGTGGGATGCCAGAAGAGACACACGTCACTGCCTTTGATGTTCTTCAGGGCAGCTTAGATGAGACTGGAACATTCAGTTATTCTTGCTGAAAACCCACATAGGAAATAAATCAGTGTGCTGATTTATCACACATAAAAGCCACGTTGTACTCACCTCATGGCTCCATGGGTATAGTCTTCAAGGGAGTGGTCACCTGCTCTGAGGAAGCCAAAAATACTCATCTTTGTTCTCCCCATCACAGGGCAGCCATGGGGAAAGCCCATGAGTTAGGCTTGACAAATCAGATGTCTGACCCCAGGCACTGAACTTGAGTAAATAATATCACTGCATCGGTGCCATTGGGAAACTGGCTCATCCTAGCGCACCAGACCGCCTCAGGACCCGGCTCCAGCAGAGTGACCCTTCAGGGCTCCTTCGCTTATGGCCGTACTCAGAGCCTTTCCTATAAGATTTAGATCTCTCTCTGGTGCATTCCCCTCAGACTCAAAAATGCCCAGAGTTAATGTATGTTACTGGAAATCAAGAAACCTGAAGGATACAGAGAACTTTTGCTGGTATCTTATCATACAGCCATTTCACATTAAATAAGGTAATGTAGCACTCCTGCACGTGAACACTACCCACACACTGTGAAGCCGGGACAGCAGAGGAAGTAGGACTCAAAACAGGAATCCATCTACACATACAATGGGAAAGCAGATCTCAGGAACAATCAGACCGCCTCCCCCATACCATCTCCTTACTCTAAAATTCTTTTTCCAGAATCAAACTCGGAGGTTTTAAGTTTTGGCTATGTTTCAGGTCTGGGTCTGCCATAAAAAATTACTGCAAACTGGGTGACTTTAAATTCCAGAAATTTATTTTCTCACAGTTCTAGAAGTCTAAAATCAAGGTGTTGGCAGGGCCATATTCTTTCTGAAGGTTCTAAAGAAAAATCCTCTTCTGTCTCTTCCAAGCTTCTGGTGGTTATTGGCAGTCCTTGGCTCTCTTTGGTTTAGCACAACATTACTTCAATCTCTATCTTCTTCTTGTCCCTCATCTATGTGTGCTTCTGTATCTTTACATTATCTTTCTGTAATGACACCAGTCATTGGACTTAATGACTTTGGTTAGCCGGCCCTCAACAGAATGACATTTTATCAACTAATTACATCTACAAAGACTTTATTTCCAAATAAGGGCACGTTTCAAAGTTCTAAGTGGACAGAATTTGGGGGCAACATTTGTCAACCCAGTACACCCTATAAAAGGGGGATTCGCATTTTCTTTGGGGCAGAGAGAATCCCTTCTTTACTCGCATTCTTTTCACACACAATGAGGACAGCTACATCCAGAAGAGGATTTACAAATAAACCAATCTTTTCTAGGAAAACTAACATTTTTCTACATCTTGAACATTGCCTAGACTTCCCCTGGAGAAGACACAAAGAAGGATAAGGGGGTCCTTAGCCTCAAATGCTCAGAGATTATTTGGAGAGAGAGAGAAGCCTAAATAATCGCAGTGTGAGCTGACAGAGTTTATAGTAATCCATGAAGTGACTTGCAGGCTTTCCTATAACACAAGAAACTGGCATTCCCCAGCTTTATCCGGGTATAAATTGACGATTTCAAGTTGTATATATTTCAGGTATACAACTTGATGATTTCTTATGCATTATGAAACAAGCTAGTGCACATATCTATCGTGTCACATAGTTACTGTGTGTGTATGTGTGTGTGTAATGAGAACACTTAAGATCCACCCTCTTAGCAAATCCCAAGTGTACAATACCATATTGTTGACACATGAAGCTTTAAAGTCAAAGTGGAGGTGAGCTATAGGGCATATTGCAAATCTGGTATGCTTTATGTGGAAGCATAGAGAAGATTCTAGAAAAACTAGCTCACGCAGAGACAGCTAACCCAGCTGGAATCAAAGTAGAAAGCACATCACCAAATCTGTGCTCCCACCCGGGCTGTCCCTTCAGAGGTCATATATATATATATACATATATATATATATTTTTTTTAAAGGGTAATTAGATAATAATGATAGCAAAATCCCAATCTTGTGTGCCGAGTTGGCATCAAAGGGATCCACATCTTGAGCCACAGCAACTCTTCCCGAAAGCCAGTTTCTGTACCCTTCAGTGCCCACGGTGCAGAAGTAGCTCCAACTCTGGAAGCCCAACTTGAGACTCCTCTTGCCAGCCCAACCAACAGAACTGTCTCCCTTCATTCCCAGCTTAGCTTAGCTACCTTGAGCCTTCATTCCCAGCTTAGCTTAGCCACCTTGAGCCTTCTCGTCTTTTCTCTCACCCAATTTTGCATCTCAAAAGCACCAAAAATCACGCTGGGAAAAAGTGTTCTTGGTGGAGTGGGCGAGAGGAGGTGAAGAGGGGAAAGGGGGGGAACAGGCTCGCGTTAAACAGTGCCTCCGTGATGTCCTCCTGAGACCCAGTTCGTGCTCTCCGCCTGACCAAGGGACTGAGTGCCATGGGTGGGGCCGGAGATAAGCAGTGAGGTCAATGAGGTCACAGAGGTCACTCTGCACACAGAACTAACCAGTCTTGTTGTTGTCATCGCCACCACATCCACCAACACCGGGAATGTGCCAGACCCTAAGAAAGGAAGAATTCTGTTAGCAAGACTAGCCAGCCACTCCCTACCCATGGGTGCTCAGAGTTCCAGCAGAAGAGCACAGGCCTCTAAGTGTGCCCAGATCAGTGTTGGGGTGGTGGGGATCACAGGTCTCCATCGTCCATGAAGAAAGCCCATTTTTGCTGAGCACACGCGCAGACATCCAAGCAGACTGGAGTGAGTGAGCGCGACATGGCTGGGGGGGTCACAGGCAGATACCTGGTGTTCAGGAAGGGATTGTTGGAAAGTTCAGAGGCGCATTCCCTGCCTTCTTTCCCGTCCAGAGTAACCACAGAAAAGCAGTGAGCTCCACTGGTCAGATCCAGGTGGGCTCTCCTACCCACAAAATCCAGGTGGTAGCCTCTGCTGCCCAAGACTTGTCTACGAGCCACCAGCAGAGAGGTCTGACTCCCTAAGACAGGAATTACTTTTGAATCAACCTGTTGGGATAGGAGTGCCTTCTGCATATGTTGGTGGTTTGGTTTGGAGAAGTGGGTTGTATTTCCTTCAAATTACAAAACCTCCCAGCTCATCTTACAGATCCCAGGCATGGGCTTCTAAGGACAAGAGCAACTGCGCCATCACAGAGCAGGTGGGGGTAAAAATTCCTTAAATCCCCCACCACCACCAAAAAAAGTACTCAGGTGTTGCATATGTCACAAGCAGTGCCAGCCCTAGTGTGTGAAGTTACAATAGGAAATGCTCATGACCACGTGCCGAAGTGGCGATGCCTTGATGATTCCGGACCTCAGGTTGCTTCTGGTTTGTGTCTTCTTAACCCAGACTCCACTCCCGACCAGTGGGAAATACAGGCAGCGACAGAATGCCAACCCTGGAGCTTCACACCTCTGGTCCCGTTCCCACTCTGCTCTAATTCATTTTAAAGCACGATATTCCAGGGTTGTGCTGGCCAGCACAGACAAACCCGGAGCCACATCTCGTTGATTCTAGATTCCCAAATCCCATGAATGTGACCTGAAGCCCAGTTCACTTTGTGAGAGTCACATCACTGACTATAATGTGAATAATATAAATTTTCTGTCCACGAAAGCCACCTACTCTTTTTCTTGGATGTTATCATTAGTCATTGATCATCATCCTCCCTAAATGGATACTTGTGTCACTTTTTTTTTTTTTTTAATCCAAGAGCACAACCTCACGTTTATTCCACTTTGACTTCGTGTCATTAGATTTGGCCTCTCATGCCAACCTGGTGAGCTCTTTCAGGCTCCAGATTCTGTCACCCTAGGACGAGTCAGGAAATCCATTGTGGGGGTGGGTGAGATGGGCGGCACCATGGCCAAGCCCACCACCTCCCCCAGGAAGACCAGGGAGCTACAGCTCAAGCTTGGAGAACATCTGCACCCCCTGACCCCACGCCTGAGATCCTTACCTTTGATAGTACATGTAAATTCGGGGCGATAATAAGCTATGAGGCAGATGATGCTGGTTTTTGGAACCTCACATCCTTCTCTGTGCTGCCAACTTCTTTCTCCTTACTAGCCCACCTACTAACCCACTCTAAGCAAAGCTCATCCCAAAGTGCCCAAAGCGAGTTAACTCCATAAAGAGAATCGTAACTGCAAGAATTAGCAAACATTTTCTATAAAGGGCCAGAGAGCAAATTATTGAGTGGCAGCAACTCTAGTCTGTCCTCGAGTCATGAAAAAAGCCACATTTCAATAAAGTTTTATTTATAAAAACACGTGGCGGGTGGGATTTGGCCCACAGGGCTCAAGTTTGCCAACTCCTGCCCTCATAGAATGTTTCAGCTACCTTGGCCCACCGTGGAGCTCTGGGTGAGCACCACACTAAATGCCAAGGGTGCACAGAAGCCTGGGCCAGGATATCTGCCCTCAAGAGGCTTACAATCTACATGTGTTTCTGAAATACAAATGACAACATTCGATGGTATCCATTAATATCACCACTGTTCTTTCATTCACTCCTCAAACATTTGTTGTGCAACTACTATGTGGTAAGCCCATGCGCTGGTCTGTGGAGGATGTGGAGAGGAATGAGCCCCAAACACTGCCCTTGGGGAGCTCCTGCTCCAAGCAACTGCAAGGCGGCTCCTGGGACTTCTCTTCCGGGAATATCAGAGGCAGGTCTGCGTGCATAGACCAACGGATAAAAGACCAGAGCAGGAAGTGTGGTACCTGAGTCATCCCCCATATGCCTCCCTTCTTTATCCTACCAATGTGACTTTGGACTATATATTGACCTTCTCTAATCTCAGCTTCTCCTCCCTATTTGAGATAACAATACTACCCGGAAAGATTCTTATGAGGCTTAAAGGACGTATTTGTAAAGCACAGGGCCTGACACATATTAGATGCTTAATAAATGACAGTTTTATTCATTCAAAAAAAAAAATGTTCTTTACAAACACAACTCTTGACCGTTCTGTGCAATTCTGAGTTATATGTATTTCTTTCAGGGCAAGAATGAAGCATCCCAGAATGCAAAAATTATTCATTTCTTCATTTGTATTTTTTTTTTATTCACTTATGCATCTAACAAATAGGTTAATTCATGGCTACTATACGAACAAGTTCCCAAAAAAGAAGTGGGGGTGGGGGGAAACTTAATCTCTGCTCTCTGAATTTATAGCATAGTAGAAGTAATAAACCAAAAGTAAATAAATAGAAAAATCAATAATCACAAAATGGCAACTGCTTTGAAGGAAGGGTGCAGGGATACACTAATATCTATGGATATGTGTGTACATATATACATATGTGTGTGTGTATATATGTGTGTGTGCATCTGTACTACACAGCCTATGTAACCACACCCAGATCAAGATGTAGGATATTTCCATCACCCCCAGAAGATTCCTTCATGCCCCTTCTCAGTCAGTAACCCGACCAGAGGTAACCACGATTCTAAATTCTATTACCATCCATTAGTTTTGCTGCAATTGAACATGAGGTACAGAGAATCATACTATACGCAGTCTTAGGAACCTAACTTCTTTCGTTCAGCCTAAGGTTTATGAAATGCATCCATATGTTACATGCAACAGTTGTTCATTCTTTTTTATTACTGTATATGAACCACAATTTATTTATCTATTCCCCCTTTGATGGCCATTTGGCTTATTTCCACTTTTTGGTTAATACTGATTTCTTAGTAAAGACTGACAGTTTCCAAACTGGCTGTCCCAGTGTAACTCCCATCAGCAATGAGTGAGAGTTCAGGTGGCCCTTTATCTTCATAAACACTTAGCATTGTCAGTCTTTGCAACTTCTACCATTCTGCCGGATGTGGTCTCTCATTCGCATTTAATTTGCATTTCTCTAATACACACAATATGAGCATTTTCTCGCGTGCTTGTTGGCCATCTGGAGAGCCTCAGTTGTGAAGTGCCTGTTCAAACCTTCTGCCAATTTTTCATTAGGCTGTTTGTCATTTTTTTGTTGGTTTGTAGGACTTTGAATACATTTGAGTTTACAAATACATCGATGGTAATGAAATGACGGTCGGCTTTAAAATCAAACTTCCACAGAGCCCCCTACTTGGCTCAGTTGGTTAAGCATCCAACTCTTGATTTTGCTCTGATTGTGATCTCAGGGTCGTGAGATCGAGCCTGGAGTTGGGTTCCACGCTGAGCATGGAGACTGCTTAATATTCTCTCTCTCTCTGCCTTTCCTTCTCCCTCTGCCCTTCCCCACTTTTGTTCTTTCTCTCAAAAAAAATTAATAATAACAATAATTCATAAATAAAAAAATAAAATCAAGCTTCCACAGCCCTAGTGACATAATGAAGCCATAAGTCCATCACTAAGTTAGTGACAGAGCCCAAATAAGAACGTGGGTCTCTTAGTTATCCCACACTTTTCCGACTCTCCTACAGGCTGTAATGTGTGAACACTCACATTTGAGTGGGAAAGAGGAGAGGGCAGATAAAAACAAGTAAGTGCCACAAAATGTTATTATATTATTTGTCTTTCAAAACAGTGAGCCGCTGTGTTATGTCCCTGTGCCAAGTCCTGGAGGATGTGCCTTAGCCCTTATTA
This sequence comes from Potos flavus, assembly GCA_028534135.1. Lineage (NCBI taxonomy): Eukaryota > Metazoa > Chordata > Mammalia > Carnivora > Procyonidae > Potos > Potos flavus. The sequence goes on from CM052899.1 coordinate 44,637,752, forward strand.
TATCTCCTAATTACCCGGTGAATAAATAACCTTGACCTCTCATAGAGACCAAGTTTAAATAGATTACAGGGCAGAAAGAAATCAATCCATACAAAGGCTAAACAACTTTCATTTAAAATCCACTCGTCCCTACTGTTTCTGTGTGTCAGACATTAAAAGCCAGCTTTTCTGTCCCTTTTCTCCCTGTTTCCATGGGGCAGGCATGGCCGGAAGCACCTCTTATGGAGTATGACTCTTTCCCGCCACCAGATGGCAGGCTCGGTCTATTTTGCTCCTCAACAGCCTTCCGCTTGCACAGTCCGCAGAGAGCACCTGTGAACCGTGCCCAGGGTCTGTTCCAAAGTTCTGCTTGACCATCGGTTACCTGCTTTCACTGGAATTGCTCGTGATCAGAGCACTGCTAGGCACAGAGTCAATATTCAATAAAAAAAAAAAAAAAAACAAAGTAAAGTAAGAAAGGCAGAGCCCTCTCTGTGCTGTGATTCCTCCCCGACACTGTCCATTCTCTAGACTGTCTGTAACCTGTATTACGGAACACGACAGTTTACAGAAATAAATGGAAGTCAGCGGCCACATGAAAATTCAAGCCAAGGAGCACAGCAATGGGTCTCCTAACCCCAGATGGTAGGTGGGGTCCCAGAGCTGGGCGAGGCTATACCAAAGGGACCCTGCTGCCCTGCTGGGACTGACCCAAGGAAGGCAGCCCCACCGGTGGGCCAGTAGGGCAGTGGACAGAAGGATCTGCTGCACAAGGCAGCTCGTTTATCTGAAAATACATGCACATTAGTGCCTGGATCTGGGAAGGTCCTCAGAAATCATCTCTACAGATGAGAAAACTGACACCCAGATAGGGGAAGGGATTTGCCCAAAATCCCACTACTGCAGAGGCCAGAAACCAGAAAAGGCACCAAGTCTTCACACTCCACACCACGTGTATTTTGGGAAGGGAGACAGCCAAAAGGGTGGGCCACAGTTAAATTTTTTAAAATCGTTTTCATCCTCCCTATTTTGCAAAATGGATACACAACTTGTGTAGAACCAGAAAGAAAAAAAAAAAGGACCGAAATTAAATGCAATCTGATGATGGTGCAAAGGGGACTTAAGTCATTGAATCGCTTTTAAGAGCCTTTGGAAGCTCTCAGATCTAGCTCCTTCTCATTTGTCGACACTGCCTGAAGAGGAACCTGCACGGGAGAATGACAATGGGGCCAAACCTCTAGAACTCCAGAGGCTAGTGGTTACAGTTCCTATTTCACCACCAGAGGGCGCTACCTGCCTTTTTCTTTTTTTTTTTTCTTTTTCTTTTTTTTTTCGCTCCAGCCGGTGGAGAAATTGTCCACTGTACTCCCACCATGTGACTCTTTACAGGGCCAAGAGGAGCACTCTTGCCAGTTTTCCATTTATAGGTGGCAATTTTCAACAACTTTTGGAAGAGTGAGACAGAAACATGAAAAAATGTGAATTTGGATATAAATCTCACGTCATACAGCAGATAAAACTGTATATGGTTTGGGAGTAAGGAAGGGTAGAACGGGAAGAAGAACATATTTACCCCAGTTTTGCAAAGGAAATCAATCTCTGACTGTTTAAGAGATGGAAACATTAGCAAAGGTAAGTTGCTAAGTTGTATCAATTGAAGGTGAAGGATTTTTTTTCAAGAATTTGTTTATCTATTTGAGACGGGCAGCCTGCCCCAGCCCATGGGCATGGGGGAGGGGCAGAAGGAGAGGGAAAAGCCGACTCCCCGCTGAGCCTGAAGCCCCAAGCTGTGCTCCATCCCAGGACCCCAGACCATGACCTGAGCTGAAGGTAGACACTCAACCCCACTGAGCACCCCAGGTGTCCTGGGGTTTTGTTAATTGTTCATAAAATATACATAAAAGGAAAGAAAATAATTTGGAAAACAAGGGGCAAGCAAAACAAATATAATGGGCCATCTGTGACTTGAGCAGCCCTTAAAAGTCACAGACCTGGATGTAACTTACTAGCCGATGTGCCACTTACCAGAGGAATGATACTAGGGAAAGCTCTTGACTTCAGTTACTCCTGCGTAAATGAGAAAATGATAATCACACAAGAGGGCCAGAAATCAGGTGATGTGGTTGGCGCAATGTCTGACACATCACCCTAGTACAAGAGATGTTGGGTACATCTGAATCTATTAGTTAATAGTAAGACTTAAGGGCAGGTATCAGGTCTGTACCCAGATTCTATTTGACAAGAGGTCAGAAGAGACATGTTCCAAGGTACATGGTGAGTGTTTTCTTCCATAATATTTAAAATCACCAAAACAATCCAGTCAGACAGTTACCTTTTTTTTTTTAAGGCCACCAATACCAACAACTAGCTAGAAGATACAACGAAAGAAAAGACGCAAAGAAAGAAAAGACCCTATAATAGCAAACGAAAAGTAAAATACATAGAAGTAAACTTAAGGAATGGCAAATACTTACATGAAGGTACAACTGACATCCAGCAAGAGGGGGAGGGGTGAAGAGGAGGTAAGGGTGTCCTCCCCCAAGGCAGTCAAAAATCCCAGTAGAATTTTTGACTTCCCAAAAACTTAACTGCCAATAGCCTACTGTTGGCCCAAAGCCCTACCAATTACATAAATGGTTGATTGACACATATTTTGTATGCCATATGTACCATGTACTATATTCTTACAATAAAGTAAGCTAGAGAAAAGAAGATATTATTAAGAAAATGATAAGGAAAATGCATTTACAGTTCTGTATAATCACAACAAAATCCACAAATAGGTAGATTTGAACCAGCTTGGTTCAAATCTGTGTTGTTCAAAGGTCAACTAGACTTTAAATCTTTGTTGAACCCCCCACAAGACTGGAACAAATGGAAAGATTCGCCATGTTCTTAGATAAGAAGATTTGATATGATGAACATGGCAAGTCTCCCTAAGTTAACCTATAAATTGAATGTGACCTTTTTAAAAATATCAAAAAGTTAGGAATCAGACAAGCTAATTTTAAATCTCATAGGAAAACATTTGAAAGTAATCTCATCAGAAATTCTGAAGATAAAGCGTATGGACAAGTAGCCTTTCTGGGTGTTAAACACGATTACTTAGTCTCAGTAATTAAAGCAGTGTGATGATGGCAAATGACCAGACATATTACTGAAGTGAAGATACAGATCCAATTAAAATGAGCATTTAGAAATGATAAAGAAGGGACGCCTGGGTGGCTCAGTCAGTTAAGTGTCTGCCTTCGGCTCAGGTCATGATCCCAGGGTCCTGGGATTGAATCCCACATTGGGCTCCTTGCTGAGCGGGGAGCCTGCTTCCCCCTCTCCCTCTGCCTGCCGCTCCCCCTGCTTGTGTGTTCTCTCTCTCTCTCTGATAAATAAATAAAATCTTTAAAAAAGAGAAAAAAAGAAAGGATAAAGAAGCCATCTAATTAAAGATTATTCAGCGGTGTGGGGAAAACTAAAGACCCATCAAAAAAATTATAAGGTTGAATCCATATTTCATACACCACACTAAGATAAATTCCAAAGGGATCAAACTTTTAAAGATCATAAGAGGAATCCATAACAGTACTAGAAGAATGCATAGAGTAATTACTTTATAACCCGTGTACCTGTAACAAAGCTTCAGTACTACTATGGACTGAATGTTTGTGTATCCCCAAAATTTATATGTTGAAACCCTAACCCCCAAAGTTACGGTAACTGGAGGTGGGGCCTTTGGAGGTGACCAGGTCATGAGAGTGGAGCCCTTGTGAATGGGATCAGTGCCTTTATGAACATCATGTGAGGTTACAACCAGAAGACAGCTGTCTACAGACTAGGAAGCGGTCTCTCACCAGACACTGTGTCTGCCCGTCTGCCAGCATCTTGACCTTGAACTTGCCAGTCTTCAGGACTGGGAGAAATAAATGTTGTTCAAGCAGCCAGGTCTCTAAAATCTCGTTCTAGCAGCCCAAACGAAGACAGACACCTTTTTAAAAATAATAAACGGACTGCAGGAAACCAACAATTTCTGCATGTAAAAGTCAAAATACTTATGAACTGGCAACATGATCAGGAAACATCATAGATATGAAATTTTTAGAAGCTGGGGTAAAACTTCCAATTAAAATCTTTTAAAATTTTAATGAGACCTCCTTTGAAATGACTTCTCTGAATATATATTTTTCATAGCCATTTTTATATTTCAAATAGTCCCAGACATTTCCTGATAGGCTATTAGTGACTAGATCCTCACATTTTTCAAGAAGTCATCAACTACGAGAAACCCTATTCACACCAGTGGGTGATAAAAATCAACTTAAACCACATTTACAGTTCCTCGAAGATTTGCAACGATCAAAATTTTACATGAAGACCCTAACAGCCCTTCTTTTCTTTAGTTGACCAATACAATGTTCATTTTGTCTGTAACAGTGAGAATAGAATTTGAACCCATATGAAACATGCCAAAATCACAATGCTCTGACTTGTTGAACGTGTATTTCAAAATAATGATGAAGCTCTAATGTGAGAATAGTTATCATCCACTGGCCGGGATGCTACTTAGAGAGCGTGTCAGCCATAATGGGAGAAAAGCAGCTGGAAAAGGTGGAGACAGATCCAGACCCATTTCCCTGCCAGGAATTCTCATCTAAAGCCTTGCCCTCCCACCCCTTACCAGCTGTGCCTTGGGAAGACACCCGGGGCTTGGGCACAAGGAACACCACCTCCTCCAGTGGGCCCGAGGGCTCTCGGCTGTAAAGGACAGGTGGGGGGGGGGGGTCGGGAGGGGGATGTCAGGGGCGGAGTCTCTCACCTGCCGCGCTCTGCATAGTAACACAGAGCTGCCGGCCCTGAATCAGAGCCTTCGCAGAGCGCAGGGGACCTGCTCCCTGGGCACCCCCGCCCCCCTTTGCCCTGAGAAAGCCGTGGGCAGCAAGGAGGCACCCAGCTGGGCTCCCACTGTCCCAGGCTCAGCTCAGGCCTGAAGGGATTATCCACAGGCCAAGGCACCCCAGTGGGCTGGTGTCTTGGGCCATTCCAGCTACCGTAACAAAATACGACAGATTGGGGAGCGGAAGTTTATTGCTCACAGTTCTGGAGGTTGGGAAGTCTGAAATCAAGGTAATGGTAGATCGGGTGTCTTCCTGATCACAACCAGGCCTCCTTGCTGTGGCCGCGCATGGTGAAGGGAGACGGGCTGTCCGGAGTCTCTTCTTTAAGGACACTAATCCCTCCTGAGGGCTTCACCCTCAGGACTATGCATTTCCCAAAGACCCCACCTTCTTGGCTTCTGGGCTTGTTTTTGCTTTCTTTAACTTTCCCCCTATTTCCAACTCCTTGACTTTGTACATTCACACATCCTTTCGTACTCCTTGGGCAAGGAGGAGGTTTTCGTTTGCCTGGCCAAGAAGCCCAAAATGGACTTTCGATACAGTCCAAGAGACTTAGCCCGTGCTGGACTCCGTTTCCCTTATGCTTCACTATGCACAGACTGCAGCGAAGCCAGCCATGCTTTCTCTGCTGTTCTTTGCTTCCACTTTCCAGGGCTCCACCTGCTCTTACCTGCCTCCCATCAAGAACTTGTCTCCAGCCCTTCTATTCCCTAAGAGACCCGTCTTTAACTGTGCCATGGGTCCCAGGACGCCGGGGCTCAGGTAGTCCTTCTGCTCTGGACCACCCTGATGCCCAGTCCATCTGGTCCTAAACTCATGGGTGCCCTCACCCAGAATGGGCTCACACTTCTATCACCCCTCTAATCTTACCTTGCAACACTCTCTGACGTTTAATTTGGGCAGAAAGGGGTGAGGCACAATTCCTCCAGGACCGCCCCTTCCTTCTAGGAGAGCAGGTGGGATGGGTCCAGACCCACCAGTAGCTGCCACGCTTCTTGCACTTGCCCCCACGATCATGCTGCGGTTCCTGCTTGGGGATACGATCTACAGAAACTGGGTTTCAAAAAATTAAAATATTACATAGAAAATAGACACCAGTGTGAATCCACCCAGCTCATAATGCCAACTCCAGATTGGCCTTCCGGATACAAACCAATTCTGTCCCCTCTGGGGAAAACCTTTGCCATTTGTGTCAAAACTATTGCCTATCTCTGGCCATGGAATTTTTCTTTCTACAAAAGCACTGAGCTGGGTGCCTGAGTGGCTCAGTCGGTCAAGCGTCTGCCTTCAGCTCAGGTCATGATCTCAAGGTCCTGGATGGATCCCCACGTTGGGCTCCCTACTCAGCGGGGGAATCTAACATGTCCCTCTCCCTCTGCCCCTCCCTGCAGCTTATGAGCACTCTCTCAAATAAATAAATCTAAAAAAAAAAAAGAATGTACAACTCCCAAGAGTGAACTATGACATAAAGTAGGGACTCTGGGTGATAATGACTTGTCCGTGTGAGTTCATCCATTGTAACAAATGTATCAGGCTGCTGGGGGAATGTGCTGCTCACCGGGGAGGCTGTGAGTGTGGGGGCAGAGCACCTGGAAACTCTCTGTACCTTCCACTCAATTTTGCTGTTCAGATAAAATGCTCTAAAATTGTTTTTAGTAAAAGAGGAAGAGGGAACTATCACTACTTACCGCAATACGAGAGTAGAGCGAGTCTCCGGGACAATGATGGGGAAGGGAACCAGACAAGAAAGGGAAGTGCTTCTTGAGTCCGTTTACCTGAATTTCAAGGACACACAAAACCGGCCGAGGTCCTGGTTGCAGTGGGGGTGGGCGATGACAGGAAAGGAGCACAGAGACAGGTCTATGTCTGGATCTGGGCATCGTCTACAAGGGTATATCCCTTACGAAAAGTGCAGCCATCTGTACGCATAAGATTTGTTCCCTCTCTGCTAAACTTTAATTTTTAAAAAAACGCATGTGGACTCTAACAAGCGTGCCCACATCTCCCTTCAGAAAAATGAATCAAACCCAAACTTTGCTAAGGTCCAGAGAGAAAACTCGCAAACTGCGTGGGGCTCCTTCAAAGACAGTGACAAATAACAGAAGTGCCTGTAGAGCAGGGCGAAGCGTTTACAGCTTGGAATGTCCTTTAGGTCACTTTTTTCTTCTGCAGAATGGCATCTGGTCAAAAGGAGTGCTCCTATCAGATCACGGATTAAATCATTCATGGTATCAGCCAGACGTAAGTTGCAAGAGACACACAAATTCCCCCATCTCTCACATTTCAACCAATCATTTTCTCTTCCAGATTTGCTAACAATGCACAGATGCTCCTCACAGTCCCCTGCCCTCCCGGGAGCCCATTCCCACCCACCACCACCACCACCCCCACAATGGGCACTCCCAGATAAGACCCAGGCTTTCCAACCTGTGGCGCCAGCCTGGGAAAGGCAGACAGAGCGCGGGCCCCGTGGCCCCTCCGCCCACTCCCCTCAGCCCTTCCCTTCCCTGGCACCAAAACAGATGACTTCATCTTCGGGACCCAGCTCCTATCTGCTACTCAGCCTCCCTGGGACCGGAGCGGGGAGGGAGCCTGGAGGCAGAGGACAGCAGGAGCTCTGGTTACTTTGGCACGGGCTGGAGCTCTGTGGAGTATCAGCCACAGCCTTCAAATGGGAAGAGCCCCGATCTCCTTCTGGGGGTTCCTGCAGCCTGGCCAGCCATGCCGCTGTAGGGGGCCCCCTCTCCTGGCTGCGGCACGGCCTCCATCCACCCTCTTCTGTGCTACGCTTGGATTCAAGGCAGCTGTAACCGGCAGCCACCACTTAACCAGGTGCAGAAGGGCAGAAGGAGTCTCCCTCTGTCCCTCGATATGAAGGTTCCAGGTTCCGTTCCTGGTCCCGAGTCCCCGTGCCGAGGCGGACCATTTATTTTTGGCCCAGCTCAGTGTGTGATGAATGCAGCTCGGGAATTAAAGTCCCGGTGACTGTCCAGTGTCAGCGTGTACTCTCCTGCCCCAAGGTCCTGTGGAGGGAGCTCTCGGGAGACCGGCCAGGCCCCAGGGAAATGGCTGTGTCCTGCCCGGTCATGTCACCGCGCGGGAGGTGTCACTCACTGTCCAGTCTGGTCCAGTGCTTCAGGGACACTGGTTCCGTCCCCTGTCAGGGTGAGCCTCGTGTTGTCGCCCACAGGGGACCAGCTCGGGAGCTGGGCTACTGGCTACCCACAGCCATGTGATCTTCAGCAAAGTAAATTAGCTCTCTGACCACAGCTGCCTCATCTGTAAAATGTGAATATAATTGCCACTGTCCCAAACTGTGGTTGTAACCATCAAATTGATTAATAAATTAGTACTTTAAGCACGGCACATAGTAAACACTCAATAAAAGGGTGGGGGGGTTATTACTAGAGTCTGTCTGCTATCCGTGGTCTCATGTGGTGGTCAGCTTCTGCCTTCTGCCCTCTGCCCCCTACAGCCTGCGCCAAGTTTTGGGCGTACAAATGGGGACTCTATGACCCTCCCCTTAGGGAGCCCCTGGGCTCCCTGTTGCTGGATCACAGGACTGATGTGGGCCTCGTGCCCATCCTCTCCTTCCAGGCCAGAACACACTGTGACTTCTGATACCTCAACCACCTCTTGATTTCAGAAATTGCTAGATGGAGAAGTAGACTTGATCGGGTAGACGTTTGTCCAACATCATGGGATAATCGCTTGTGGCTGTTCCCACGCGGGAGGGAGGGTCCCAATAGGTGTGAAACGTGCTGTCCTAGCAGCTCCCAGCTAACTGCTCTCCTCCAGGCCCTCTCTCCCCCTTTCCGTTCACTTCCTATGCCTTTCTGGAAGCACGAGGCCAGTTTGCTCTCTGGAACCTTCGTGTAGCCCCTGAGTGTCCCTTCTTGGCCAGGAGTCATGTCCAGGGTAAACCCGCACCTCCCGCCTTGAGGCTGGACGTGGGGCAGGTGGGCAGGGGGCAGGAAGGGCCCAGGACAGTATTCCCATCCCAGATTTCACATTCTTACCCTCCCTGAAAGAGCTCTAATAGCTTCCCGCATTTTTACGAGGCTTTCATCTTTCCATTTCCTGACTTTAACAGACCTTATCTCCCCCCACAATGGCCCCATCCGGACCTTCTGGTTCTGCTTCTGGTTCTGGAGAGCAGGCTCTGTGTCCATCTGGCTGCTCTCAGACAGGAGGCTTGATCCTTCCTTTAGGGACAGCGGGGCAGGGCCACCTGGGGCTGGCCTCCAGAAGCCCGAGAGCCCACTGCTGGGATGGTAACCGTGCACAGCCTCCTGCCGATCCCATCCAGGGTCTGACACGTGCTGGGCACTGTGCGAGCACCGGGAACACCCAGGCACTTAAACCTCCCTCCCCGCCAAGGCAGTAAGACCCTCCAGGACCACAGTCTTCAGGGACATACCATTTTTTCATTATAATAATGAGTATCATCGAGAGTGCTGGTCAACAGGAAGTGTGGCTTTGCTGGCAACCATAAAACTGAAACAATATTTTATGGGCCCTTTAGACTCCGAGGCTCAAAATGCTTTAAAACCAGGACCCCAGAACATTCCAGCTATTCTCCTTGACCCTCGCCTCTCATTTCGAACCTCACATCGAGCCCAGACCTCTTCTTGATCCAACTCCAAATCCTGGGCTCCGCACTTTGGCTCCACTCCTGCTGTTGGCTCCATCGTTTGCATTCGGTTTTTCCAGCGTTTGATATTTAACCCTAAATTCTTTTACAGAGTCTGCTTTGGACCCACCTCTCTGAATCTCCCCAGACTGGACAGGCTCTTGTGGGACATCCCCAAGTTACAGCCCCTCACATCGGAGCACAAGGCCCCAGTTACATGGCTGTGACTGTGGCTAGGATATGGATGTTCAGTAAGAAAGGAAAAAAGTTGAGGGTTTGGGGTTTCAACATGACTGGAGAGCAACAGACTCAAAACCGTTTCAGTGGGAAATTCTAGTAGCTTCATCGACCAGTGCTGGAAATATTAGGCCTATACACATACAACCAAACACGAAACCCGAAACCCGCCTTCCAGACAAGTTAGCCCTCAAGTCCACCCTTAATGTTTCTTTTCCTCTTTTCCCTAACCACACGGCACCCAGATGTTCACGTTGGGGGCATAAATGTGACTTGCTCTGCCTCCCCCTCCCTAAGGATGCACACAGGGCCTGAGCCCCTCGAGAATGACCTGGAGAGCGTCCGGCTTCCTCTACCCAGAAGGTGCTGTCATGGGCACCAGCTTGCCAAGCTCCCACTGACATGGTCCATGCCTGGGTCCAGAGTTCTCACGTCCAGAGACCTGGCTTCTTCACCTCCTGGCTGTGCAACCTGTGCTGAGTCATTGAACCTTTGTCGGCTCCATTTCCTCCCGTGTAAGGGATATGCGATACCCTGCTCCACTTCCCTCCCAAGTCGTGAGGACCAACAGAGGTCATGGCTATGAGGCACCTTCACGCTCTGTATAGCCCGACAAAGCCTCCAGCTACCCAAACAGAGTCTCAAAGGACCTGTCAGCCTCTCCTTCCCAGCCCTGAACGTGATGACATGGAGAAGTCTATTCTCTGGCCTCAGGCCAGTATGGAGCTGCCGCCATCTTGAAGGAGCATCCCCCCCCCCTCCGTTCCCCCCAATTACTGCTGGTGTCCTATGTGCCCTTCCTCATGCCTTTACATGACATACAGAAGAAGGGACTCAAAATGGATCCTAAGAGCAGCCTAGACCAGCAGCACCAAGACCATAAACGTCAGACACAACCGAGAGGGACACGAGGAATATACTATACTAATTTCAGGAAGCCCCATGGGGACACATAGTCTAGAATTATAATTACAACACCAGAGGGATCCGGGACACGCCACCAGACCATGAGGTCCTTCCAAGGGCAGAAATGGGAACTTACTATTTTTTGTATCCTTTAGGACTAGCAGAGTACTCGTTGCTTATTAAACTATGGCAGAAGAATGTCACGGCGTAAACCAGAGAGTTGTGGGACAGGAAGGGACACTGGCAGGAGAGAGAAGCCTTGTTATCGGGGCATCCCACCCAGAAAGGCTTGGGTAGAAAAGGAGGAAGGAGGTTTATAAACTTGGTGTACATCCACCTCAAGCTCAGCCACACCGCCGTCCTCCCTTCCAGGCCACGGTGATCACGTGGGCCCCCGTGGTTACACCGATTACTCTGATTTGCTGCCCCCATCCCCCGTGATTCTGCCCACCAGCGTATGTATCCCCAGCAACTCTGCAATCATGGGCTTGACCCTGCTTCCTAGGTCATTGTCACTGTCTACCCTTCCAATCGGCCCAGAGCCCGAGCTTCCAATCGGCCCCCCACCCCCACCCCGTCTCTGTGCCGGGCTCAGCCGCAGGCACGGCCTGTGGAGGCTGAGGTCTCTCAGGAGGGGCGGGGGAGAGCTGTGGAGAAGCTGTCAGGCTGGGTTTTATTGTCCAGATCTGGGAGGCCACTTATCTGGGACACCCACACCGGGAAGTGAGATAGTCCAGCAGCACTTTTCCCACCAACATTCTTATCTTGACTGGAAAGAAGACTGTTTGTATGTGAAGACATGTGTTTTTGCAAACTCCCGTGTATGTCTTTTGAGTGTTTTTCCCTCCATGGACTTCTGACCATATGGATTATGTTTGTGTAATTTTATGACTTGAGTACAAAGTAGGAGTTTGGGAAGCACGTCTGTGTTTGATATGTTGGAGAAGGAGATGCCCCAAAGGGAGACGAGAGGTGGGAGATACTCGAGGAGTGAAATGAGAGCAGGGGAAAACATTTAAGAGATTGAAAACAACCCATTTTGGTGAAAGACTGAAAAAAAATGGGTATTTTCACACATTAATTGGGTAGCTTGTAGAGTAGCATAGCCCTTATTCGGAGAGCCATCTCCAAATGTTAAAATGTTAACTGTGTCTTCTCATCACTGGTAAGTCTGATTTCCGTATCTACGCACGAAAAATACTTGCATATGTACACAAACAGATGTACAAAAATGTTCATTGCTGAATGATTGTAGTAGCAAAAATTATAAACAACCTAAACGTCGATTGACAGGGGAGTGGGTAAACATATTACAGATGGTATGTCAACACTCTGGAATGCTAAGTATCAGAAAGAATAAGAAAAATCTTCATACCAAAAGATTCCCCCAAATATGTAAGTTTAAAAAAAGAACAAATTGCTTGCCAAATTTATATGGATTATACTATATAAAGAAAAAAAATATATATGTATTTCTAGAAAGAGAGATATCTATCTCTATGTCTTTGTATATATATTTGTATATTCATTATATGTATTTATCATATATATATCCATTATTCATATTCATATATTCTCATATATATGCCTATGTTTTAGAGAGAGAGAATAGAAGGAAAGAGAAAAAGGCCTGGAAGGCAAACACACTACATGACCCCAGTGATCCTTCTAAAGACAGCTGGAATTAAAGGCAGGGAAATGATCTGCTTTATGTGCATTATCTGAATTCTCCTATAATGGAAGGCTGTTTCCATACAATTTGTGTGATGATAAATACTTTTTAATTTTTTTAAAGAAATTAGCAACACGAGAATCCACCCACCATAGACCCCATGATCTAAACAAAAACAGGAAAGAAAATAAACATCTTGCTTTTTGTGGCAAACCTGTGATTCCACCTGGTTCTCACCCTCCCGGTGAGGTGGAGGAAGGAGCCGGAGCAGGAGGAACAAGCCAGAGGAAAGGCAGCTCGGTCACCGCCACACCCTGTGGAGGAGGAAGTTATTTTCACCTGTGTTGTTCTGGAAAGTTGCTACCACTGCAGAGAACCCAGGGTCGGTGGGCGAAAAGTTTTTTCCTTAGAGTCAGAAAACGGTTCAATGTGAGCCAATCTTTTTTTTTTTTTCCTTTATTTTACGGATACAGAAACTGAGGCTGGAGAGGTAGAGCACACATCCCTGCAGTGTTAAGCTTATTTCTCCTCCTCTCTCTGGGCAGTGGGGGAGATGAGGGGAATTCAATCCGTAGGCAACAGTTTAGATGTTCACTCCCCCACCCAAGGAGAAATGAAGGCGAAGCTCTCAAACAAGCACACTCATGGATACTGGATACTGCTAACGCAATCCAAAATCTCACGACCTGGGGAGATGGGAGCCAGGGAGCCTTGGACCAAAGGGTGAAGACTAAAACTCTCAGGCTCTACTGACCCTCTCTCCAAATCTCTTTGCCCAAGATGGAACTTCTACTCAGCGAGGGAGGCGCCAAGGCGAAGCCAAAGGAGGAAAGAAGAAATCATCCCAATTTCTCCCCCCTCAGGTCCAAAGCAGTTGTCTCAAATCACAGTCCTCTGGGTACAAAATTCTAGGTCACGGGTCATTTTCCTTTAGCACCTAATTCCATTGTCTTCTAGCTTTTGTAGCTGTTGAAGTCTGCTCTTGGTGTAATTGCCGTACATTGGTATATTAATCCATCTTTTCACTCTGGTTTCTTTAGAAATTGTTCTCCTTATCTTTGATATTTTACAGTGTGTCTTGGAATGAATTGTTTTTAATGCTGTTTAGGACTGTGTTTATGGAGTCTACGAATACTTGTCTTTCATTAATTCTGGAAAATTCTCAGATATTAACCCTTCAAATATTGCCCCTTCAAATGAAGCACCCTTTATATTTCCTCCTTTTGTCTTAGTTTGAATTCACTGACAGCAAAGCCTGAATGAAGAATTTAAGTGCAAGTCGTTTATTCAGGAAGTGAGATCCCAGAGACCAGTAGTAGTGAGCTATGGAAAGTAAAATAGGTCTTGCCATTTGCAACGATGTGGATGGAACTAGATGGTATTATGCTGAGCGAAATAAGTCAATCAGAGAGACACAAATATCACATGACCTCACTGATATGGGGAATTTGAGAAACAAGACAGAGGATCATAGGGGAACTGAGGGAAAAAAATGAAACAAGACGAAACCAGAGAGGGAGACAAACCGTAAGAGACTCTTAATCTCAGGAAACAAACTGAGGGTTGCTGGAGTGGAGGGGGGTGCAAAGGATGGGGTGGCTGGGTGATGGACATTGGGGAGGGTATGGGCTGTGGTGAGCACTGTGAATTGTATAAGACTGATGAATCAAGACCTGTACCCCTGAAACAACTAATACATTATATGTTAATTTTTTTAAAATAATATTAAATAAATAAATAAGTAAATAAAAGTGCTCAGCAACAACAAAAAAGGAAAGTAAAATAGGAAATTCAATAAAGTTTGCAATGTGGAGCTGATTACCACTGTGACTAACTAGGGCTCTCAATCCTGCAGAGAATTCTTTGCAGAACTTTGCAGTGTATCCATCAGAGTATCTCAACAAAGGACAATTGAATTGAGGCATTTATTTACTTACTCCTATCCTCCATTGGTTGAGGGCGCATGGAGTTAGCCACCACAATGGCACTAAGTCAGGTGGGTCAAAAGGATTAGCACGAGGCACCACCAACACCAACTTCTGATTTATGGTGAAACTTCTCATTCCATCTTGCAGGTCTCATGAACTCACTCTTAGGTTTTCCATCTTTTTTTTGGTCTGGGCTTCATTTATGGCAGTTTTTGCAGATCTATATTCTCATTTGCTGATCTTCTCTTTAGCTATATCTAAATTGCTATTCTTTTTTTTTTTTTAAGATTTTATTTATTTATTTGATAGAGAGAGAGATCACAAGTAGACAGAGAGAGAGAGGGAAGCAGACTCCCCGCTGAGCAGAGAGCCCAACGCGGGGCTTGATCCCAGGACCCTGAGATCATGACCTGAGCCGAAGGCAGAGACTTTAACCCACAGAGCCACCCAGGCACCCCTAAACTGCTATTCTTTTGCACAACAGTATGTTATGTTCTTACAGTTTCTCATTCCTTGCTCTCTAACATATCTGTTTATTTTCTTTCAGATTGCTTCATTGTCTCAACTCTTGGGGTGGTAATCCTGCCACTTATCATATCTGCTGACTCTCTTTCATGAAAAGCTGTTTTCTTGTGTTTGGGAATTTATTACTATGAACCTATTTTCAGTGAGCATAGACACCCCTCCATCCCATCTCGATGCTCTACTGTGGGAACCACATACACTTTGGAAAGAGGATTGCTCCTCCAAGCAATATTTTATCAGATTCTGCCAAACACTCCAGGGGCATCAAAAACTTGGGACCGATTTTTTTTTTTTTTATGGTAAAATATACATGACATAAAATTTGCCATTTTTAACCACTTTTAAGGGTACAGTTTAGTGGCATTATGTACATTCAACTTGGTTTTGCAACCATCACTTCCATCCATCTCCAGAACTTCTTCGTCCCAAACAGAAACTCTACACACCTTACACCTTAACACCCCACTCTCTCCTCCCTCAGTCCCTGATAACCTCCATTCTATGAATTTGACTGTGTCTCCATGAAGTTGACTATTCTTGGTACCTCATGTAAGTGGAATCATACATCAGTCCTTTTGTGACTGGTTTATTTCACTTAGCGTAATGTTTTCAAAGTTCATCCATGTTGTACCATGTATCTGAATTTCATTCCTTCCACACCTAAAATGAATGCAATGTTATATGTCAATCATATCACAATTTTGAAAATGAATAAAAAGAAATGCATTCCTTCTTAAGGCTGAATAATATTCCATTGCATGTATGTGCCATATTTTATGTATCCATTCATCCATGGATGGACATTTGGGTTGTTTGGGACCAATTTTAAAGTGAATTTCTCAGCTAGAGTTTTGGGTTATCCTGGGAGATGTTTTTCCCACCTAGAGCCCCAGGCATACAAAGTCTCCCTCACCAGTGAGAAGGGGGTATCTAGCCTCCCTGTACTGAACATGCAGCTTTTCAAAGGCCCTGACTTAATGCAGGGATCTCAAGTCCAACTTCCCTTCTTTACAGGCCTAGGGCCTCATCATATGTCCCTATGAGAGTGTAAAACCAAGCATCTAGCCAAAAGGACCCATTTCCTGCTCAGAACCCAGCCCATCCAGACTCCAGAGCCCACAGTATCAGCTCTCACACTAAATACCCTTGTTTTCAATTCCCTCTTCATCCCCAGAACCCTAGGATTGCCCCTTTCTTGCTTTGAAGAAGTGGTTTTCCCCCTTGGGTCATCTCAGAATCAAGTGAAGACATTTTTCAAAAAATCCCAGGACACGACCCAAACCAGTAACACCCAAATCTCTGGTAACCAAACGCGAGTTTATTTAAATAAAAATATATTCTGTAAATAATCATGTACAAGTTACCTGGATATGTAAAAAATTATAAAGGTAAACCTGAATTGTCAGAATAGGGTGAGCCCTGCTTTTTTTTTTTTGTAAGATTTTATTTATTTACTTGACAGAAAGAGAGAGATCACAAGTAGGCAGAGAGGCAGGAGGAAACAGGCTCCCTGCTGAGAAGAGAGCCCGATGTGGGGCTCAATCCCAAGACCCTGAGATCAGGACCCTGAGATCAGGACCTGAGCCGAAGGCACAGGCTTTAACCCACTGAGCCACCCAGGCGCCCCTAGGGTGAGCCCCGCTTTAACCCGGCTGTCTTTGTTAGGCAGATTTCGGGTTATGGTCCTAATTAGGTTAATTTCCCAACGGGAAGTTGTGGTCTGTGATCATTCCAACGTTGTAACCTTAATCTGGAAATAATACTGGCTGTCAATTTCAACTATTAGCCTCCTACCCGGGATCTTCCCTGCAAAGCCTAGATTCAGTACCATTGACATTCTGATGTTCCAGGACACATCTTCTTATGGGGAAGAGACCATTTTTCAACAACGGTGAAGAAGTAAGTCTGTCCAGTATCACACCAGCAAATGCATGTGTCATCTTCATCTTGTCACCTCGGTCGAAGAGCGCCATTCCTCTTTAGCCCAAATGTGAGTTGTTGGATGCGATTCAGTTACTTGCATCAACTCCAGTAAACCTATTAATGATGATTATGGTAACCAGCAAGTACGAATAACTTATGCTACAAATAACTGCTACCTGGTATCAGGGACAAGAACCTGAACCCCAAATTTTACATCCTTATTTTTTATTGTCCTTACATAAATGTAGTTATACAATGTATAATGAACATATAACTTATACTATATAACCAATATATAGGATAATAAATATATACTATATAATGAATGTTACATAATAAATACAATCATCGTTACTATCATTATAAATTATTTTAAACAGAGAGATAGGTGCAGAAAATCAGACTCCAATATTACCACCTCCAAGATTTAATAGGTGTTAATATTTTGTCATATTGGCTTCAGATCTCTCTAAGAGAAAGACAATCATTACAGACAGAGCTAAAACCTTTACCATGCACTCCATCCTACCGTCCCCAGAGGTAACTACTAACTTGAAGTTACATTTATCATTTGCAAACATATTTCATACTTTTTCTACATATGTATATATTCATAAGTAACATAGAGAATTGCATACATTTAAAATGTTTATGTAAATTAAATCGTATTGAAACGAAGGGGATGACCAATTATGTCAGGTCCGGGCGGCATCTACACTTTCCAGCAGATGTCACCAGCGCTCCAGTCAGGGAGGGAAACCGGGGTTTAGGATTGGATTGGTTGCTGTTGTTTTGGTGTTTTGCTTTGTTTTGTTTTGTTTATCTGCTTTCAGTGACAGGTTTGGGATTTCCTTCTGTGGAAAGTCTAGCTCTCATCCGCAGTTTGTCTACACACGAGATATTGGAGCTTTATTTTGCAAAACTGAAAAGCCGTCCGGTAAGCGGTGATACTTCAGAGGTTTGCTTTCAGTTCTCTCCCTAGAGGGAAGGCTCCGAAAAGCGGGGTGTGGACAAAGGCATGAGCAGAGAGGGGGAGATCTGCCTTCTAGTCCCTGTGCCTCAACTAAGCAGCTGTGCCAATCTCCTGGGGCCTCAGGGCCACACTCTATAAAATACAGGAGTTGGACCCTTCAGAGACAGCAAATCCTAGCATCTCACATGCCGACCCCGGTCCTTTGATAGCGGCTCCTTGGGGACTGCTCTGGGCAGAAAAAGAAAGGTTCCATAATCTACAAGCGATAGAGGGGAGCTGGCAGCGAGCATGCCCCGTGTTTGCCAACCTTGGAGGACATTCTCCAAATGGAAGTCGCTCCCCCCACCCCGCCCCTGCCTTCCGCCCCAACGCTAAATCTGCCTCCTACCCTCGCCACGCGGCTGGGTAGCAGCCCCCAGAGATTGCAGGCGTGGGGCCACAACCATCACCCTGTCTGGGTGACACACAGATTTCACTTTATTTTCTTTTTAAGTGGGCATGGCTCGTTTTATGTCCCAGGAAGTCTTAATGGCCACCAGTCACTAAGTCATAGGTGGCCAATTCAGCATCAAAGAGCACAGAAGTTGAGAAATTGGACTGCGATCAGGCCTTGGCTTTTTCTGAGAACACGGGGCAGATTAACCCTGGACGCCCCAGATCCATAGCAGGGCCCTGAATGCAAACATCTCCTATTTCCCGGCTCCCTAGAATATGCCAACAGATACTACAAATCTGATGACATCAGAAAAAGTCCAGGGAAGGAAGTGCTACCAGTTTGATATTTTTCCAAGAGTTAAGGGTGGCCAGTGTCCCCCCATTAGACATCTGTTTGTCCTAAAAACTCAGGTCTGGAGGCCGGGGCGTGGACCAACAGTGTGGGCCAGGAGCCCCGGGAGGCCTGGGTCCCTCTCTGGCAACCTCCAAGGGGCTCAGAGCAGGCTCCCAGTTAATGTTCCTCCCACTGGCCCCTCCCTGACCTGCCCTCTTTCCGGTCTCAGGGCCCTGGGGGAGGCCCGAAGAGGCCGTGGGAGTTTGGCTACCATTATCCGGCCCTTATCTGAGCCCACTTAGTTCAATGACTAGGAGCCGACCTGAGGGTCACGCCTGTCTCCCGAGAGCCAGTGCTATCTCAGTGACCTGTGGAAACCTTGGCATGAGCTCATGTTTTCTGACGAAAGAGAGGACCCCTGCCATATCGCAGCCCTGTGCCCCCACCCCCAGCGTCTGGCATGAGCCCGGTGAAGGCTCCACCATTACTCACTGAAATAGCAACACTGATAACTCCTGCAGACAGAAATACATTGATGAATTCCCATTCAGAAAAGCACCTCCTCCTTCCCTCCCTCCCCTCTGCCTTCATGCGGTGCTGCTAGAATGGGCACTCAGGCACACAGGCAGGGGCCTGTCTCAGATATAGCCTCAAAACTGTCACTACCCCCACCACCCCCACCACCCTCACCGTGTGGATATGGTGTCACCGTGAATCCCTAGAGAAGTCTGTATCCAAGGATTCATGCGAAAACCTACTTTCTCTTCATTTCAGGAAAATGTTAGGAAGACAGCAACCTTGTTCCAATTATCTATATGTTGAGCATCTGACACCCCCGACGAACAGCTGGCTGCTCAGTGTAAATGGGCTCAGTTGAATTGGATTGCATAGACTTGACAGAATACAGGCCTAGGAAGCAGGTCACCCAGTTGCTGGCCCTGACTCGACTGCCCAGGGGACCTTGGGCAGGTTAGTGCTCCCTCCCTGGTCCACAGAGAGTTACTTTATACAGTCTTAAAATCTTTGTCTGTTAACAGGAGCATTTAGTGCATTTATATTTAATGTAATTGCTGACATATTTGAGTTTAAGTCTACCACTTTGTGACTTTCTTTTGTCCTGGCTGCCCTGCGTTGGCTTTTCCTCTCTCTTCTTGCCATCACTTAACTTGATTAATTCCATCATACTTTTTTTCCCTTCTGCTACCTTGGAAGTCATAAGCCCTATTTTTATCATAATAACCCCAGAAACCATAACATGTAAAGTTAACTTATCGAAGTCTAAGGTTGAATAAAT
>CM052899.1:44657976-44692470 GCA_028534135.1 Potos flavus
ACATATAGGGACACCACGGGGAGATTAAGGGTGCTGACCTGGAGTGGAAAACAGGAAGGTGGAGGTGATAAGGAGAGCGTCTCGAAGGAACTGGGAAAAACTTTTAGGAACAGCAGGTTTGGGAAAATCCTGGCCTAAAGAGTAGTAGTCCCTGGTCATCAGGATATCAGAGCTGGCCAAGAAATACCCTTTGGCACAAAGCAGGAAAGGGAGATGCATCTGTGTGCTGTTGGGAGTGGCTCCTCAAAGAGGCTGGCCCATTCATTCATTCATTCAATACGACATTTATGGAGGGCCTATTTCTGTTATGTTTTGCACAAACACAAATCTGGCAGGTCCCGACGGGCTGAGGTACCTGGGGAGCAGCCACATTTACTTTTCCTGAACGTGCCAGGCGCATTCCTGCCACAGGGCCTTTGCACTTACCTTTTCCTCTGTCTGGAATAGTCTTCCACATTAGAATCTTCTCTACTATAGTCTTCACAATAGAGATGTGAATCTCTATTCACATCAGTGTTTTCCCCATCTTTCTCCGGTCTTTAGTAAATGTCACCTTCCCATGATGCCTTCCTTGACCATCCTGTTTAAAGTTGCAGTGACACTCCCTGCCCCCAGAAAAAGTCCCTATCCTTATTCTCCCAGGCCTACCCTGAATATTTGTAGAGTCTGAAGCAAGAGGAGAAGTGATGGTCCCCAAAACATGACCTGTCCCCCTTCTCCTCCCACTCCCCATTTTTGACCCAATACCCCAAGGAGCTTCACACATACATGTCCCTCAGGCATGGAGGGACATGCACCTGTGTTCAATTCCACTCTTCAAGGTCAGACCCAGGGCAAATCGATGCAAGCCTGGGACATGGACTCGGTGTCATTTGAGCAGGAACTTTTGAGATCCTAAGTAACCAGAGTGCGGTCTAGAAAGGGGGTTCAGGCTCCCAGGGGCAGATCCCCTTGGCCTGGCAAACTCATCACCCTGAAAGAGGGCTGGGGCAGGCTTCTAGAGTGTGGAGCTTAAGGTAAGGGTCCTGCTTGCCCAGGTCTAAGGATGGGACTGTCCCTTTCCAACTTCATTTTCCTCCCTCTGATATACTTTCTATTTTACTTATTTAACTTCTTGTCTATTCCCTTCAGGAAACTGCAAGCCCCAGAAAAGATCAGGACCTGTTTTGATTATTACTCTATTCTCTGTACGTGATCTGTCACATGGTTGGTGCTCAATAAGTGTCTGTTGAATAAATAATGGATTTGGGGGGTTCGAGATGCCAGAATAGATAAGCCAGGCTGGGGGATCCCTTGTCTTTGTAAATCTTCCTTGCTCTCCAGAGGGCTTCTGGCGCCAAAGGTGATGCGGTGTGCGGTGCCAAACTCCTTCTTTTCAAACCAATAAACCCTAGAGAGGAAACTATAAATTTCATTTTTTAGTAGAGAGTAAAAAGATACAGTGGTGTATTTTAATTATATGCTTGATACTTAATTCAGCACTCAGTGAATATGTAGTATCACAAAAACTCTCTTTGAATTTAATCCAGCTTGTCTGAGTCCCCCTCTCAGTGAGGCCTTGACCTTGGCCCCCATCCTGTCTTCAGGATTTAGCAAGAAGCCTGCTAAGTCAGTTTATAAGAGTTCCCCACCCTTCATATCTGATCACGCTGAATACCTACCCGATCAAGTGCTTCGCACAGCACCCCTGATGTCTAAGCCTTCAGTAAGAATCCCCCATTTGATGTTTCTTCTTTGTAATTTCCATCTACTGACCTCACCCTGCTCCTTGGCTGTGAAGTCCCTCTTGTCCTGGTTGTATTCGGAGTGAAACCCCAGCTCTCTCCCCTCCTGCCAGAGTCCTGACCCCTGCTGTGATACACTTGAACCAAATCTGCCTTGCCATTTTAACAAGTGTCAGAATAATTTCCCCTTAACAGTTAGGAATACAAAAATCTATCAGAAGGGTCCCCAGCCTCAGAGATTTCCAGTCAAGTGGGGAAGTCAGATGCATAAACCAAATACAAAATGTGTGTACTGATATAAAAGTATGGTCACTAGGTCATCGACAGCCAGATAAGAGAGCAGTTACTATTGCCTGTGCCAATCAGAGTCCTGCAGGGAAGAGGGACATGGGCTGGGCTTTGAAGGGTGCATAGGAGTTTCTGCTTTCTCAAAGCTCAATGAACTAGCTGCAGAAGAATCGCTTTTGCATTAAAAGATGTTTAATATATATGATCTTATATCTGTAAAATGCATGTGTTTGCAGAGAAAAAATTTGTGTAAGTCTAGAGGATTATATGAATTAAAATGAGTTTTAAATTAATAGTAATTATACGGGGAAATGTATGATTCCTTTTCTTTAAACTTTTTTTTGTGTAAAACAGCAACTATATTGCCCTTCCGGTTAGAAGACATTAAGATAATGAACAGACGGCACCCACAACCCAACCCGAGCTTTTGGTCTTGGAGCTCTGGGGGCAGACTGTCTCTGGATGCCCTGGGAGGCTGGGGGGAGCAGGCCGAGCTTGTAGGAATGTACCGGTTTCAGGCAGAGTGCGCTGGGGTCGATGCCTTCTAGGCCAAGGAAATGGAACACCAACGGTGTGGAGATGGGAAATCATGGAGATGGTGTGTGACCGTTTCCCCGGGGGCAGAAAGAGGATAGTGACAGTGAGGCTGGAAGAATAGGCTGGGGTCTGGAATTGCAGGCGGGGTCTATTATCCTCTAACCTCTAGGCTCAGGGGGCTCCGAGGCAGGGTCGGGAGGGCGCAAGCCAATCACGGAGGCTCTGTTTTTAATGGCTAGAAGAAGCGCCACAGCTGCATCGGAACCCCAAGTCTCCCGACGGCACGCTTAGGTCATTGGGCCGCCAGACACCTGGGTGTCCAAATCACTAAGGAGTTTAAAGATAAAGGGGAAGGATGAAGTTGCGGAGAGAGAGGAGGGAGGAATTCCCAGCGAGACCTGAGGGGAAGGAGGAGATGGAAACCTGCAGGCACCACGCAATCTGGGAACGTGCTGCGGGCGGGGTACAGGAAACGGGGGAAAGCTTCGGTCACAACAGCAGAAGCCACAGAGGGGGAGAAGGCCCCGCCCTGCCTGGGATGGTTGCCGCCAGGTCGGTTCCGGATCCGGACCCACGCCTGGCTGTGCCCACCCGCTTGGCGATCCGAGCCTGCGTCACCGACTCCTGGCGATGGCTAGTTGTTCTCCAGGATGGCCGCTGGGTAGCGCTGTCGCCAAGAACGGAGGGCGCCCTGGGCTCGGCGGCGGCAGGATAGGACACCTGCCCTGAGACTTGCCCGCCCCCCCCCCCCGCCCCACGTCCCCGCCCGCTCCCCAGCTCCGCCTGGCCTGGGTAGGCGAAAACTGAGGCTCCGTGACTTCAAGGGGTCACCAGCGGGCCTGAGTTAGAAACAAATGCAAGCCCGGGCCGCCAGCTCTTGGCTGGTCGGAGTGGGGCTCCAGGAGAGGGTCCGTGGAACCTACTAAGATGACAGGGCAGGAGTGCTGGCTGTCCATTTCATCGCGGTGGAGGCTGGTCCCTGGAGGTCACAGGACTTACTCGAGTTTCTTTGCTTCCCAAGTCCAGTAGGCACAGTTGTTTCTCTTTCTGTTTGTTTTGTGAACAGTGCTTGATTGTGCAGTAAATCAACAGGGAAAAGAGCGAAGGAAGATCGGTCTGTTAAAAACGAAACCACAGGCTCCAATGGTATCACTTAACCAAGTTCTCCAACCGGGGGCTTGATACCTAATCTAATTGCAGCGTCAGCCTACCCCGGAAATGTCCTCTTAACCAGACGGTTAGGAACTTTTCCATCAGCGCCAAGGAGTCCACCACATGGACCCTCTCTGTCCCCTAAAGAAAGATGAGGTCATCTGCATGCTGAGGCCCCTGGCTGTTCTCCCTCCGGGAATGCAGCCTTGCCTGAAAGGATCCTTTTCTTTTGCTGAGAACTTTCTTGCCCTGCCCTCCTTCTACAAAAGCCTTCCGTTTTGTGCACCTCCAAGGAGCCCTTCTGCTTGCTAGATGAGATGCTGCCCGGTTCATGAATTTTCATAAAACCAGTTACATCTTTAAAATGTACTCAGCTGAGTTTTTGGTATGAAACAGGCCAGATAGGGTCGCCTAGGTGGCTCAGTCGGTTAAGCGTCTCCCTTCGGCTCAGGTCATGATCCCAGGATCCTGGGATCCAGTCCCACGTCAGGTTCCCTGCTCAGCGGGGAGGGAGTCTGCTTCTCTCTCTGCCTGCAGCTTCCCCTGCTTGTACTCTCTCTATCTAACAAATAAATAAATAAATAAATAAACCTTTTAAAAAAAAAAAAAAAAGGAAAGAAAGAAAGAAGGAAGGAAAGGAAGAAAGAGGCCAGGTCTATGATTCTAGAGCTGGCGGACATGTGGGAGGTCACAACGCGGTGATGCTAACTGGAAATGACTTCCACCCACCTCTCTGGACTAGAGAAGGAGTCCAGGCCTCACTACTCCCAACTTGGCAGAACCTCCGTCAGTTTCTGTAAAATGGGCACACTGACCAAGGCCCTGCCCATCACGAAGGGAGAAGTATATTAAGCCAGGACTTACTTTCAAAATTGTTACATACACAACAAATATAGAATCTCCCAATACTAATCTTCACTATTGGCAAAGTCATTGCCCAGTGATTTATAAAACCTCTCTGAAGCAGCAGAGCAAAGATCACCAGACCCAGATTCCTGCTTCACACAAATAGCAGTTTGGAGATGGGATTAATCTACAGTGTTTACGCTTTGCGGCCAAATTTCCTGGTCAAGTAGGTGTGTAGTCTGGAGAATTTTTGACTGGGAACCATGGGCTGGGACCGAAAAGTGGAAAGAGGTGCGCAGAGACGGAATGATCCTCTCAGTCAAGTGGGCCCCATTTTAGAGGTTCTAGAGCCATAAAATGCCTGCCAACCTCCTCCTTCCCTCTCTCCACCTGCCCTCCTCCCCTGCTATGTGACCCTCTTTGCTGCATTTGCCCAGGACCTTACAGTTGCCTTCCACCACTGCCAGCAGCTTTCTGGTCATGATAGGAGCAGCAAGCTCCAGGCAGAACCCACTGTCCCCATGCAAAGAGCTTTCGTGTTAATAACGCTATATCCTTGGTGTTTTATGCACTCGGATGAAGAGCCCAATTTCGAAAATGGCCAAAGGCCTGGATAAACACTTTATGAAAGAAGATACATGAATGGCCAATAAGCACACGAAAAAATGCTCAACATCATTAGTCATCAAGGAAATGCAAATTAAAACCGTAATGAGACACCACTGCCCACCCGCTGGAATAATTACACTAAAAGACTGCCCACACCAAGCGTTAGTGAGGATGGGGAACAACTGAAACTCTCTTACACCGCCGGTGGGAAAGTAACAGGGTTTGACCATTCCCAAAACCAGTTTTGACAGTTTTCTTAAAAAGTCACCGACAGGGGCGCCTGGGTGGCTCAGTGGGTTAAAGCCTCTGCCTTTGGCTCAGGTCTTGATCTCAGGGTCCTGGGATCGAGCCCCGTGTGGAGCTCTCTGCTCAGCAGGGAGCCTGCTTCCCCCTCTCTCTCTGCCTGCCTCTCTGCCTACTTGTGGTCTCTCTCTCTCTCTGTCAAATAAATACATAAAATCTTAAAAAAAAAAAAAAAGTCACCAACAGGGGCGCCTGGATGGCTCAGTCCTTTAAGCATCCGACTCTTGATCTCAGCTCAGGTCTTGACTTAGGGCTGTGAGTTCGGGCCCCATGTTGGGCTCCAAGCCGGGTGTGGGACCTACTTTAAAAAAAAAAAAAAGTCACCTACCTATGACCTAGCCATTCCACTTTAAGGTATTGAAATTTTTTTCATTCATTCATTCATTCATTTCAATTTTCAAAAGAAATGAAAATATGCATTCCCACACAGACTGTACTCAAATATTCATAGCAGGTTTCTTTATAAGAGCCCCAAAATGTCAACAACCTGAACTTTCATTGACAGATGAATGGATGAACAAACTGTGGTCTATCTATTCAATAAAGTATTACTCAGCAATAAAAAAAAAAATGAAGTATTGATACATGCACCTGCATAGATGAATCGCCAAAAAAAAAAAAAAGTACATACTATATAATTCCATTCTGGAAAATGTAGTCAAATCTGTAGAGAGAGCAAGATCAGTGGTTGCTTAGGGATGGAGACAGAGAGAAAAGCAGTAGGGAGGAATTACCAAGGGGCTTAAGAAAATTTGGGGGAGTATTGTATGATTTCATCATCTTGATTATAGTGATGTTTTGTGGCGCATATTCATGGATCAAAACTTATCCCCGTGCTCATGCTAAATACATGCAGTTGACTGTATGTCAATTACACCTCAATAAAGCTGCTTACATTTTTTTAATTTTTAAAAGGGAACAAACTATTGATACACATAACAGCATGGATGATTGTCAGAACCATTACGCTGAATGAAAGAAACCAGACATAAACTAGAAGGCACTGTGTGCTTCCATTTACTTAAAATTCTTGGAAATGAAAACAAGTAGTAACAGACAGTATATCAGTCATTGCCCGGAGACAAGGGTGGAAGTAGGGATGAATTACAAAGGGCAGAGTAAAACTTTTGGGGGCGATGGAAGCATCCATTATCTTCATTTGGTGATGGGTTCATTGATGTAGGCATATGTCAAAACTGATCAAATTGGGGGCACCTGGGTGGCTCAGTCGTTAAGCGTCTGCCTTCGGCTCAGGTCATGATCCCAGGGTCCTGGGATCGAGCCCCGCATCGGGCTCCCTGCTTAGTAGGAAGCCTGCTTCTCCCTCTCTCACTCCCCCTGCTTGTGTTCCCTCTCACTGTCAAATAAAAAACAAAAACAAAAACAAAAACAAAAACTGATCAAATTGTACACTATATATGTGTGTGTGTAGTTTACCATAAATCAATTATACCTCAAAATAGTCGTTTAAAAATGCCTTAGAGCATCGAAACATTATGAACACAGTTGCTTGAAACACATGAATCAATAAAAATCCACAAATCCAGTATGATAACCATAGAAGAGGAATCCAAGGCAATGGGGAAAAAAAACATTCATTTGTTATTCTTTGGGGTGACTATAAAACCAACCCCTTACTTTGAAAATTAGTCATGTAAAAGAAAGGCATTCACACTGATTCTACTTTTCCAGCAGGAACTGTATTTCAGTTGATGAAAGAAAGCCCTGCTTTACAGAAAAATGCCAGCATAATTATAAACCTAAAAGGGTTGACAGTATTGGAAAATCGGTGTTTTCCAAGCGTAATGAAATTATTGATTCCATCGAGGATTATTCCTTAATGTTGAAACTGTGAAGTGAATTGTAAGTGGGGAGTCGGATTTTGTATAATGCCAAAGTAACACCCCGTCATCACCGTCCAGCCCCAAGGGGTCCCCACGAAGGGACCAGGCTGCCAACCCCTAACCCTGGAGTTATCCTACACACTAAGGGAAAGCTGTTTCTCTGCTCACAGCACTTCTTTTTTTCTTTTTTTTTTAATTTTATTTATTTATTTGACAGAGAGAGAGAGATCACAAGTAGACAGAGAGGCAGGCAGAGAGAGAGGGGGAAGCAGGCTCCCCGCTGAGCAGAGAGCCCGATGCGGGGCTTGATCCCAGGACCCTGAGATCATGACCTGAGCTGAAGGCAGAGGCTTTAACCCACTGAGCCACCCAGACGCCCCATGCTCACAGCACTTCTGACACCAACCGTGTGGGGCTGTTTTTCCCACACCAACCCATTCTCCGGTTCTCTGCAAATACCAGCTGGGTGTCCTACAATTTCAATTGTGACCCTAACTCCCCACAGTTAGCCCAGACCCCACAGGTTGTACTGTCCCCGCTCCAGATGCCAATCTCGAGTCCAGGTCTCCCATACTTCTGACCAACCAGCTTTACATACATCAGGAGTACCCACAAACTCCCTTCTCGGGTTTAGTCATTTGCTGGAATGGCTCACAAAACTCGGGGAAAGATTTGCTTATGCTTACTGGTCTAGTATACAGGACGTTACGAAGAACCCAGAGGAAAAGCCAAGCGAAGAGGTAGATAGGGTGAGGACCAGAAGGATCTCTAGTACCGGAGTTTCTGTCCTTGTGAAGTTGGGATGCATCACGTTCCCAGCACCAGGAACGTTCACCACCTTGGAGGCTCTTCAAACCCCTGGAGGCCTGGGGATAGGGCTGAGAGTTCCAAGCCTCTAATCCCGTGGTTGATTTCACTGGCAACCAGCCCCCATCCTGAGGCTACCTGGGGATCCACCAAGAGTCACTTCATTTGTATAAACCCAGGTAAGGTAGAAAGGGGCTCTTTCATGAATAACAAAAGACACTCCTCTCTCCCCTAGCACTCAGGAAATTCCAAGGGTTTAAAAAGCTCTTGTGCCAGGAACCAGGGACAAAGACCAAACATACATTTCTTATTTGATCACAGACCAAATATGTATTTGTTATTATATTACAATATCACAAACACTAGAGTTAATGTGTCTCTTGATATGCAGAAACATGAAATCTGTTTCCTATGATGTCTTCTAGTTTAGAGAGTTAACTTAAACCTATCAAAACTTTAGACCTAATTTTCAATTACAGGAAATTCGAGGGATAGAGAATCGGGCTAAGCTTCCCAGCAAGGAAGCAATTAGACAAGGCCAGAAAGTGGGACATTCTGCAGAACCACTGGCTCAGGAACTTCCCAAGTCAAGGTCATGATAAAAGGGCCTGCTTTTGAGTAAAAGAAACTTAAAGGACATAACGACCAAATGCAATGTATAGTTCTGTATAGCCAACGGAAAAGGACATTTGGCAGACTCCTTGGATTGGTATTAAAGAACTACTCTTTTTAAAGTACGATAATGTTAACTTGAGTATACAGGGAGATGGTCTTTTTTTTTAAACCTATACCCAAAAATGTTTAAGATTTTTAAATCATCAAATATCCCCCCAAAATACTATCTATGTTTTATGTTAATCCTTTCTAATGTTTACATTATCGGCAAACAAAAGTCCTTAAGTAAGTCCAATTTTTATTATAAAACCATAGAAACCTAAAAAAAAAAAAAAAATCATGGAAACCTGAAAGCTTCATGCCGTCAGCTTCTGGAACCTGATTAACACGAGGAAAATGCTATCTCTGCGTTGGATTTTAGCCAACACCAACATTCTACGTTGCTAGGCAACATAAGTAGTATTGTACCCAGACTCCAAGATGGTCCCCAATAATGCCCACCCCCCAGTATCCACGCCCTTGTGTGGTACCCTCCCACATCAAACAGGGCTGGCCCTTGCAACCGATGGGGTATTACAGAAATGACAGTTGTGGTTTCTAAGGCAAGGTCATAAAAGACACCGAGGTGCCATCTTGGCTCTCTCATGGGTCTCCCACTCCGGGAAGCCAGCCTCTACATTACGAGGACACTCAAGCAGCACAGATGCGGAGAAACTAGGCCACCTGCCAAAAGCCAGCACTAGCTGGCCAGCCATGTGAGTCAGCCAGGGAGGCTGGAGATCCTCCGAGAAGCAGATCCTCCAGGCCTCGTCAAGTCCTCAGGTGGACAGCAGCCCCCAGGCACCATCTTGGCTGGGATTCCGCGATGGACCCTGAGTCAGAGCAGCCCAGCTACAACATCTCCCAAAGTCCTAGTCTACAGAAAACGTGAGATCATAAATGATTGCCGTTGTTTTAAACTACTAAGTTTTGGGGTACTCAGTTGTTCAGCAAAGGATAACATGAATAGTGATGGGCAAAAGCACTGAACAAGACACAGAGCTGAGCTGCAGATCCTGTTCTCCTATCGCTGTGCCACTTTATTCTTCGAACCTACTTATTGTCCTAGTCTATTCGGTATCTTAAAACGAGAATTCCATTGACTGAGTGGCTTAAGTAACAAACATTAATTTCTCCCAGTTCTGAAGGCTGCAAGTCCAAGATCTAGGTCCCAGCAGACCCCGTGTCTGGTCCTCACATGGTGGGGAGGCTAATCCCAGCATGGGGGCCTTGCTCCCGTAACCTCATATAAACCTAATTACCTTCCACAGTCCCACCTCCTAATAACATCCTCCTTGGGGGTTAGAGCTTCAACATACAAATGGGAGGGGATGAGCCAACATAACAGTCATCTTATCTTCTTGCCAAAAACAACAGCATGAAAATACTATTTGCCTCATAAGTTTGTTCAAAGGATCGAAGGGGAATAAAGCCCCTAGTGCAGTGGTAGGCCCAGGGGAGACACTTAATACGTGCTGGTTGTCTTCTTAACCACACTGTGCCCCATTCTCTCCCTTACCAATGACCTTCTACTCTGTCAGATGGACCCGAACCGCTCACCCGTGGGGTTGTTGCCAAGTCAAACAGGACTGCGTGTTTGGAGAGCCTTGGTAAACTCTCGAGTGCTTCAGAGATGTTGTTATTAGCCTTTAAGAGCCTGACTCAGGAGAATCTGCAGAGCGTGGCTTCTTCTATCAACGGGTCAGATCAGGGGTCCACCAGAAGTCATTGGTGTCATGTGGATGTCGACGGAAAGCCACAGAGAGACTTTTCCCTGCTGCTGACATCAGGCCCCCATGCAACCTATTGCCAAAGAGTTGGAGCTTTAGAAAGCTCAAACTCCAAAGTAGAGAAGGGCATGTGACTCCACAGTCAGGAGACACTGAGGTCATTGCAAGGACCAAAGATCCAGAGAGGAAGCAGAAATGCCAAAAATGGAAGATCCTTTATAACGACTTCCAAGAAACCAGCAGAGTTTTGCTGTGCTGTGATTTCTGGGCCTCGTGCCGGTCTGTCAGGTGTCCCTCACTCAAGGACGGCGCCCTCTCCCACTGGCATCCTGCCCTCACTGCCTCCCAGAACAGGAACTGGCCCGGGGGTGCCTGAGATAAATCACGCCTGACAGGAAATACGAAATACACAAAGTGGTGAAGAGAAAGAGACAGGAAAACAACCACCATGACTTGGTCCAATGGTGCCTGCGAAGATCCAGACAAAGCTATGAATGCGTACGTTTTAAGACCAGGCTATACCTCAATGAATGGTGACTATATATAAATCAACACGTGTGGTTGTTAGGTGTGTCACACTGGGTCAAAAAAGCATGTCACCATACTAGGACACGCAGCCATTCTCATAAACCTCAAAATAAGGAGAACCAAACAGTGATCATTTACAGATGCATAGTCTGTAATAACGCTATCTTTTAAAAGGCAAAATAGGGGTGCCCGCCTGGCTCAGTCGGTGGAGCAGGCGACTCTTGATCTCAGGGTTGTGAGTTCGAGCCCTATGCTAGGTTTAAGATTACCTAAAAAAAGTTTTAAAAATCTTTTTTAAAAAAGGCAAAATAGTGATGCGTACTCAATTTTGAACAGCTGTAACCTCTGGAAGGGAGGGGATAGATAGGGAAGGATATAGGTCTGGCACTTTCATGGCTAATGGTGTTATTCTTTTTTCTCAAAAGATTCATTTATTTATTTTGAGAGAGAGAGAGCATGGTGCGGGGTAGGGGGGAAAGGGAGGGGGAGAGAATCTTAAGTAGACTCTGCACTGAGCATGGAGCCCGATGCAGGGCTGGATCCCACGACCCCAATATCACGACCTGAATGGAAATTAAGAGTAGGTTGCTTAACTGAATCAGCCACTCAGGTGTCGTTAATGTTGTTAATCTTACGTCAGGTAGCTGGGTCACATCATTTCAGTCTGACGGTCCATAACCTGCATGTTTCTCAGCTTCTCTCTCAAACTCTGGATTTCTTTTATTCAATGTTCTTATAATATTATCCACAGAAGTGAATATAGACACACTAAAGAATTTTGGAAAAATTAGAAGGGAGAAAACCCTCCCCCATCCTACCATCTTATTTCTATTTCAGCTCACAGCCTCTTCTTTTTCCCTATGCAGGAGGTTTCTTTTTAAACAAGTTATAATCATACTGTACACACTTCTGCTTTCTGCTCTTAACTCTGAATCTTAAGCAGCTTTCCAAATTACCTAAAATCTTCAAAATCGTCCTTCTTCTTGTAATGGGAAATCAATAATTCTTCATGAAAATTCTAAGAATCCTAGTGATTCTGTGTAGTATATGTGAATTTAAAGGAATATAAAGTGATGCTGTTTGATTAGTCTCCTAATGCTGCCATAACAAATTACCACACACCAGGTGGCTTAAAACAAGAGAAATTCACTCTCTCACAGTCATGAAGTTTAGAAGCCAGAAATGAAGGTGTCGGCAGGACCACACCCCTTCCAAAGTATCTAGGGAAAATTCCTTCTTCGACTCTCTCCTAGCTTCTGATGACTCCTGGCAATTCTGGGATTCATCGGCTTATAGCTGGTCACTCTACCCTCCCCTCTGTCTTCACATCTCCTTCTTCTGTCTCTCTGTGTCCTCTCCTCTTCTTATAATGACATCAGTTATTGGGTGTAGGGTCCATCCTAATCCAGTACGATCTCAACCTTATTATATCTGCAAATATCCTACTTCCAAATAAGGTTACACTCTTGAGGTTCTAGATGGACATGAATTTTGGAGACACTATTTGACCCACTCCAGCTGCCTTCTGCAAAAATCTGACATACCAATAACTGGCTTTTAAATAAGGCAAAAATGGGCTGCCACAAGCTAACCAATCCAGGTGTACCAGCTGCAGGCCCTCAATCCATGTTGTAGAAAGTTTACATGCAAAGAGATCTTAGAGATCTGTGCAAACTTCTCATTTCGTCATAAGGAATTTGAGGTGGTCAGTAAGGTGATTTATTCCAGGAGACTCAAATTTCTGGTTACACTCAAGGAGGCCACCTCAGACCAATGCTAATGGGCCCAAGAGAAACCTCAGTCTATGTCTCAAGGATCTTTCTAATACTGTATTATTTATCTATCACCGAGTAACAAATTAGCACACACTTAGCACTTAAGCCAGCACACATCTACTATCCCATGGTTTCTGTGGACCAAGAATTTGGACTCAGCTTTGCTGTCTTCTGCTTTGAGGTCTCTCACAAAGTGGCACTCGAGGTGTTGGTCAAGACTCTGTTCTTATCTGAAGGCTCGGCTGGGGAAGAATCCACTTCTAAGCTCAATGACGTGGTCGTCAGCAGAATTGAGCTCCTTTTGGGCTATTGGACTCAGGGCCTCAGTTCCTAGCTGGTTTTTGGCCAGAAGTGACCCTCAGTTTCTTGCCTTATGGGCCTCTCTTAAGATTGAATGACTTAAACAAGGAAACTTATTTTCTCATGGTTCTGAAGGCTGGAAGTCCAAGTTCAAGGTGTTGGAAATGTTGGTTTCTTCTGAGACTTCTCTTTGGTTTGCAGGTTGTCCCCTTCTCACTGCATCCTCACATGGTCCCCCCCTCTGTGGGTGCTTATCTGGTATCTACACTTCCTCTCCTTATAAGGACACCCATCAGACTGGATTAGGACCCACCCTAAAGGCCTCATTTTAACTTAATCATCTCTTTAAAGAACTTCTCTCCAAATCCAGCACACTCTGAGATACTGGGGGTTAAGGCTTCAACACATGAAATTGGGATTGGCAGGGATTCAGTTAAGACCATAACATAGACCTAATCTTATTTTAGCAGCCCTACTATCCTCGCCTCTCACCATCAGACTGGCAGCCTCTGAATGAGTCTGACTGAGGACAATTCCACCAGCAGCCTCAGAGCTCACTGGAGACCCTTCTTATGGGGGAGGGTCCAGGGACCTGGGGGATTGCTGCATTCCCACGTCTTGCCACTGCCCCAGTCTCCTTTACTCTGGAGCTCAACCCCAGGATCTGGAGCTCACAATGGACACTTCTGGACAGCTGTTTTCCCTAATCCACAAGTTCCACTCACTCCTCAGGGCCCTCTTCCTCCATACCCTGGCCCTCCTTGAACTGCTTCTCAATCCCTTTTCCTAAAGGCTGGCTCACTCCTTGACTTGCCAGTGACCCTCACACTCAGCAGGTGTGTGGACAGATCCCATCAAGTACAAACCACCACTGATCGTGTGGAGCTCCATGGAGCTCATTCTTCACTAGTTTTCCAAAAAGACACACCCTATGGTTGTCCTTCCCTAGCTGCTTCTCTCCATTTTCCTCCTGATTCCTCCTTGTATCCTTGACCTCTTAACCTTACAGAGTCTTCAAGTTCACTCCCAAGACTTCTTTTTTTGGCTATTCTCTCTACTTTTATAAACTCAATCAGTCTATGGCATTAGACACTATCTATACCTTGCTTGCAAATCCTGATCCTCAATTTGCTGTCTGTGAACTCCAGACTCAGCTCTCTGTTCAACATCTCAGCTTGAATGTTTAATCAGGTATGTCATTCTGGCCGTGTCCAAAACGGAGCTCCTGATCTTCCCCAAAAAACTTCCTCCTCTGAAGTCTTCCCCGCCTAACTTTATGGCAACTCTATTCTTCCAGTTGCTTAGGCCAAAAAATCCTTGATTTCTCTTTTTCCTCTCATAGCCCATATCATATCCATCCAAAAGTCTTGTTTGCCCTTCCTTGAGAATATCACCACTTCTCACCACCTCCCTTATAACCACCTTGGTCCAAGGCTCCATCTTCTCCCACCAAACTAGCCTTCCCACCTCTGCCCCTCCTCCCCTTTACATCATTCTAAACACAGCAGCCAGATGCGTCTGTTGAAACCTAAGTCAAATCATAGCATTTTTCTGTTCAAAACCCACCAGTAGTTCCTATAACAGTCAAAGTAAAAGCCAAAGCACAGGAAATAGAATGGGACCTGCCAGGAGCTGGGAGGAGGAGGCGAGGGGGTGGGGGGGGCGTCTCATGGGTACAGAGTTTCAGTTTGGGACTCCCAAAAGTTCTGGAAATGGATGGTGGTGATGGTTGCATAGCTATTTATCTAACAAAAGATAGATAGGTTTAAAAAGAAAAAAAGCCAAGGCCCTACATTTCTGACTCCCTTTTATTTTCCTGACTTTATCTCCTACCATTTTCCATCTCACACATTCCACTTTACTCACATAAGCCTCCTAACTATTCTTCAAACACATAGGGCATTCAGGGAATTTGCCCTCACTAATCGCAGTTGAAAATGTTCTTCCGTGGGGCACCTGGCTGGCTCAGTTGGTAGAGCATGAGACTCTTGATGTCGAGGTTGTAAGTTGGACACCCGCGTTGGGTGTAAAGATTACTTAAACATAAAAATCTTAAAAAAAGAAATGCTATTCCAAAAATATCTGGATGGCTTAACTGCTTACCTCCTTTACTCTCTGGTGAGGTAGAGGACATTCCCACAGCATCCTACGTAAAATTGCGAACCACACCCTGATCTCCACTGGTACTTCCCGTCCACCTTCTCTGCTTTATTTTTCTCCATAGCTTATCATCAATGACACAATATATTATTATTTATTTGGTTGTTTTTTATTGTCAGTCTTCTACTGCCATAATGTGCGTTCTGTGGAGTCGAGATTTTTGTCTGCTTTTATTTACTCCTGCATCCCTAGCTCCTAGCACAGTGTCTGCCATATAGCAGATGCCCAATAAAATGTCTGAATTAGTACTTATTGTGGCATTGGCAACATTTTTTTTAAACTAGAACTATTATAAATTCATGAAAAAATTATGGTCTTTCTCTACAAGTCTTCTGTACACAGTAAAAAAGGGAGATCATGAAAGCTATACAGAAACGAAGGGAGATATTTCTGATCAAAGTGGAGATTGTTATGCAAGGATCTAAAATATGTTTTCATGTGGGCAAGAATGGAAAGAAATATGCAAAATGAGAATAAGTGTTAGGATAATGGGAGTACATTATATGAATTAGAATATTCACAAGCTACTGTGTGCCAGATTATATTCTAAGCAAATTACACAGATAGTCTCATTTAATCTTCACACGAATAAGCTCTAGGCTGCGGTAGTAAGAAGTCAGGTAACTTGGTCAGGATCACACAGGTGGTGACGGAAGCCAAGCCAAACTGATGTCTGACTCACATCAAAATACTAACCAATTTCTGCATGAGTCAGCTACAGCCACAATGATGCGACCTAACAAAGCACCCCAAACCTTGGTGACGGGCAACAATAAGCATTTGGTCTCCTGCTCACTGGTTTTCAAGTTGACTCATTTGGCAGATCTAGACTGGGCTTAGCTCAGCGACTTGCTTCAAGCTACAGTCTGCACCCGTGGTTCCGGTCAGCTCCGGTTTCATTCTGAGAGCCATTCTGAAGAGGCAGAGACTCCCAGGGGCACGCTCTTTACCAGTGTCTTATGCAAGAAGGGCCACCTTCTCGTGTACACGCCACGCTCTGCCCTACCTGCGACCGTTGACTCAGAGCACTGTTTCTTTACCTTTTGTGAAACTCTGGGGACTACATCGGTCTTCAAAATTTCATACTCAAAGCTGTTAAATATCTGAAAATCATGTGCTCTCATGAAGAGAGGGTCCAATTAAGACCTGAGTTGATGGATACCTTGGGTGGCTCAGTCAATTAAGCATCTGGCTTCGGCTCAGGTCATGATCCCAGAGTCCTGGGATCGAGTCCCATATTGGGCTCCTTGCTCAGTGGGGAGCCTGCTTCTCCCTCTGCTTGCCACTCCCCCTGCTTGTGCTAGAGTGTATGCGCTCTCTCTCTCTCTCTCTGGCAGATAAATAAATAAAATCTTCTAAAAAAACACCTGCATTGATGATCTACCAGTCACCAGGCAGAAGGCTGGTTATGAGCAAAACTGAGAAAACCTCTAGGTTTCCTTTCTCAATATAAAGATAGAAACCATGCGGATAATATTCAAAGTATTTAGTGACCAACTTGGTGCCTGGAGGCTTCCTGCTGTGCTAGATATTAACTCTTTGGTACTCTTTAGTTTAAAGGGTTCTAAAGAGCCCTTGAAAACTGGGGAGAGTCCTCGGGGGCTCTTTACCACTACTAACTATGTCACTGTTTTATGACAGGTAGGGGCACACCACTATATCCCAACTGACTGTCATCCCTGACAAATGTCGCCGCCTCGCCATAAGGACAAAGACACACGCCAGGAAATTTGGAACCACAGTGGGGGAAAGTGCCATCATAATAGGAAAATCCCACACATCTCATAGGCGTCCCTTGGTTAGATAGTCTTCAAAACTGCAAGGTGCTGCCTGAAAAAAGTCTCCATCACCTATGGCAGAACGTCTGATGACAGTTTTCTTTCTCTGTGACACTTTTCCCTTTTGGGATTTAAAGCAGAAATCACTACTCTCTGCAGCGTGTAGGACAAAAACAGGTCACAATCATTCTTCTTTGGTCCCATCTGGTATTTGTTTATCATTCGAGGCAACATTTTTTTTTAAGATTTTATTTATTTATTTGAGAGAGAGAGTGAGCGAGAGACAGAACACAAGCAGGGGGAATGGCAGAGGCAGAGGGAGAAGCAGGCTCCCCGCTGAGCAGGGACCCCCCCCCACAATTCGGGGCTCGATCCCAGGACCCTGAGATCATGACCTGAGCCGAAGGCAGACGCTTAACGACTGAGCCACCCAGACGCCCTTGAGCCAACATTTAAAAGCTGGAGGCTTCATTTAAAAATCCAGATTTCCCTCACTCCTCGGAACCAGTTAGCCGCACAGTCTACGCCTCATTTGTCAGCACCGCCTTCTGGGTAAACTGTGTCTCCTCCCTGTCCCCCAAAATTTGAAGAGCACATGCATTTGGAAGCTCTTCGTTTTTGCCTCATTGCATCTGAGAAAGTAAGGTGGGTCACCAGCAGCTCTGCTGGAGCTATCCAAGAAAATTCCGCCAGGCTTTGCACTCTTGCTGCGTCTGCTCAGACCTGCAGGGTCTAATCCAAAAATACCGCCTCAATATGTACCGCCAGTGTTTGCATCAGGACATGAAGAAGACTGGCTTCATTACGTTGGATTAAGTGAACCGCCTTGAGTGGGTCATCCGAGATTTCCACCCTAATGCTAGCTCCTTGTACTTAAAATAAAAATTCTTCGACTTAAAAAATAAATAAATAAAACAGTAAAAATATAAAAATCCAGATTTCTTTTTCTTTAATTCTATTTATTTACTTTAAGTAATCTCTACACCCACTATGGAGCTCAAACTCATGACCCTGAGATCAAGAGTCTTAGGCTCTACTCTACCCTATGACCCAGGAATTGCACTAGTAGGTGTTTACCCAAAGGAGGCAAGCATGGTGATTCAAAGGGGCATGTGCACCCCAATGTCTATAGCAGCAATGTCCACAATAGCCAAACTATAGAGAGATCCCAGATGTCCATCAATAGATGAATGGATAAAGAAGGTGTGGTATATATACACAATGGAATATTTCTCAGACATCAAAAAGAATGAACTCTTGCCATTTGCAACAAAGTGGATGGAACTAGAGGGTAGTATGCTAAGTGAAATAAGTCAGAGAAAAACAAATATCATAGGATTTCACTCGTGTGGAATTTAAGAAACAAAATTGATGAACATAAGGGATAAGACAAAATCAGAGAGCGAGACAAACCATAAGAGACTCTTAACTCTAGGAAACCAGCTAAGGGTTGCTGGAGGGGAGGTGGGTGGGGGGATGGGGTAACTGGGTGATGGGCATTAAGGAGGCACACAATGTAATGAGCACTGGGTGTTATATGCAACTGATGAATCACTGAACTCTACCCCTGAAACTAATAATGCACTATGAGTTAATTAATTGATTTTAAATTAAAAAAAAAACTTAAGAAAGCTAAGAAAAAGAGTCCTCAGTTCCACTGACTGAGCCAGCCAGATGCCATTAAAAATCCAGATTTCTGCTTCCATCTAATAAACCAGAAGATACGGCAACATTCCTTTGGCATCCCTTGAGTGGCAAGAATCTGCTAGAACTGAGTAGAAATTACTCTTCATGTAAGGCCTATACGCTCCATGGCTCCCCTCTCCTCACCATTTCTCAAGCTTCTCCCTAATACTGAGACACGCATTAATTACCACTTGTCATAATGAACTTTTTTCTTTTTTTTTTTTTTAAGATTTTATTTATTTGACAGAGAGAGATCACAAGTAGGCAGAGAGGCAGGCAAAGAGAGAGGGGGAAGCAGGCTCTCTGCTGAGCAGAGAGCCCGATGCGGGGCTCGATTCCAGGACCCTGGGATCGTGACCCCGGAAAGGCAGAGGCTTTAACCCACTGAGCCACCCAGGCGCCCCCTTTTTTTCTTATAGTAGAGAAATATATCTCTGTGCAAGACTCTCGCAGATGGGGAAAGGAACTCAGATGTGCCAATTCAGGGAAGTCTCTGAGGGACTCTGACATGACAAAGAAAGTGTATGACGTATGGAAGGGACCTCCTGAGCCATTATTTACCATTGTGCAATGTGCCTCATTGCCCCTGTGACTGGTGCCCCCTAGGGTTGTGCAGTGAGCAATCTGCACAGCTGTTCAGTGCTTTCTGGAGGCATGAGAAAATTACAGATGTGGCACAGACCTGTGAGAACAGAGCAGGCAGAGGATGACCCCAAATGGGGTAGGGAGCCAACAAAAGGAGCCCTTTCAGCTTTACTAGAAGAAAGAACAGAAATGAGGAAGGCTTGGGGTTGATTATGACAGCAGACCACAGAAGAAAATGCACGCTTTTGACTCTTCCTGCTTTCGTCTTCAGGAAAGCACCTGATCCTTAAAGGGAGGCAGAGCAAACATCAGGAGGCCTCTGAAGTTCAAGGTGAGCAATGTGCACCTTGCCCTTGTCGGAGGGGCTGGAGGCTGGGGTTTGCCGAGGACTCCAGACTCAGGAGCAAATGAGGCATAACTGATCTCACTAGATTAAGTCTCAACTTGATGTTGTTTATGGTAGTAAAGAAGTTTCTGGACACTAAGACACAGAGACTAGACCAAATGTTTAGTGTTCCCTTTATTTCCTTACCACTGGGCGGCCCTCCCTTGGCCGCAGGGTAACCTTGTTGGGTCTGCAGAAGCCACCAGGTAGTAGCTTTCAAGCCCCTTTTTCCCTAGCCCTAGGGCAGAATGGGGGCTCACCCAGACACGCTATCGTAATTCACTGACTTCATTTATAATAACTAGAGGCAAGTGCTTTGATTTTTTAAATGCAAATTGAAACATTAAAAAGCAACCCTGCTTTATAGACCCAGAGAGGCTCTGCAAGAGATTTTGCAGGTACAACACTTGCTCCTTTCTCTGCCCGGCCTATGTCCTTTGAGAGGGAAGCACGAACCTTGGTGAGGGGTCAAGATGAGAGAGACAGTGGCCCCAGCTTAGTTCCCCCTGTGAGCCAGAGCATAATGAATTCATTGCCCAGTGAGTGCCCAGGCCTCTTGGGATTGGCCGAGGGGTAGACTATGGATTACTTTAGCCGGGGGGGTCTGGGGAGGCAAGGACTAAGGAAGGAGGCCACCCTGGGTGCTGAGATGCGCATGGGCAGGGGCAGAAACCAGGTCCTGAGAAGGGACAGAGATGAGCAGGGCACCATCTGTCTGTCCTGGGGCTCCAAATAACCACAGGCTGCCAGCAAGGGACCACAGAGAACCAAAGACTGACTCCAGCAGCCTCAGGAGAGGGAGAGAGTACTTCCCGCCCGCCCCGGGGATCGATAAACACTTCAGCGGAAAGATGCGTTTATTCTTAGCCTGTAACTCCAGGCGGAGGTGGAGAGAGGGAGAGCATCTCAGGCAAAGGGCACCCCCGAAAACAAACTTTCCAAGGCTGCTGAGTCTATCATTCCTCCTTCCTGGTGCTTGACCCCCGCCCCCAAGTCCGACATTCTCGCCACAGCCGGCCTCCTTCAGGGATGTGCTGCCCCATGTCCCTCCTCCCTAAACTTTGTTCATGCTGATCCCTGGCCTGGAAGGATCTGAGGCATTTGCTCTCCTACATGGGGCTCCTTGCTCAGCGGGGAGCCTGCGTCTCCCTCTGCCTGCTGCTCCCTCTGCTTGTGCTCTTTCACTCTGACACATGAATAAAATCTTCACAAGAAAAAAAGAAATCCATAACATATTTAAGAGAAGGCTTTTGAAACACCAAACTTTCCCAGGCTGGTCAACAAATTTATAAATAAATGAATATTATTATTCATAATAATAAAGAAGATGGAACCCCATGGCTTCATTATGCCACCCTAATGTGGAGAAGAGAGAAGTCAGGTGACTTAATGAAGAGTCTGAACATTAGAAATTTGCTAAAAAAGACTCTTGCCCTTAGAAAAACTATCTGTGACTTCACTGTCCCTGGAGGAAGTGGTATGTGGATTTAGTGGGGATTGCTGTCTCCATCCCATTCTACCCCCCCAGGTGCTACACACTGCCGCAAGGTTGGGGCCATTCTGGAGGCTCTGCTTTTAGGAAGATGGTGGCAAATGGTAAGGGGCCCGCCCAGGATGATGTCAGGTCTGGGAACTGTATCCCAGGGGCATGAGCTGATAGAGCGGAGACCATTTGGCTCTTCACCAAAGGACATGGCAGCCTCGCCTGGGCACAAAGTGATATTTGAACCTGAGGAGTGGGGCAGGTAGGGCAGAGATCCAACTCCGTATCGGGAGATTCAGAAAACGGAGCGGCCTCGTGAGGTAGCAAGGATCCCGGCACCCCACATGTGCAGGCACTGGACCAGCGATCACTGGCCCGGGTTCACCTTACGTCTGGAAAGTGCCACTGCCTTGTGAACTTTTGACAGCATATGTGCGGGATGTTGTAGAAAGTTGACCTCTTGGGAAGCCTGGGGGGCTCAGTTGTTAAGCGTCTGCCTTCGGCTCAGGTCATGATCCCAGGGTCCTGGGATCGAGTCCCGCATCGGGCTCTCTGCTCAGCAGGGAGTCTATTCTCCCTCTCCTGCTCCCTCTGTGTTCTCTCTCTCTCTCTCTCAAATAAATAAATAAAATCTTTTAAAATAAAAAAAGAAAGAAAGAAGGAAAGTTGACCTCTTGGAGAGCGGAGAGCCTGTCAAGAGCCAGTCTTATCCCCAATATCCGCTACGGTACCTGGTACATACAATCATGTTTGATTTTCCATTTTAAGATTACTTAGACTCTGTCAAGAATTACACATGTGAATGATAATGCTCCTGAAAGAGATCTTCTCACCACAGAGCCTCCACTTATGTGGGTATATAAATATCCATGAAACCACCCCTTTCTTTGCTCGGGCAGCAAGCAGCCCACCACAAAAGGCACAAGAGGTGTGTGGTGACCACGGCATGTTTTTGACCCAGTCTCGACACATTTTCTGCATATTTCCGAACGAGCAAATAATTTCTCAGTAATGCTAGCCCTGGAAAAGTACCTGAGGGTAGACACTTTGCTTAGAGAGCAATGCTGAGCAGGCTTTTCGTGTTTTTCTTCCTGCCATTAATCGGCTTTTACTACTGAACTCTGTGAAAAATATCACTATCACCCCCTGCGTAATTACCCAACTCACAAACCACAGAAACATTCCAGAATGGGAGCGGGGAGAAAGAGGCTGGGGAAAGAAATGTCTGGGTCTCCTCACAGTGAGCATTGAGGGGAGCCTCTACTTGGCTAGAAGCTTCACCTGATGTCATGGGCTGAATTCTGTCCCCGCGAAATTCATATGTGGAAGCCCTATTCCTCAGTACCTCAGAATGTGACTATATTTGAAGATAGGGCCTCTATTTATTTATTTATCTTAAATTTGACAGAGTACGTGCGCACATGAGCGGGGAGGCGGGAAGGGCAGAGGGAGAGGGAGAAGCAGACCCCTCGCTGAGCAGGGACACCCCCCCCCAGGCGGAACTCCATCCCAGGAACCCAAGATCATGACCTGAGCCAAGGGCAGATGCTTAACCAACTGAGCCACCCAGTCACCCCTGGAGATAGGGGTGGAGATAGATAAAGAGGAGATTTAGTTCAAATGAGGTCATTAGAGTAAGTCCTAACCCAAGATGACCAGTGTCCTTATAAGCCCAGGAAGCTGGACCACTGGGGGACATGGTGCCCAAGCCAAGAAGAAAGACCACATGAAGACAGAGAGAGAAGGTGGCCATTGCAAGCCAAGGAGAGAGACCTCAGGAGAAACCAAACTTATGGACACCTTCATCTCAGACTTCCAGCTTCCAGAACTCTGAGAAAATTCCTTTCTGCTCTTGAAGCCCCTCGGTCTGTGCTATGTTGTGACGATAGCCCTCGCAGACTCTTGTCCCCAGGATATTTCATTTCATCCTCATAAGTTCTTAGATTATTTTTCTTATTTGGCTGAAAAAAATCGAGGCTCAGAGAAGTCAGTTAAATTTTCCCCAATTCTTACAGTGAGGGAGGGGCAGCACCAGGATTTTATCCCAGGTCTATGTATTGCACTGTTTGCAGAGTAAATATAAAACCTGTCTTCTATCAGGCTTGTGGATTACAGTCCGTTGTATTGTATTTTTTCTACCACATCAAGTCACCCAGTAAAACTAACGTTTCACGGAAAATAATTTAAAACTGATCCTGTACCAGAACAATCAACGTAAGATGCTCCGATGGAAGGGATTCCTTGCCGGTACCCTAAGGAGACGGGCTCTATTCCGTTTAAATCTCCCGCACGTGCTTTACCACCACCCACAGCCAGGTCATCTGGGCCAGCAGAGCTGAGGACAGACAGACAGGGAATGTTCCATCAGGGCGTCTCGTGGTTTTAGAGCCACACAGTGTCCAACGGGACCCAACAGGAAGCAGTTGGGAGAGGAGCAGGCATTCTTCATACTCTCCCAGAGAGATGCTATTCCACAAAGCCTGATCTCAGCCCCCCTCTCTGATGGACAGCACAGAGTCGGACTCCTTCTCTAAGAATTAGAATGATGACCACCACCTGCAGCGTCCATCCACCAAGCACAATGCTTGCCCCTTGACATCCATATTCTGAGGTGAATACTATCCCCTATCACGGAGGACACAGAGGATCGCACTGAGACTTAGAAAGCTAGTGACTTGCTCAAGGAGACACCAGCTAGACAGGCACAGAGCCCAAGTCCTAGCTCCCCGAAGCCTGTCCTTCCTCTCCACCGCCCTGCCTCACGCTGAGAGAAATCAAATGACACGGGGAGACCCAGCTGCGCAGCCCGCTAGTGCTGCTCCCAAGACCCCTAGGAAGACACCCCCAAGAGCCCACTGAAGCCTCTTCTTGTAGCCTCTCCGCAAGAGATGGGAGACCTCCAGGGATGGCAACCTCATCATCCGTCTATAAAATGGGAACCCAGCCAGCAGGCATCCAAAGATGGTTTACAGAGGGCACGTTCCTGCCCAGCCGTTTCCCTAGCTCCTAGCACCCCGTTTCTCTCCAGCCCACGCCCTCGACCCGCACTGCCGCGGGCAGCCCGGAGCTTGGGGGAGTAGCCAGGGTCCTCACTAGAACCTCGGTGTTTGTTAACTCTGGCTCTGGAAACACCAGCACGATGACGATCTCTATCAGGTGGATGCCCGCGTCACGTTTGTTGACCTCTGTGTCATGGGTGATGCCAGTCATCCGCGTGAGCCTGGGAGGATGGACAGCTCGGGCAGTGGATTCGGAGCCACGGTGCCTCCCAAGAACTCGGGTTCTTGTCTGTTCTCACTCGGAGAGTTTCACGTCCATGTTATTTCTCTAGGCCTCATCCTCCTCAAGCCCCAATCCAGGGGTTAAGCTAAATCATCTCCGAAGCTCATTTCAGATTTTTTTTAAGGATTTTATATATTTATTTGACACAGAGAGAGAGAGATGACAAGTAGGCAGAGAGGCAGGCAGAGAGAGAGAGGGGGAAACAGGCTCCCCACCGAGCAGAGAGCCCGATGTGGGGCTCGATCCCAGAACCCTGAGATCATGACCTGAGCCGAAGGCAGAGGCTTTAACCCACTGAGCCACCCAGGCACCCTGATCATTTCAGATTTTATTCCCTGGATTTTATCTCTATTCCAGACTGGCTGTACCACCAAGCTCCTTATATTAGGCAGGGTTCTGCAGAGAAACAGACCGACAGGATAGATCTATAGAGAGAGAAGGAGAGCTAGATAAGAGGAGATTTATTCTAGGAGTTGGTCCATGCAGTTGTGGGGGCCCGGAAAGTCTCACAGTGTGCTGTAGTTGGACAACCAGGAGATCCTGTGCTAGAATTCGGTCCAAGT
Organism: Potos flavus; assembly: GCA_028534135.1. Classification (NCBI taxonomy): domain Eukaryota; kingdom Metazoa; phylum Chordata; class Mammalia; order Carnivora; family Procyonidae; genus Potos; species Potos flavus. The sequence continues at coordinate 44,682,996 of CM052899.1, forward strand.
GCAGCAGCCTGAGAGCCAGGGGAGCCCGTGGTATAACTCTCAGTCCGAGGTCAAAAACGCAAGAATCAGGAAGCCACTGGTGCAAGTCCGGGAGTCCAAAGGATAAGAACCAGGAGCTCTGATGTCCGGGGACAGGAGAAGATGGTTGTCCCAGCTCAAGAGAGCAAATACACACCCTTCCTTTGCCCTTTTGTTCTATTCAGGCCCCAGTGGGTTGGATGACGCCCGCTTGCATTGGTGAGGGCCAATCTCTTCACTCAGTCACCTAAATCAAATGGCAATCTTTCCCAGAAACACTCACAGATACACCCAGAAACAATGTTTTACCAGCTACCTGGACATCCCTTGGGACGGTCAAGTTTACACATAAAATTAATCGTCACCCTCCTGAATGAGAATCAGAGTCGAACTTTATAATCCCTTTATAATCCCTTTACTCATTCATTCGCCAACATGGACTAAGTGCCCCCTGTGAGCCACGTGTTGGAATAGCTACAGAAAAACTTTGGAAAAGAGTAAAATAGCACTTGCTAACCTGGTTTACCAGACCCCTCAAGGCAGGAGTTTTCTGTTGGCAGGCTGACTGATTAACATCCGTCTCTCTACTTAGATCCTAAGTTCCCCCTGAGTCAGGCTTGCCGCTCAATTCCCAGTGCCTAGTACAGTGCCTGGCACACAGTGGGCAGAATCAATACACAATAAATGCCGCAAACATGAAGAATACGTTATTTTCACATTAATACAAACACAAATATGAAATTATGAAAGTCAAACATAACCTGCATTTGTTTTTTTTTTTTAAAGATTTTATTTATTTATTTGACAGAGAGAGAGAGATCACAAGTAGGCAGAGAGGCAGGCAGAGAGAGAGGGGGAAGCAGCCTCCCTGCTGAGCAGAGAGCCCGATGCGGGGCTCGATCCCAGGACCTGAGATCATGACCTGAGCTGAAGGCGGAGGCTTCAAACCACTGAGCCACCCAGGTGCCCCTTGACCTGCATTTGTAAGATGAACACTCTGGGGCAAAAGTGAGGGAGGTCTGAAGAGGTGGAAGGCCGAGGATCTTTAGGGCAGCGAAGCTACTCGGTGGTTACAAGGACATACAGGAACGTATATCACCAAGAGCGAAACTCAGTGTAAACTGCTGGAATCTGGGCGCTAATGATGTGTCAATGTACATTCATCCACTGTAACAAATGTTCCACTCTGTGGGGTGTATTGATAGTAGGGGAAGTGGTGGGTATGTGGGGGCAAGGGGGAAGTAGGAAACATCTGTCCTTTCCTTTCAATTTTGCTGTGAACCTAAAATGGCTCTAAAAAAAATAAAGTCTATTAAAAAAAAAGAACAAAAAATATTCAGGGCAAGTTTGTTGTCTGAGTAGGTGGGTCTAGGTGTGTCGGGTGTGTCCCCTCTCCCGGGAGAGCTCCGGCAACACCAGCAAAGCCACTGTACCAACTGGGAAGGAGCTGTGCCCCCACCCCCCGCTCCTGACCCAGCAGTTGGAGGCCCCGTCAGCTAGCACGTCCTCTCTCCAGGCGCACCCCAGAACTGGGAGGCCAGCACGATGCTAGCTCTCCAGGCACACGCAATCCCACCAGCAATGCTGCTCTGACCTGCTTAGTCGACTGAGCAAGTTTGGAATTTCCTAGAGGAACTTTCCTAGAGAAGTGAAATTGAAAGGTGAGTGTACAGGGGCTGGTCCCGGAGCTCTAACTGATGCATGTCAGGTCGGGCTAGATGAACCTTGTGAGACTTCAGAGAACGGGGAGGCCGCTGTGCACGACACCGGGAAGAGATGGGTTGTTCGGGCCCTGAAAGGAAGGCGGAGAGATACGGGAAGGAGCAAGAGAGCCAGAAAGATGGAGAGCGTGGGAGTAAATGGAATCCCGCAGAGTTGGGGTCACTAAAGAACATTTTCTGAAAGGAGATGCCTTGGGGTCTCGAAGCATTTCTGCAAGATACAACCCTTATCCACCTCTCAGCCACCTCCTGCCCATCCTCACTGCCTACTCCCAGATTTCCCAGAGGGTCCGCTAAACTCGCCAGGATTTGTGCAGATGTGTATGGAAATCAAGCATGGGAGGGAGTTTTCCATCCGCAGAAAGCAAGCACACCCTCGTCCCCCATAGACATGCCAACATTAAAGGGATAGCTTTAAACAGCCAAAGGGCCATGAAAACAGAAGATTTCCATCCATTTTACCTGGATCTAAAGGAAGGGGAAGCCCCAGTTGAAAACCTAAAGCAAAAGCGAAAAATAGAAAAGTATAAAAGGAACAGCTTCCCAGAGCACAGATATCTTTGCTTTGACTAACTCAGGTTAATCTCACATACCCAGACCACGGGTCCCCTCCTGTCCCGTGGTCTTGAGCCGATGTGCTGGTTCACCAGGAAGGCTGGCTTCAGGCTTGAGCAAAGACCGTCCTCTTGCCCTCGGCCAACTGACCTATATCTGGCTCAGTGCTCACTCTGATGACAGGTCTGGTCACGCTATAACCTTGCCTCCTACCTGTCAGCTCCCCTCTGTTGGCAGGAGGCTCCGTTCTTTAATAGGTTCCGGAGTCCACAACCCTAGCCAACCTTCCAGAAAGCTCCTGTTCCTGGACCGAAGGCCATGTCTAGCGGAGTGAAAGGCAGTAAACTGAGTTCAGATTAGGGCTGTACCCTGCTCCTCCCCCCCCCCCCCACGCCCCGAATGTCCAAGCCCTTCTCAGCTCTCGGTACAAAATTCACCAACTTCCCCCACCTGATCCCCTAATGACCGAGCCACGACTTTCCTTCGCACACACAGATGAGATGATTAACAAGTGAAACATGCTTTATACGTTTACTCACGAACACACACATCAGAGGAGGTCTTCTCGTCTACGCATAACCCCAGATAAACAAGGATGGGAAGCTCACACAGGTAAATGTCTGGAGGAAACAAAGGATTTCGTGTCTTACCATGGATTTCTAAAATCTGAAGACCTTCTTGGGTGTTTTCATGGCTCAGTCGATTGAGCGTCTGCCTTCAGCTCAGGTTATGGTGCTGGAGTCCTGGGATCGAGTCCTGCATCGGGCTCCCTGCTAAGTGGGGAGCCTGCTTCCCCCACTCTTCCCCACTAGGGCTCTCTCTCACTATCTCTGTCTCTCTCTCAAATAAATAAATAAATAAAATTTAAAAATAAAAAAGTCTGAAGACATTCTCAAGCAAAAGCAGAATTTACAAAAAATAAAAACGCTTCTTCCAAGATCACTTAATTTTTGAAAAATACTTATTGGCTCTCTATAGCAAATGAGCCAATGTTTCTAAAATGATAGAGAAATTAGGTCATTCTCTATGGCCCATCTCACCGATGTCTAAAATGAGCCTGAGCCATGATTACGCATCTAAATGGAAACAGTTCACTCTTAACGTTCCCTCTGGACTATGGGCTGGGTTACAAACGATGGGAAAAGGGGCACCTGGGTGGCTCAGTGAGGTAAAGCCTCTGCCTTTGGCTCCGGTCATGATCTCAGGGTCCTGGGATCGAGCCCTGCATCGAGCTCTCTGCTTGGCAGGGAGCCTGCTTCCCCCTCTCTCTCTCTGCCTGCCTCTCTGCCTACTTGTGATCTCTCTCTGTGTCAGATAAATAAATAAAATCTTAAAAAAAAAAAAATGATGAGAAAATCCTAAATTGCGGTACCCCCCTACTGTCACTTCTCCTGATAACTTCAGGAGTTGGACACTCAGTATTCACAGCTGGAGGCTATGGAGCTGCCTTTTCACAGAGAGCTAAGTCAGTAGGTCTGTCCCTAGGGGGAAATTTAGCACCTAGGACAAAAAATACTCTGAAACATTCCAGGAGAGCCCAGGGTAGGAGACCCAAAGTAGACTCATCCATCCTCTTAGCTCAGACCCTCTTGTCAAGCTTCTCAGCAGACCTGGAATGGGTCCAGGGGACCACATGGCGCTGACGGTAGTGGCTATGATGTCAGAAAACGAGACAGGAAGAACATTGCTCTGAGTCAGGAGGCTTAGCTGCTTAAGTGCATGTGACTTTGGAAAATCGCCCAGCCTTTCCTTGGTTTTGTCATCTGAAAGAAGTCTGCCTCAAAGGGCTGCTAAGGGGCTCCAAGTAGAAAAGGTTGAGGGTGAGAACATGTTGTAAACTATAAGAAGCTGTAAGAGTATAAATACCCTTCCAGGTTTTGTCACCGCTTCGGATTTGGAGCAGCCTCATTTCTGAGCTCGCTCTGTGCTGGGCACTCGGGGCTGGACGTGTACTAAGTCTCTGCCGCAGATGGAGTTGGGTCAAAACCCTAATTCCCAACGGAGCATTATTTGGAGATGGTGAATTTGGGAAGTAAGTCGGTTTAGATGAGGTCATGGGACTAAGAAGAGACCCTAGAGAGGCTGCCTCCTCTCTCTCCTCACCTGTCTGCATGGAGGAAAAGCCACGTGAGGACACAGTAAGAAAGCAGCCGCTTGCAAGCCAAGGAGACAGCCTTCACCAGACAGCACCCCTGCAGGCACCTTGAGCTTGGACTTTCAGCCTTCAGAATCGTGAGAAAGAAAGTCCTGTTCTTTAAGCCACCCTGTCTATGCTATTTTGTTAGACCAGCCCAAGCTGAGTCAGACATTCCCTTGATCTAACAACCCTGAGATCACCCCTGTCATCCTGGCCATTCTACGGAGGAGGAACAAGGAGCCCAGAGAGTTTAATGAACTTGTCCAAGGCCAAGGCCACCAACTGGGGAGTGGTGGAACCAGGATTATGAATCCACAGCAGACACCAGCCAGAACTCACCTCAACCATTTCTTCTTCCTGGGCACACGATTAAATCATGTTTCCCAGCCCCGTTACCTGCAGAGTTTTCTTCAGTGGAATGTATGTGAAAGCACTGTATACGGCCCATGAGCTAGGACGGTGAAGAGGACAGGGGCATTTTCCCCATTCTCTTCCTTTCCTTTGGCAGAGATTTCAGCGTCCATGTGTAGGAGACAGCCCCGCAACAAGAAGGGAGCAGCCTGGGTCCCTCAGTGGTGTCAGGAAGCAGAGCACCTCCCCCCAGCCAACCCTCACTGGTCTCCAACTTCTATAAGAAATGAACTGTTGTTGGGACAGGTCTATTCGTTATAGAAGCTGGTATTGCTTGCCCTGACTAATACATCTCCAAGAGTCCTTCTTAACAGGGACTACTGAGCTCTCTCTTGACTGGAGCTACAGACAGCAAGTGGGTCCTACCATTTAGAATGGTTGAACAATCGAAGGTTAGCTCTAAACATCAAGGCAACCAAACCAGTATCTTATGTGAAAATGATGAATCTACCTGTTTGCAATGTACGAACCTGAATACTAGCTCTAATTAGAAAGCAGGAAACAACACAAAGATACTTTTTAAAAAAAATAGATTTTGTTTATTTATTTGTCAGAGAGAGCACAAGTAGGGGGAGCAGTAGGCTCTCCGATGAGCAAGGACCCCTCCCCCCCAACGCAGGGCTCCTTCCCAGGATGATGGCATCATGACCTGAGCCGAAGGCAGAGGCTTAACCGACTGAGCCACCCACACGTCCCAACACAAAGATACTTTTAAAAGGAATAGAGGAAAGCTCATTTACCATTGCATTTGTCTTCAAGGACATGTATTTTGATTACCAACGCGTGTGCAACCTAACCCAATTTGTTTTGTAGCAAAGTTTCCTTTTAATTTCCAGTACCCGGCAGACCACTTGTCCCACAACAGACTGTCCATTAACATTCACCGAGAAGGACTGGCCTTTGCTCCCTCATTGTTTTCTGCTCACTTCTCGGTTCAAAAACATGTAGTCAGGAATGTCCCCACTCAGTTTTTCCTCTGGGGTCGCCAACAAGCCTGCCTCTTCTGGGAAAGTCCAAAATAGCCCTGTCCTCTAAGACAGTGTTAGAGGCTGAATTGCCTTTCCCCAAAATTCATATGTTGAAGCTTTAACCCCCCAGGACCTCAGAATGTGACTGCATTTGGAGACAGGGCCTTTAAAGACAGACCTGATTATGTTAAATGATTCTACTGGGGGTGGGGAGGCCCTAATCCAATTTGACTGGTGTCCTTATAAGAGAAGGAGATTAGGACACAAAAAGAGACACCCCGGATTGTGTGTGCACAGAGAAAAAAGAGACATTTGAGCCTACCTTTTAAATATAGTTTTGGTGGAGCTATTTCCAACTTATATTATGCTTTGTTACACATGGTTCTAAGACCAGAACTTTATTCCAATGTGATAATAAGAAAAATTTCAAAGACAACAAAACAGGAAGAATTGTACAGTGAATTTTATGATGAACACTGGTATGTGGACCCAATATTCTACCATTAATATTTTAGTGCGTTTGCTTTATTGCACACCTATCCATTTCCCCGTCCCTCCCTCGCTTTCTCCATCCCATCCATCATCTTAATGCATTTCAAAGTAAGTTGCAGATGTCTGTAACTTCCCTTTCAGCATCCTTATCATTAACCAGAATCCAGTATTTGTTTACAGTGGTTTCTTTTCATGTAAAATGTATCTAAATGATGAAATTCATAAGCCTGAAGTATATATTCCATGCGTTGACAGTGATATACATCTGTTGTTCTGGGAAAGGGAGGTATATGCAAAGATCTCTAAAGGCCAAAGGAGCCCTGTGATGGAAGAAAAAGTCTGGTAAGCTCATCTAAATGAGAAATGATTTATTTGGGTAACTTAGGAAAGAAGTGAATCTTGCGTGGATACGAGACCAGATCTCTCTGAAACCTCATCTCCCTTAAGACTTTTATAGCCCCTTAGAGACTGGGAGTCCTTGCTGGGGCATCACCCAAAAGGAAAACGTTTGTTTGTTTGTTTGTTTTGTTTTTTAAACTAGGCTCCATGCCCAGCATGGAACCCAACACAGGGTTTGAACTCATGACCCTGAAATCAAGACCTGAGCTGAGATCAAGAGTTGGATGCTTAACTGACTGAGCTACCCTAGTGCCCCCAAAAGGAGAATGTTTAAAAATGGGTTTGTGTCACGGTCATATCTCCAGGGTGGATTAAGGACATTATGCTCAGAGGGTGTGTTTAAGGATGTGGTTAAACAAAAGAAAAGAATGGGCGAGAGAGAGTTGTGCTCAAGGAAGTTTCAGGTCGCAGACCAGTCAACATGGCTGATTTGTCCAAGATGGCGTCAGCCTCATTCACACCCCTGCGTGCCCAAATCCCCATCAAGACGTACAACATGAGCAACATTCCAGAAAGTGGTCAAGCCTCTTCTCCATCAATTCCACCCTCACCGTGCCGGGAGGCAACCACTATTATAACATTCATTCCACTATAGATTAGTTGTGTTTGCTTTAGAACTTTATTTAAAAGGAATCATAGAGTATGCTTTCTTTTTACTTACAGTTTCTTTTATTCAGCATAATGTGTTTGAGAGGGATCCTGTGGTTGTGCGCAGCAGTCATTTGACCTCTTTTTCAGTTTGGGAAGTACTGTTAAATTCCAGTGAGGTTGGTTGATCCATCTTCCTACAGATGAACACTTGGGCTGTTTCCAGTTTTTGGCTATTCTGAATGAAGCCACTATAAACTATAAACACAACACTCTTGTACAAGTCTTTTTGTGGCCATATGTCTTCATTTCTCTTGGGTAAACACGTAAAAACGGGATTGTTGAGTCATGGGGTAAGGGTATGTTTAATTCTGTTATAAAAACAAAAACTAGTCATGCCTGGGTGGCTAAGTCGTTAAGTGTCTGCCTTCAGCTCAGGTCATGATCCCAGTGTCCTGGGATCGAGCCCCATATCCGGCTCCCTGCTCAGCGGGAAGCCTGCTTCTCCCTCTGCCTGCCTGCTGCTCCCCCTGCTTGTGTTTCCCTCTCTTGCTATCTCTCTCTGTCATAAATAAATAAAATCTTTAAACAAAACAAAACAAAACAAAACTGCCAGAGTACTTCTTAAACCGAGGTGCTTGCACCCTTTTATTCACCCACTAACGACGTAGAGTTACCCCCATTGCTCCACATCCTTGCCAACATCTGGTGTCGTCAGTGTTTTTAATAAAACCAGACCTTTCTACATATCTGGCTCTGGACAGTAGGAAATGGGAAGGGCTTTCCATCACTAAGCATGTACAGTGGGCACTGTGGTTGGTATCTTGTACAGAATCTAATTTAAATTTATTCTTCTAACAGCTTGTTCAGAGGCTGGGGGAAGTAAGTTAACTTGTTCTGTTGTGTGAAATACTATCCTGTTCCTTTGGGGGTTGTGAACACAGCTCTGTGATGTCCCAGCTTTGCCTTGGCTCCAGGACCTTCTTGTCCTGCTGCTGTCCTTTTAAATCAGTCCGGGTAGGACGGTTGATCTGATCTTGTAAGATCCTTGCAACCCAAAGCCTGAAGGTAAATCTGTACTACCAGGTTGGAGCGCTAATCAGGAGGAAAGACAAGGTTGAGAGGGGATTCCCTCATCAGATATCACTGTGGGGTTCACACCCGGGAGAAAGAACTGCCCGCTGCTAAAACTCTTACCTGAAACTGGGCTCGCCTTTTGATGGGTATTGAGCCAAAAGATACAACCAAGCGGAAGACTAGGAAAAGGAAGGATTTTGCTTTCAACAAGTACAGAAGAACAGCTGGGATCTTTCCCAAAGTAGTGTCTTCCTGAGCCACAATGGAACCCAGGCAGTTTTAAGCTAAGGGTGCATACATATTCATGAAGGGCCCGATGCAATGGGAATACAGCTCGGGGTTGGGGCAAAGTCATTTTACGGTGACTGAGGCTAGGTCAAAGTCACCAGGGCCAGCAAGGGTCAGCATCATCAATTCCCTGGCTTCAGCTGGTCGGGTATCTGAGTGCTGGTTTCTTTCACTTAGCATAAAGGTTTTCAAAGTGTATCCATGTTGGAGCATGCCCAAATATTTCATTCCTTTGTGTGGTGTATAACGTTTTGTTATCAGTGGGTGGACATGGGGTTTTTCCATCTTTTTGATGAAGGATAATTGGAAGAAAGCCAGGCAGGGACAAGCAACCCTCCTCCCCTTAAAAGGATTTTTACACCCACCCTGGAGGGAGCCCTCCACCCTTTTCTATGGGATAGATAGATGACAAAAGCCTGATTGGACGACAGGTGCAGGGAGGGTAAAACAGATTGAAACAGCCCTCCAACAAGCCCATAAAAACACCTACACTCAGAAAGGCTGATGGCAACCGCCTCGGGTGCCCTGCCTCTTTGGGAGCTTTATAAACTCCCAAAAGGCTCAATAAACCTTACGTTGCTGCCCACCACTCTGGTCTAACTTCATTCTTCGATGTGGCGTGACCAAGAACCACGGGCACGGAAGCAGAAGTAAATCCTGTAACAGTTGACGATACTATAAAGGCTGGAACGAACATCTGAGCACAAGTTTTTGTGAAGACATAGGTTTTCATCTCTTTTGAGTATATATACCTACGCCTCTTTTCCAGAAGCTCAGCAGGCAAATGGCTTCATATACAAGCCCAGGTCCTTCTGTAAGCT
>CM052899.1:44692970-44783029 GCA_028534135.1 Potos flavus
TGTGAGGCTAAGGATCTAAGGAGGCTGAGCTGGGTGTCGTGGTTGTGGGGCAGAGGGGAGGTGCCTGCCTCCCCACCCGGCAAAAAAAAAACAGACCAGAGTCATCTTTTAAAAGGAACCATATTCCTGAATACAGCAAACCAAAATAGTAAATGCATTCTCTCCACCCCCATCAGCACCACCATGCCGCTCCTTTTAGCTTCCACCTCTCATGCCCAAGAATAGCTCCCTTGCCTACCTGTGGAATAGCGCAGAAGTTAAACACACTTTGGTTTCTAAGTCTTGAAAGGTAAGTGATGACATCTGGGATGTGGCGTAGTGCGTTGGTTATAAGTTCGTTCAGGCACTGCACGGCCGAGTCAATATTCTGTGGCTTAGCAAAATCGCCCAACTTCTTAACATACTTGCCCCAAACCTTAAAAAATAAGTTAGCATGTGCATAAGGGAAGAATGTACAAGCAACAGGAAAAAATCTTCATCAATAAGAACTATGATCTACAGTAAAGTTTTTCTTAGCTGCGGACTCATCTTTCACCAAGATCAAGTCCGTTTTAAGCTCCACGAAGTGGCTATTTGTGATGACCAGTCAGGGTCTGACCACAACCTAGGAGTCAGTTAAGTATTTGGGAAACTGTCCCTTAGGGACACTTGGTTCATCACGTACTAAGCAAAACTTTGATGACTTCAGATAAAGAGGACTCCTGTTATTCTAGAAGGCGTTAGTTTCCCCCTGAAAAAAATAACCAGATAGATACAAAATCAGCTACAAGAGTACTGCAAGCTAAATGTTAAATATTCTGAAGATGGTCAGGCCTCAAAGTAATGAATGACTAACATGACATTCCCAATTCTGATAAGAATGCTGCCGAGCAAGTGTCTTGGGTAAGAAGGAGCTGGGTCTATACTATGAGAACATTACCTCCATGGATCTTAGTGACTCAAAAGTGAAATAACATCTTCAAGTCCAACAGTGCGATTGATTTGACAATTTTTAATGATATTATTTAAAGGAGTCTCTGAAGCTAGCAAAGAACTTAATTTCATTTTTCGTCACCCTGAAGTTTCCTAAAGAATAATGCTTATTGTCACTTTATATACTCCCCCAAATGAATGACTGGCCACCGCCACTACCATTTTTACAAAATCCAAAATTCCTGCTAAGAAATGCAGAAAGGATGATAGAATTAGGACATCACCTTTTGGCATCTCCAGTGATAAGGGATCTAGGCAGTGACCACCAAGGAAAAGAAAAAGAACCCATAACTTATAAGGAAAAAAAAAAAAATTAAGCTCTCCTTAGATTTTTAACACCCAGTCTGTAAAGCAGAAGAAAACGGTATACTCAAAAATGTGAGCTAAAAATTTTCTATCTAGAAAAACTAACTTTCAAATATCAAAGTCACAAATTACCAATATGTATACACATGGGGAATTATTATTCTCATGGGTCTTTCCTATCTATCAGTGTGTGAGCTTCAGACAACCAAAATGACTATATATAAGCTTAGTTTAAGGTGAGCTTAAACTAAGACTAAGGAAGGGGGAAAGGGAGATATTACAGTATCGATGGCTATCTAATCTGACGATTCAGAAATAAATACAATCATAAAAACTGGGACTTAGTACAGCATATGCAAAAAAAGTCTTCAATTATTTTCAATCACTTTGGTGGTAGTTGCATTAGTATCATTATTCAGAGACTGCAGGATCTGTAAGGCGAGGGGAAAAAAAGCAAATGAGTAATCACGGCATATACTAATTCTAGCATCTCTGATTTCCCTGAGAATTATGAATCTCGATGAGGAAGAGATGAAGTGGAGATGTAATACAGAGGAGATTATGCAACAATCCTACAGTCCTGAATTTGAATTGGAAATATCAATATAAACTTACAAGGTATTTGAGCTTTAAAACTAAACACACACACACACACAAACACACAGTGACTGTCCCAAGAGCAGTGACTGTCCCTAGTGCCCAAGTGCAGTGCTGGGCACTATTTCCCATTAGCCCAGGTGTCTTACCTGGGCTTCCTAAGAGCTGGATGAGTCCAGCGCTCAGGCAAGAAACGTACAAAATGAGCTTAGAATATCTGCACATACCAAATGGCAAGGAAGCTATTAAAGACCTTTAATAGTGAGAATAATTACAACAGATTAAACCCAATCAGAGATGGGTTTTTTTTTTTTAAGATTTTATTTATTTATTTACTTACTTACTTACTTATTTCCAGAGAGAAAGAGAAAGGAGAGAGAGCACAAGCAGGGGGAGTGGCAGGCGAGGGAGAAGCAGACTCCCTGCTGAGCAAGGAGCCCGATGCGGGACTTGATCCCCAGTAAATTAACAGAACCAGACATGAAGCCTACTGACTGCTAACGACAGAAGTGGGCAAAGATCAGACGTTGTGTGCCTCTCTATAAGAGAGCACCCCATCCTTCATGATGCACATGCTCATTTCTCTTTAGATTTAAACACATTTGCTGTGTTTCAACCCAGTGCAGACTTTGTTCTTCTTGACACTCAAATTGTTCCATATGTGGTCAGTGAAGGTGCCTTTAAACTGGACCCTATACCTTTTTATCCTATACTTTTTACTTTGATAGCTCCCTTACTTCCTGGCATGACAGTATATTCCAATTTCCTGCCCCCACTATTTTGCGTGGTAGGAAATGGTATTAAAAGACATAACTGAACACCAGCGGTACCCATTACTACTACTACTGGTTTGTTTCTACACTTCATGGTAGAGAGAGCTAGACATTTTTTTTTTAAGAGACTCTGTATCAGGAGTTCATGCTGATATTTACAAGTCAATTTAGGATTATGGGAGTTTTGGTTACCTTTATTAATAGTTTTATATTTGTACCTTTTATTTTAGACTGAATATCTTGGTTCCTAGACTGATAGGAAACAACTACTTATTTGCTATATGTTACAGTGTTTCTCTAACAGTTTCAGTATTTCAGTAACAACATTATTCCCTGTATAATTCCTGAAAACATTTTATTACGTTGAGTATGCTTACCCTGCTGTGCACCTTGCTTTTTTTCACTTAATAATATAACCTGGAGATAACTCCATAGTAGTGTAGTTCTTTCTGTGTTCCACCAAGTGACCGCACCATAGTTCATTCAATCAGTCCATATAGACGGACAGCTCAGCTGTTTATAAACTCTAACTATTAGAAACAAAGCTGCACCACTAAGGCCCCATATTACTCACGTGCCAAGCTGCCAGCGCTCAGGGCTGTTTGCACCAGGATACACTCTCCCCAGCCACACAGAGTGCCTGTGTCCCCAGTCTGGCTTAGTGATTACCAAACTTAACGACTTTTCACCAGTCTGGCACTGGAAATTGTCTCTCAGGGTTCTTTTCTCTCTTTTTTGGTTAAGCTATTTGAACTGACATTTAGTAAGCAAGTTTATCTCATTTTATTCACACCACTATCCTGTGGTCTAACAGAGAGCTAGTCAGTATGACAGAAGAGGGAAGTGAACCGCGTGCAGACCCGCAGAGCTGGTGCGCATGACCCCCGCTGGGCGGACGCGCCTGGGTGAGAGGCAGTGTGATGACGGGGGACAGGCCCCGGCTGGGACCCAGAGACTTGAGTGGCCCTTCCAGGTGGCCACTGACTCACTGCGGGTCCTCACACAAACCCCTTCCCTTCGCTGAGCCTTGGCGTCCAAGGAAGGGTGGTCAAGAGCTCTTTGACAACCCTGCCCACATAGGAGTCACCTGGGAAGCTTGGCAAAGTAGGATGTCTCGGCCCAGGGTCGTTTTAATGTGAATTTTTCTTATGAGGAGGGAGACTGACCATCCTCTCAGCTGTTTAAGGATCTTTCTTTCAGAAAAAAAAAAAAAAAACTTTCTTTCCTGTTCTTATCTCTTTGCTCAGTTTTCTCTAAGGTAGCTGGTCTTGACTTTTAGCAGTTTTCATATTAGGAATAGGAGTCCCGTACTTACGGTATAAGTTGCAAATATTTTCCCTATTTTGTCACTTGCCTTTTTTTCACTTTAAAACCATTTGGTTGGGGTGCCTGGGTGGCTCAGTCAGTTAAGTGTCTGACTTCAGCTCAGGTCATGCATGATCTCAGGGTCCTGGGATGGAGGCCTACATCGGGCTCCCCACTCAGTGGGGAGTCTGCTTCTCCCTCTGCCTCTGCCCCTCCCCCTGCTCACGCTCTGTCTCTCAAATAAATACAATTTTTAAATAATAAAAGAAATTAAAAAATTAAAAGCACTCGGTTTTAGGAAACCATTTTATGGAGAGCAATAGGCAAATGCTGGAGTAAAATCAGGACATAGCCCTAATATTTTCTAGCTTTCCTTCTGAATAAAGCCAACGTCCAAGCCTTTCCTTGCCTACCTGTTTTTTAAAATTAAGTCAAAGATCAACTCTTTTCTCTTATGATGAACATCCTGTAGCTTTTGCCTATCCCTCTCTAGCGTCTTCCTCCTTCTTGCCACAGAATCCTTCTTTTTTGGTGGGGGGTGCGGGGGTGGGGGGTCAGGGGGTTGTGGAATCCATTCTGTGTGTGCTGGGAAGATATAATCCAGGTCTGGCCAGAGTACTCAGGCCTCTGGCTACAGTAACTGGATTACGGGTTGGGCACAGGATCTACCGCCCAACACAACTGGGCCTTCCTAAGAACTTCTTTGTTAAGCTAGTAGATTGTGAGTCATGAGTTGTTATATCCACCACTTGGAGAAAGCCTATCCAAGAGATAGAAAGAATGGGGATAGAGCCTCTGTGTGAGCGTGTGTGTATGTGTGTGTGTGTGTGTGTGTGTGTGCGTGTGCATGTGCATGCGTTACTATACATAGTCTGAACCCCTGGATTTAGCCAGTCTACTCTGAAGCAAACTAAATCCTAACCTGTTTTATCCATTCTCTTACATTGTCTAAGGTAGTTTGATTCACATTTCTATCACTTGCAACCAAAAGATTTGTCTTGTTTTGTTTTCAGAAAGTTATTTAAAATTATTTTTCTCAAATCTCCAAATTTGTTACCTCTTCAGGCCAAAACTCTCTTCCTTCTCGCTGGTCTTCCAGATAATCACGAATGATGTTTGTTTTCTGCAGAAACAAGCCCATAGAATTGGCATATTCTATCTCTTCACCAATTAAGTGGTCTTCTAACTCTGAGGCTGAGAATAGACGGGAAAGGCCAATTCCCACCAGCCCGGCGACACAGTGACAGTACTGTAAGAAATAATGAAGTATTTACTAAAATGGAAAGATCCGAGATTATTAGCTATAGAAAAGACCCCAAAAGCCAAAAAAACAAAAACAGGTTCCGAACAGAATGTACAAGATCTCATTTTGATTAAAAAACACAAATATACACTATGTACATGTAAGAAATAAAAAACATCCAAGAATGATGTGCACAAAAGATTTAACCAAAGTGACCTCTGATCTCTGGCTGGTGTGATGGTTTTATTTTTTCACCTGCATTTTCTGTATTTCTACTGTGGACATGCACTACTCCTGGAATAAAAGGTCATTGAAAAAACAAACTAGCATGGTAAACTTTCTGATATCTAAAATTGAGAGTGAAGGCAATGAGAGAATAAGGAATACTCTAATAGAAACTAGGATAGTAAGTGGAGCTTAGTCTTGAAGACACTTCAAGATCTTGCAGTGTCTCAAAATCTTCCTTACATAGAAGAACAAAGTACCATGGCTCTGTTCTTGCCACTGTTTAAAGCACTCTGCATATTCAATCCTCACAAACACCTTTATGAGGCACATATCATTACTACCATCATTTTACAGACGTGCAAACTGGGGCAGACAGAGTCCGGTAAATTAATTGCCCAAGATCACTCATCTGAAAGTTAGAGGCCAGGGACTCAAAGCTAGGTGGTCTGGCTTACAAGGCAGGTTCTAACAACTTTGCTGAAACTGCCTCTTCTCCAAAGAGGTCTTGGTAAACGTCATTCTTGATTGTCAAAGAATTTTTTTCCTGTAAAAGTGGTTTGTCAAAGCTCTCCTCTCTTGAAAAGAGTATTCCAAGACACTTTAATGTAATACTCTTATGAAATGAATGTCCATTACGCAATTTAAGAAGTGGAAAGCAGCTAAAGAAGGTACACTCTGGGGTAGACAACAGGAAGGGTAAAAGTTCGGGAAAGACCAAAGGGGGGCCTCTGGATGAAAGAAACACAAAGCCAGACTAATCAAAGGGCACAGTGAAATGGCAAAGAGAAAGCACTTGAAATATGGTCTAAGAAAGGAAGAATCTGGAAAGAGTAAAGTTATGCCAAAATAGAGAAATGAGCTGTGGACAGCTACAAGAAATTTAAAAAGAATTACTAAAAATTAAAAAAAACATCACTACGTCCTTAGCAAGGCCCTAGGAAAAGAAGATTTTAAAATAATAGTTCTTTGGGTAGAAATATTCCTAGAATGGAAGTAGTCCTATTCCTCCAAAGCTGAAGGCGGGGAGAATCACTAAAAGTACTGAATTTCATCTAATCAGAACTTGTACTCAACAAGCTATCACTGGGTCTCCTGAGTAGGTCTGCAGAGCAGAAAAGGGAATCACCATGCAGCTAACCAGTGCTGATTCCTGGCCCGGAGGAGTTTCAGCTTTAACTTTAAATTCATAAACGGATAGTTCCAGCAGCAGCCTCACTCATGCTAACTCAGAGAGCATAACCCAGCAGCCCCAAAGAGTTTTGAGGATTGAAGGATTAAGAGACCAGACTTTGAACCTACACTCACCCGAGGAATATGTATGTAGTCACGTCTCTTCTGAGATCCTAACTTAAACACTATTAAAAATACAAAATACACACGTAGTTCAGATGTTTAAAATGTCTTTGCTTCCACTGGGGAGATGAAGAAGTCTCACAAACATCATTCCTATGGAAAACGGGCAAGACCCCTCCTTCCCATCCGGTATTTTGATGTTTAGTTTAGTCCCCATGGTCAATTAGGTCACTTTGTCTAGATAGGCACTTTCTCCCTGCCCCCTAACTCCTACCCTGGCCAATATCCTCCACAGCTGCTGCTCAGGAACAAACTCGGGCCAAATAAAAGCCATTATAATTTTATCTGCCACCTCATCTGCTCTCACTGCCCTTTCTAGCTGCCCTGTTTCCTGAGGAAGACCCCCTCATTCATGTGGGGTCTACCACTGCTAATCCCCACACATATTCGTTTCTAATGGCCATATGAACTTGGGGAGGGAGGTCGAGAGACTTGGAACTTCTCCCACTGTATTACTTGTGTAAGGAGATGATGGGAACGGAAGAAGTACGGTATTGGAGAGTTACTCACTCCTCAGCACGACATACCCATGATCCTAAGTCAGTACCTCTGGATTCTCATAAACTTGGAAAGGAAACACACACATATAATTTAACAGTTTAAGTGATACCTACTTCTCCTCAACCAATGGGGTCAAGCTGGCACGGAGTTTAAAAGGCATCTTGTGCTAAGACGGAACTGGAGACTGATTCACATACTAAGGTGTGTCCACATACATACATATTCAGTGATGGAAGAAAGTAAATAACCAAAAACGCATTTTTAAGATTTGAAAACCTCGGCTGTATCTATATTACATGAAGTAATTTGGCCATTTATCTAAAATTTCACAGCAAGTCAGAGACACTTCTAGAAGCTTAATGTGTGTCCCTCCGGGACAGGTTATATTCACTTTGGCCTAACTTAATGGCAAACTCCCTAGGGCATGAATTATTTCAAGTATTCAACTCTAAGCCCCTTTAATAAATGTTTATGATGGGATGTTCAAGGAACACAGGTGGGCTGTAAAACCAGAAAACTTGGACCTGGTCGACAACTTTATTCCTCACTCTGAACTAAACAGTGCATGCTAGCAGCTCTGTTCTATGCACTGCACGCCAATGCAGCTTTGTCAACACTGACCTTGTCCCAGTCCTGTTCAGAGGTTATATGCTTATACAAAAACTCTGCCATCCCAAATCCCATTTTCCGGCAAATGTCGACAATCACTGTTTGGTACTCCTCAGCCAAATTTCTAAACTCGAGGGAGATCTGAAATGGAAATCACAAAAAAAAAAAACAAAACAGAAAATATGAAATATGTATTTACACTGGAAACCAACATGGTACCTACAGATCATGAGATAAAGCCATAGTAGAACGCATTAAGACTCCCAAATGATTCGGGGCACCTGGGTGGCTCAGTTGGTTAAGCGACTGCCTTCAGCTCAGGTCAGGATCCTGGAGCTCCAGGATCGAGTCCCATATCAGGCTCCTGGCTCAGCAGGGAGTCTCGTTCTCCCTCTGACCCTACCCCACTCATGCTCTCTTTTTCTCATTCTCTCTCTCTTTCTTTCATTCTCTCTCTCTCAAATAAATAAAATCTTAAAAAAAAAAAAAAAAAAAAGACTCCCAAATGATTCATCTATAAGCCTAACACCCAGGTCATGCTAGTTTTCTACATATTGCATAATAAGCTCGGAAATGTTGTAATTGTTAAAATAGAAGGGTCGAAAAAATGCCTAAGTTTCTAGACTCAAAAAGAAAATCAAAGTCTCACTCTACACTCATCTTTCCGATAATGAATGAGGTGTTTCAACATAAAGTGGACATAAATGTAAGAATTTTAGGAAGAATAGCCCAATTCAGACAAACCTCATGATAGGGAAGACTCATTCCTTCAAACATGCATCAAGCACTTCCTATGCAACAAGTTTTGTTCTAGGCACTGGGGATACACAGCCTGGGAGGGCACAGAAACTTAAACCTCGGTACGGTTTACATTCTACTGAGGAGATGAGCCAATCGTTTTCTATCACCAATTTCCAAATTTCTATCAGGAAGTTATAGCGTCTCCCCTACTACAAGGCTAAACATTTTAAGTCCTTAAACAGCTCAAGTTAGCTCGATCTGAGGCATGCTACCCGACACTTTTTTTTTTTTTTTAAGATTTTTATTGATTTATTTGACAGAGAGAGAGAGACAGTGAGAGAGGGAACACAAGCAGGGGAGTGGGAGAGGGAGAAGCAGATTCCCCACTGGGCAGGGAGCCCGATGTGGGGCTCGATCCCAGGACCCCGGGACCGTGACCTGAGCCAAAGGCAGACACTTAATGACTGAGCCACCCAGGCGCCCTGACCAATACTTTTTTTCATAGCCCAAACTCTAATGTAGAAATTGTATTGATGGTTTTTAAATTAATTGCTATTGCACAAACATCCTGTTTAAGTTTCGAGAAGTGTCTCTAGGTGAACAAAATACAGTATAGAAATACCACGAAATTTCCTTAAATGCTAGAAATATTAATAGAGCCAATGCACAATACTGAAAACAGTTAACAGACTTTATTAAGCATCAAAAGTAGGAGAAATACTTAGTCTGTGTTTACAGAAAAGTTAGAAAAGCTTCCTCAGGAAACACCTATATTTAAGGACCTGGGGGAAAACCAGATGGTTGCACAGCACCAAAGGGATTTAGAAGCCTAAGAAACCTTAGGACTACTCGGATCAACATCAACTGTGAAACGCCCCCAAAAGCCATAAAAATCAGCCCAATCTTTCCAGAATGCTATTCTTTTCAGAATAGCTGTTCCAAGACAGAGCCAAAAAGTCAATCCTATTGTGGATTGAAACAAAGGAGCGACTCTACTGATGGGTATTTGAATCCCTGAATCTCCCTGGGACCCCATTCTTTCAACAGAGCCTGGACTAGGTCATTCTATTTCTGAGAGCAAAGCCGGGTGAGGTGGGGAGGGGGGGAGGGGGCTTAGATTCTGAATTTGATTACTCCAAAATGAAGTAAACACTTCGCTGCTGAATGAGAAGCATCCCCTTCAACAACTTTTGGAGACTTTTTATCTAATGATCTAATTCAAAAAATGGAAACAAAAATTTCTAGGAAAAAGTGATGTTTCCCCAGACACTGGAAGGAGGGAGGGAGCCCTGCTGACTCCTCCACACTCGGTCGGCACCTTGTTTCACATACTCTGTAGGGTGACAACAAGCTGTGCCGAGTGAAACGAGCCACAAGGACTTTCTGTCCCTCCACGTATTTCGGTTTGACAACTATAGTAGATTCATAGGTCCTTGAGTCACCAGGTGACTCAAGTACATGAAGGAAGGATATCATGGTGAATCCACTAGTATAATGGAGGAGGACCAACTACCAAGTAGGGGTCAAGGGTAGCACGACACTTCCATTCACCTGCAAAGAAAACTTGCCTATAAACTTCAGGACCTTATGATCAGAACACCGGGTAATTCTACCTTATTCACTTTAAGGCAAAATTCTGTTTTTAACTAATTTTTTTTTTGGAATTTTTTTTCTGGAAAAACCAATAGTTTTATTGTTTTTAACAATATTTAACAATTTTTAAAAGAGCAGTAAAGTATGCCAGTGATTAAATATTAAAACCCCATCACCATAAAATAATACAAATATTGAGTGAATATTGAAATATATTTCATAATAATTCATAGCTCAATAACTACAAGTTATTACTACTATTAGCATTTAAAAATAATTCTATGCTATTCCTTAAGTTGTGTTTGGGGTAGATCTAGAAGACTGCTAGTTTCCACTAGTACCAGGCGAAAAAGATATGCTCTAATCCATAATATACAGTGAATGCTCTAGAAAGCCTGGCTTCAAATGATACTAACAAATGACCACAAAAACATAAAACACCAGGTTCAATCTCAATGCACACACACTGGGGAGGGGCTCGCTTGGTGAGAACACTCTGTGGCTTATGCCTGAAGGCTGTGGGGCACAAACGGAGGCCCACATACCCTACGGGCTCAAAATCTTGAGATTGTCAGTCACACTAGTAACCTGTTAAACAGTATGCGCTATTCTCCTGCTTTGACAGAGACACCTTCACCACAACCTGAAGGACTCAGGTGTGAGTTTAAATTTCCCTCCGGGCTTCGTTCCAAAAGGCGGCAGGGCAGGGACTGCCGACCCCCAGCTGCAGGCCTGCAGCCTGGCCTTCCCCCTCCCAGCTCTGTCTAGCACCGGAAGGCCTAGGGGCAGGGTCACTGGTGCAAGGTTCACCCTGGAGAAGACAGGCCTGAGGAAACAAGACTGCACACCTGGGAAGCAGGCTCAGGGAATCAAGGGCAGGGAATTCCACATACCTGGAACATAATCTAGAGGAGGAGCTGCATAAGCTCTGGGCAGGCACACTCCCATGGCCCTGGGGACCCCTCACCCCTTTGAGAGGGGCCCTCTAAGGTGAGGGCGGGCTGGGCCCTTCTTACCTCAGTCTAAGAGCAGTACTGTGTGAGTGAGGCCAAGTTATCTGTTCTGCGGACCTCGCCCGAAACGGATGGTGCACCTAACCCAAGGAGACTGCTTTACACTTCAAATTGTGCATCTTGTCTCAAAGAGAAGCCGGGATAGGTCGGCATGTGTGCAAAGCATTCCCGACCAAAATAAGACACGATGACTTTCCATATGTTCCTATCTCAATCGGAATGACAGGCTGAAAGGACCTCTAATTCGAAGTTCCATCCTCACCAACACATAACTTCATATATTATATATTTCACATTCTTAAGGATATAAAAGGGCAACACCAGCAAAGTAGCGATGCCTGGCTGTGCGCTCTGCCCCCTTCCATTCTGCCAGAGCAAGTCTCTGCTCTCTGGAGGGGAGGCTCAGTTCTCTCACCCTACTCCCCAACACAGGAGAGGATCAATTTAATGTTGAAACTTGCTTGAACGAATTGTTATTTTTCCATTGGAATGCAATATTTATAAAGAAGACTTTGGTTTTCTAAGCATACTGAAATATTATCTAAACATTTACCTGTAATATACCCCCAAATTATTCTGACATTCACCCATTTTCATATTCTTTCATTTTTGCTGAGTAGATAGGGCTGCCTTGATTTTTCCAACACCTATGACATTTATCCCACAACTAGAAATTATTTAATGGTTATGGATCTACTCAATTCGAAAATAGTGTGGAAGGGTTTTTTGGTTTTGGAGGCTCTAGGTAGAATACAACTTTTTTTAAGTGAGAATACACATCAGGACACCTGGGTGGCTCAGTCGGTTAAGCGTCTGCCTTCAGCTCAGGTTGTGATCCCAGGGGCCTGGGACTGAGCCCCGAATCAGGCTCCCTGCTCAGCGGGGAGTCTGCTTCTCCCTCTGCCTCTGCTCCCCAGCTTGTGCTCTTTGTGTCTCTCTCTCTCTGATAAATAAATAAAATTTTTTTTTAAATGAGACTACACATCAGTTATAAATGCTATGGGACCCTGTTTGCACACTTCCTCGGCGTTAGCAGTTTCACAAGTTCATCAGTGAAAGGCCGCGGATTTCCAAACAGAGGAAACCCACCCAGCCTCTGGTCATGTGAGAGGTGTCCTAGGAAAGCCAAATCATTAGTACCTTCTCTAGGTGAGTGCTCTCATTCCCCACCTAATTATTCTTCACGGGTTCTTTTTCCTTTTTCTTGTTTTTTATCATATTGTACTGTATCAGCTCCACCTCCTCACGGATTTTTTTCTTTTGGTTTGAACGTTATTGTCTTTTATTTTTGTCTTTGACAGCAAAGACATGATCTCAGTAATCTGAAACAGCTCTTCCTCCAAAGGAGTCTCTCAAATATTCTCTTGTTTTGTTTTGTCTTTTTGAAGATTTTATTTATTTATTTGACAGAGAGAGAGAGATCACAAGTAGGCAGAGAGGCAGGCAGAGGGAGTGGGGGAAGCAGGCTCCCTGCTGAGCAGAGAGCCTGATGCGGGGCTCGATTCCAGGACCCTGAGATCATGACCTGAGCTGAAGGCAGAGGCTTAACCCACTGAGCCACCCAGGCACCCCTCAAACATTCTCTTGTGTTGGGTGGATTCCAGCCCTCCCCACTCAGGAATATAGATCTGTTTCAGTAGCAACGGCCACATGAGGATAATTCTTCCTCCCAAATTCTGGCAACTGTCTACAGGAAGAAGGGCTTCTTTGGTCTATTAGAGAACATGCAACTTCACTAAATCAATCTTTTATTTATGCAATATGAAAGAAGCACTTATTTATGTGATAAGACATGCAAATTCCAGAAGAGACTTAGTCACATCTTCTAAAACTCAAGATTTTAATTACCACCCACTTTAGTCCAATGGAATGGACTGAACGCCTAATACTTATAGAATACTTAGTATATAGCAGGCACTCCTCGAAGTACTTTATACATATGAACTTATCAGTCCTCGGAGCTCTAACTTTACAAATGAGGAAGCCGAGGCACAGCAACTTAGGAACTTGTCTGGGATCACACAGCTGTAAGTGGCAGAGGATCGATCACCCTGCTCTTCGGGCCTCCCCCCAGCTGGACCCATCCTAAACAGCATATCCATGCTACCAGGCTAAGGGTACCAGAAGCCAGCACCCCTCTACACTTAGGCTGTGATTAGGAAGGCAACAGGTTTTGTGAGCGAGCCTGAGAATCCATGTTTTACAATCCTGGAATTAGAAATGTATCCTTCCAAAGGAAGAAGCACCGGACTTCTAGGCAACATACTGGTAATAGTAATAGTAGCTAATAACCTTCTAACCTGCCTTGACTCTTTTAAACCTCACAACAATACTATAAGGCAGGTACTATTATTATCTCTATAGACGGAGAAACGGAGGTTTACACAGGCTGCATCACTCTGCACCAGTTAATAAGTGGAAGAGGTGGGATTCTAACCCAGGCAGCGTAGCTTCAGAATTCTTACCCATCATATTAGATTATACTGCCCTCACACTGCTGATTTTACTGTTCTCTACAGGGAGGGATGAAGGCTGGCTGACAATTCTATCATCAGTTATACACACGACCATAGGCAGAAGAGATCTGTAATTCCACTACCGTTGGGAAGTCCTCTAGCACTTGTCGATCCTTCTCCTTGCTCTCCATAAACCGCCAGTCTGGTTCATAAAGGTAAGAGTGAAAGTTGCGTAGCAGTGGAATCTTTTTTTCTACACTGATGGTCGTATCATCTTCCAGAGTGTCCAGAGCTCGGAGGACCAGATAAAATATGCATATCGCATGGCTGTGAAAACGGAGGGACTATTAATATAATGGGATAAACGTTCCAAGATATTTATTTCAAAATAACATGTCATTTGTGCAAACCTCACTAGGGCCCTACCTCTAAAGAACTATGAAAGGATAGCCAAAGGTTTTTGTACACAAACGAGACATCCTAGTTTTCCTTTCTTAGATGGGAGCAATGGACTTCAGTGGTTTATTTATAAACAAAACAAAAAACAAAACAAAACAAAACAAAACCCTACCAGCTGGATGTCACAACTACTCCCAGAATGAGTTACATTTAATGAACGTGGAACAACCATAGAAGATCAGCAGGCCAAGTGTTTACATGGAACTAGTATTTTTGCAGATAAAAAATAAAGTCAAAAGACACAGTAACTTTTTCAGTGTAAATACTATCACTCACAAAGGCAATCGGTCTAGGTTCATGTAGGCAATCTGCCCAGCAGCAACTTGGGCTGTTTCAGTCAGGGGAGTCCTAAATTCGAGTACCAGGTGGGGTATAGAGATTACTCAAATAAAACTTAAAAAAAAAAAAGAAAAAAAGTAACTTCATTAGAATTAACCCCATATACTAGAATTGCAAAGTAGCATAGTGAAGCCAAGAAAAATGCATGACCTACTCAGAGAACTCAGAGTTCAGCTGCCAAGACTAAAAAAAGTCAATAGACACCACCATCCCCCAACCCCCTTCCTCCCCGCTTCCCTGAAAGAGCTGGGCCCACAGGGACACTGTTATTTGGCGAAGTGCCTGGAAGGGCATTCTAAAGTAAATACATGGGTGTTCCAACCAGAACATTTCCTTCACTCTGGTGGGGCACGCTCTAGCTGAGCCACAAGCGGACACTACAACGCTAGGGGCTGTCAGAAAGTAGCCTCCAGAGGAGCTCAAGGTCCCCGGGAAAAGCTCTCCTCCCCCACGTGAAAAGGAGCTGTCTGGCCACTCACCGCATTTCCCCATCCAGCGCCTCGATGACAGCTGCAAAACTGCGACTGGTCTGATTGAGATACTTGTAGCAAGTTTTCAAACTGCTGCTCAGGGAGTCCTGGGGGCAGAGAAGACACACGGAGGTGGGAGATGCGGAGGAGCAGGAGTGGGACTGCGACCGGAGGCTGGACGCCGGCGGGGTCCGCAGCCTGCCGCAGACGCCCTCCCCCCGCGGCCAGTCCTTGGAGGGCCAGGTGGCGGGAGACAAGGGGCAGCCGCGCGGCGGAGAGCCTGTGCCCGTGCCGGTGGCCGTGCCCCGGGGTGCCGCGGCGGGGCTCAGCACCAAGGTCCGCTTGAACAGGGACATGGCCTTGGTGCCGCAGGCGGCCACTGCCATGAGAATCGTAGGGCCGGAGCAGAGTTTTTCCTCCATAGACCCGAGCGGGGCTGGGAGGTGCCCCCGCGGGGCGGGGCGGGCTCTCCCTCCACCCCAACAGGCCTGTGGCTGGCCGGCCCCGCCCCCCTGGGGCCGAGGTCGACCCCGCCTCCAGCTCCCCCCTCCCTCGCTTGCCACCTCTTCACCTCCGGTGCCTCCCTCCAAGTCTTCCCCTTGTCCCCGGAACCGAGGGGCGGCTGGCAAAGCCCAGTCCACTCTGAGAACTTCCTCCTGGTGCCAGAATCTTTCTTTCACCAAACTTTAGTCGGGCTCCTCTGAACCCTCTAGTCTTGTATTTCTGTCTATCCCTGCACTGCTCAATTTTAGCAAGAATCCTGCTACTGATCACCCCGACCAGCAGGGTTCCTCAGTCCCCACCATCTCATCGCCCTGTTCTGCCTCCGGCAAGAATCCTGTTAGGTTAGGTCGTTTGGGGAGAATGTCCCTCACCCCCAGATATTCCATCTTCGTCATTTTCCATCCACTGACCCCTCCACTCTGCTCCTTGGCTAGAAATTTCCACTTTTCCTTGTCGTATTCAGAATTGAGTCCAGTTCTATACTGAGGTCTCTTTTCCCCTATTGCAACGGCTATTCTGAATAAAATCTGTTTTTACTGCTTTAACTATTGTCCACCTCTGGCTTTTCTTTAACGCCTGTTAAATGTCTTCTATCCTCTGGAAAGATAGTACTTTTAAGATTTCTAAACCTCTTCCTCTTTCAAATTAGTAATCTGTAATGAGTTGCTTCCTGAACTTTACTCTTCCCTAAGGAAAACAAGAATTGTTTTTTCCGGGGGGGGGGGGGGGGAGCCATAGTTTCAAAGCAACCATAGCTGAAAGGATTGCTGTGTGTTTTATACAGACTAATTTTAGAGCTGTTTTAGGTTCAGAGGAAAATTGAGTGGAAAGTACAGAGTTCCCATATATCTCGCCAACCCCCGGTCTCCCTCTCTTTTTAAGAGAAAGAAAACATTTGAAATATCTAACAGGAGAGTCATTAAAAATATACACATGGCATACCCACTCGTGGGAAGTACCGCAGTCACTTTGGAATGTTAGCAGTGAATCCTGAACCCCGGTGGACCCTGTTCTTTTTTATATGTGTATTATTTCCTCAATTTCCTATCATATTATCAAGAGTAAAGCTTTAAAAAAAAAAAAATCACATAATCCTGAGAATTTCATTTCCTTGCCATGTTCAATAAAAAATGATTAGTAAAAATTAATGCTTACTGAGCACCATGTATTAGTAAAATCATTTCATGCAGTGTCTGGCATATAAATATACTCAGTGAAGGTTTGATGAATAAATGAATATGTTCAGAGTACTTATTTATTTATTTTTAAAATATTTTATTTATTTGACAGAGAGAGGGTGCACAAGTAGGGGGAATGGCTGAGGGAGAGGGAGAAGCAGACTCGCCCTGAGCGGGGAGCCTCGATGTTGGCCTGGGATCATGGCAGGTGTGGGCCTGAGCCCAAGGCAGACGCTTAACCAACTGAGCCACCCAGGCGCCCCTGTTCAGAGTGTTTAAAAACCATTCACCATTCACCAACTCCTTCCCTCTCAAGTGTGGAGAGGCCAGGCTTCAGGCTTCGCAGTCAAGTAAAAAAATAGAATGACGACTATTATTGAGCTCTATGGCGGCTCTTCACTGAAACTGTTGATACCAGGCCACAATGGTTCCTTTCACTGCACTGCCAAATGTTTTCATCCTCAGCTTCAACTTATGGTTTGAGGGCTGACTTCTAACCATGAGCTCCTCTAAAAGCTGGACAGGTTTTTGAAGAGCAACAACCTTAAAGAAGACTACCCTTCCTTATCAACACGTGGCCTCCACACCTAAAATGAGCAAGGTCAATAAATCCCTTCCCGGTCTCCTTCCCTCATCATTCTTCTTCCTGTCACCTATTTGCTTCGGTTCCTTACTCCATAACAATAATTTCCTCAAATTACCAAGAAGATACAGGAAGATATAACTATTAAGGCCTGGAGAACTCGACTCATGTGAAAATTTCCACCGCTTGATTCCCGTGAGCTGGCAGGGAGGAGAGGGTGGAAAAAAGACTAGAGCTAACAGCTGCCTGTCTCTAGAGCCTCCTGATGTTTTCCACTGCTGTCTGACATGAAGTAGGCTCCCAAGAACTCTCAAGGGAAAAATAGGGATGAAGGGCATTTGGGGGAAGAGTGTGCAGTGGCTAGAAGTGCGAGACTGCACTCCCAGGACTGGGACTCCTGGGAAAGCTCCACAGGTGAAGAGCTACCAACCATTCCCGCAGCTTTTCTTAAGACTTGAATGCAGATTCCTCAGAATGGGGAGAAACCCCACAAACTTAACCAAATTTATGTAACAGTAAGATTAATAACTACCATTTACTGGGCAGCTACTGCATGCAAAGCACAATACAGATATTACTTTTTATCCTTACAAAACCCTTTAAGGAAGTTATTACAGACCTATATCCACTTTCATTCAAATTTCATGGCCAGATGTGTAGCAGAATTCGGAATTTTTAGTGCTTCAGAAAACAGGCAATAAGATACATACACAGCCCTAATTTCTATGGAGTAATATTCCATAATTAATTGTTAATATTTCTTCACCAAACATTCGAATATTTACACTAAGCCAGGATCACTTCAATGCGGGGCAGGTTTGCTTGACTTTGAGTCAGATTTATGAAAACATTCCTCATCTTCAGACCATTTCCAAGTTGGGAAATCGTGGTTCAGGGACCGTGATCAGTATCTCTGTTTTATAGATGAAGAAACTCTTGCCTGGAGGTTAAGTTACCAAAAGTTATTCAGCTAAGAGTCAGGATTTAGACTTAATAGAGACCAGAAAGGCATGATTATGAAACACCTGCTTTTTCCATGCTGTGCCCTGAGTGATCACACCAGCATGCCCCTATTTATGGATAGGCTCCTAAAAATTCAGTAGAAATCAAGTTTACTGAACCCTGAATTCCTACCGCCAAATCCTTCTGTGATAGAAATAGTCAGCCATCAATATCTGCTAAGTGCATATTTCTCCCCAGTTTCTTTGTTACTTAAGACTGAAACTAAGGGGGCACCTGAGTGGCTCAGCCGGTTAAGGCTGTGCCTTCAGCTTAGGGTCCTGGGATCGAGCCCCGAGTGGAGCCTGATATCAAGCTCCTTGCTCAAGGGGGAGTCTGCTTCTCCCTCTTTCCTCCCCCTCCCCCTGCTCACTCTCTCAAATAAATAAAATCTTGGAGAGAGAGGAACTAAGATCATGTTAAGCAAAAGAAAATGTGTTTCCTCTATTCAACCATTTCCTTTTTTTAATGGTTCTTGGGGCTTTTAGAACTCAGAAAAACTGCGAGTAACAAAATAAATAATATTGTACTGCATTGTTCATCAAATCTTAGAGCTAGAAGAGTCTCACTTAAAAAAAAACCAAAAAGCAAGAGATTATAGTGTGGAAAGTCTTCTACCCCCTTACCACTTCTGTCTCTAGGGGTAACCAATGCTACCCTTTTCTCCAACAGTCTTGTTTTATAGAGAGGAAAATGAGTCTCAAAAAAGTCAAGTCTCTGGACCCAAATCACAACCCTATAAATTGTGTCCCCTGACTTTAGACACTCAGATCCTTTGCCCTGCTATTATTTTTCCCTGTAGTATTTACGTCCACCCGAATGTTATATACAGAGACTCATGAACAATGTGGGGATAAGGGGCATGGACCCCCCCCCGCCCCCGCACAGCCAAAAATCTGCGTATAACTTTTGACTCCCCCAAAATTTAACTACGCATAGCGTGCTATGACCAGAAGCCTTACCAATAATATAAACAGTCAATTAACACATAGTTTTCTGTATGTTATATAATATATTCTTACAATTAAGTAAGCTTGAGAAAAGAAAGAGAAAATGAAAAGAGAAAATACATTTACAGTACTGTACTGTATTTATCGGAAAAAAATCCATGTATAAGTAAATCCACACAGTTCAAAGTCATGTTGTTCCAGGGTCGACTGTGCTTGCTTTTTTTTCATTCTATCTTCCTTTAGAACGTACTAAGGTTCATAAAAGCAAGCTCTTGCCTATCTCGTTCACGCTTGTATCTCCAGCACCCAGGACAGTATCTGCCATTCATTTGGTGGTCACAAAGGAACTAGGAATTATAGGGTGTCCGCGATGTGCCAGGAGCACGTGTGACAGCGCTGGCATCTGATCAGCAATCTGGGGCCAGTCAAGCCTGAGCTCTTCATTGCACACAGCCTCCAAACCGGGAGCACGGAGGTTGTCAGACTAGCCCGGGTCGGTATACTGGAACGACTGCCTGAACAAGTTATCTGATTATTTCATGCCACTGTTGGCTAATCTGTAAAAGAATAGTAATAATAGTAGTGCTTGTCACTTTAGGGTTGTTGTCAAGATTGACTAAGTGTGATGAGTTGCAAAAGGGCCACAAAAGTTTGTGGCTCTTTCCATCAAGGGATAGGGTCTCTCTCTCTGCCTCCCTGAATCTGGGTTCCTCTGTGACTTTCTTTGGCCGATAAGACAGCAGCAAATGTGAGGCTTGAAGATGCCAGGGCTAGCCCGTGGATGATGAGACACATAAGGCCCGGTCTTCCCTTGACACTCCAGCCTACAGTCTGCCAAACGCCAGACTGACCAGCCACACTTCGGCCAGCCAGCTGAGCAAGCCCAGAAGAAATCAACCGATTGGCTCAGATGGTAGAACTCCCCAGCTCTCCCAGAGAACTGTGAACTCAATTTGTTGGTATTTTAAATCACTGATTTTTTTTTTTAATTATGGTAAAATATACAGAACATAAAATTTACCATCTTAGCCATTTTTAAGTGTGCAGTTCAGTAGTGTTAAATACATTCACAATGTTGTAAACCCAATCTCCAGAATTAAGTCACTCGGTTTTGACATGGTCTGTTACTCAATGAAAGTTAACTGATACACTGGAGATAACACACTTGAAGAGCTTAGCATAGTGCCTGGCAAACATAAAAACTCAATAAATGCTGTCTATTGTTATTAGGACATGGTTATTATCATTATTAATTTTATTAGTCTAACTCACAATATAATTTCCTCCTAATCCCACTCACTTGCTAAATTCATGTTCCAAAAATGTCGCTTTCATCAAGTCATTGTTCTGTTCTTAACCATTACCTGCTTCACTGATTAGAGCTCAGCTTTCGGACTCCCACATGCCCTTACTGAACTTCATACTTCTAGCTCGTGTTCTTCAATTTCAGGTTGGTTTTCTCATTACTCTATACAGGTCATGCTCAGTCCTCTGTAACCTGGCTCACAGTAGCGTTTTCAACTGAGAAGCCTCCCCAACTAAATTAAATCTAATACCTTACAAAACACTTTTCCTGTGTTTTCTAAAAACTTTTTGCTCGAAGACATTTCTCATTTCACTAAAATTTCCTGAAATCGAAGTGGACTTAAGATTACTTGGCACTGCCTAGGTTATCTGACTTTGGGTTACCGATTATCCACAGGACTGTGAACATATTCAGGGTGGGCATTTTCTACTCTGTGTCCGTCACATGGAAGCGTGTCAATTTTTAGCTGACTCTGGACAATCCTCTACTTAATGTGTCTCCTCTGCTTAATCATTTACCAACCTGGCGTCTCTCCTTTGAAAATTTAGTGGTCAAAGTTGAACAGTACTCTCAGTGTGGTCCGGTCCATCACCTGAATGACAAGCAGCGTGATGGGGGGACGACAGCGAGCTCTGGAGTCAGACAGCCAGGCTCAAAGACAGGCTCTGCCCCTGAATAACTGGACCTTAGGGAGTTAATTAGCCACCCTGTGCCTCTGTTCTACATCTACAAAATGCGAAAAATTATAGTACCTTCCTTATAAGGTTACTGGGAGATTTAAACAACAGAGGTAAGAGGTATATAAGATAGTGCTTGGCACATAGAAAGAGCCCAATAAATGTTAGCCATTATTA
This sequence comes from Potos flavus, assembly GCA_028534135.1. NCBI lineage: Eukaryota > Metazoa > Chordata > Mammalia > Carnivora > Procyonidae > Potos > Potos flavus. The sequence goes on from CM052899.1 coordinate 44,714,303, forward strand.
TGATGCCCTTTACCTAAAAGGTAAAAGATCTCGGTTTTAAAAGTCTCTCAGCAGGGCATCAGAATAGAAGAAATCATCCTGAACTAGTGCAATTAGGGATCTGACTATAATCCTAAGTCCACAGCATGATGAGGCTACCTAAAAAAGATAGGGAACACTGATATAGTGGGCAGGGGGGGATGGGGAAAAGGACTTTATTTGTACATGGCCATTTTATTTCTTAAGAAAAAAGAAGATGAAGCAAATATAGCCAACACTTCTAAGCTTGGAAACAGACACAAATTGGTTATTTTCAATATTTTTCTATTTGCTTGAAATATTTTATAATGAAAATACACTTTTTCAAGTGAAAGCCGTCTTAAATTATGTTACGTGGAAATACAGCGTCCATAAGAAAGAAATTTAAAGTGCTGAAATGATCAGGTCACACTGAAAGAGTACTGTTCAACTCTGAACACTAGACTTTAAAAGGAGAGACGCCAGGTTGGTAAATGATCTGGAAAGAGTAACAGATAATGATAACTAAAGGAAGAACATAGAACATTTGGCTTGAATATCAGTATTCTCAGAGAGAACATGAGAGTTCTCTTAAAATATGTCAAGTGCTGTATTACACAACAAGGATTAGACTCTGGTTCCAGAGGGAGAACAGAGTGAAGAAAGGTTAGCTTGCTGTAAGGTGACGCTTCCTAAAATCCAAAACTGTCTGAGGATGGAGTGGGCAAGTCTCCAGAGGTAGCGAACTACCTGTCCCAGGAGGTGTTCAGAAGACTGTACAAACTGGATTACAAAGCAGTGACTATCTGTTTTAGGTCACAGATCCCTGGAAGAATACAATGACAGTAGACACTGTTCTCCCCTCAAAACACAAAATGTGCAGTAACATAAATATTTGCAAACAATTTCAGGAAAGCTCCAAAAACTATTAGTAAGAATCTCTGATTACACATCTATTGAGCAAGGCACAGGAGCAATGTAAAGTTGTAATTCCTTTAGGCATCCCCCAAAAGATGAATCCCCTATCCCAGCCAGCAGTGAGTTCTCCCTACTGGAAATTTCCTTAGGGTATTACCATATTCTGCCACAGTTACTTAAGTTTAGCTTGTTTAAAAAACTAGAGGTTTCTTGAGGGTAGCGCACCCACCTTTTATTCATTAATTCACTAAAGGGACATCGAACAAGATTCCTATATTCGAAAAGCTTAAAAATCCAGAATCAAATATAGAACCTTAAATCTGAAAGGGTTTGGGGGATCATAAAACCAATACACAAATAACCACAATACAAGACTATGTGACTGTTACAAAGTAGTACCAGAAAAAATGGTGGAGGGAGTTTCACAGGTAACTTGTTATGGTGCCTACCTGAGTTTTTTATGAAAATCTGGTAATGTTTTATTCACTTGACAAGATGGTGAGCTCTTTGTAAGTCTTATTTGTCTATACATGCCATCCTGCCATGGTGCAACCAGCATAACATCTAGCACGGAACAGGTGTCCAAAAATCTCCACTGCATGGTGGATAGAGGTGGCACTGACTGAAGCTACTAGACTTTAAAGATGAGAAGGATCCCGAGTTATGAGGGAAAGAGAAGAATTCCTTTCTGATGGGAAATTAAAGTGGTTTAATAAAGGACACCAATTAAGAGTACATTCAAACAAAGAATAGTCCTTGTGATGTTCCTGTTGGAGAAAAGAATTTAAAAGTTTTGATATAACCCACGAATTCAGCTGAATGTGTCTATTCGTTCAATAATCATTTAGGAATCATTTTCTTGCTGTAATAAATACCTTTGTAAGCATTCATTTAGCAAAGGATACAAGAATGAGGCAGATGAAATATAAGTAAATAAAACCAAGTTTGGCCTTCAAGCGACCAACAATGTTGCTAATCGACAGAAGACAGATAACTAATAAGAACTTGGAAGAGTAAATATGTGTTATAAAGAAACCGAGGAAGCACTGAGAAATTGGGATTGATCAGACTGCAGGACAGTGAGGCAAGCTTTTGGAAGAAGTGTAACGGAAAACTGGAAGGATGAGCAAGGTTTCATTCCCGAAAAGGTATTGTGGAATAGTTCATTCCCTTCATGAAATTCTCTCCCACGTCCTCTCCCACTTAATCTACCCATATAATCTCAACTTTGCAACCACCTATTAACACACTGATAAATATCAATGCTCAAGGACAGAAGGACAGAAGAAAAACTACCTGACAACCAATGTCTTGAAAGAACAGAAACATTTTAAACATCAAGACCATCACCCGAGGGAGGGTGAGGAAGGGAAGAGGAGGCCCGCCGAAGGGACGTCGGCCAGCTGGGCCGGATTTGGGGTAAGGAAAGCGGAACCAGGCTGGGCGGGCGGGGCCGCCAGAAGGGGTGAGGGTCTGCTACCCCAAGGGAAGGAGGGCGCCAGAGGCCCTTCAGGGCAGTCTGCTACCCCAGGGAAGGAGCCGCGCCCCTCGCCCTTCATTGTGGAGCCTGCCGGCCAGCACCTACCCTCGGGGACCGCGCGCAGCCGCCCCGCCCCAGCCAGGATGCAAGGACGCTCGTCCCACCTGGTCCATCTTGGGTACCACCTTCCGCCGGCCCCCCATCTTGAAGCGCAGGAGGTTGTAGAACTCCTCGGGGCGCCCCAAGCACTTCACGAACTCCATGCTGGCAGCAGGCGGCTGGCTGCTGAGGCTCGGCGCTCAATTTCCGGACACCTCTGGAAGGCACCGGCGGGCGCTCAGTGGAAGATTAAACCCAGGAGGTGAGACGGCTGGGGCGGAGCAGAGGCGGGCCCAGAGCGGGGCGCCACGCCCACTTCCCCGCCCACCGCAACGGGTCTCTGGCTCTCGCGCCACTTCTCGTGGGCTCTCGGGGTGGGCTGACGGGCTCTGACTGGCTAGGACCGCTCGCACCAGGAAGACGCTGGCCAATCGGCGGTAGGATGAGGCTGGCGTGACGACCATACCCTCTACGCTAATTGGAGAAGAGAAAGAGGCGGTCGAGCGGGATTGGTGCTTCTCCGGGGGTGGGCCAAAACCCCGCTTCCCCTCTATAGTGGTTGGAGCCCGAACCAGGCCCCACGCTGTAACGTATCAGCAGTGGATCCTGGCTCAGTTGTGCGTGGCCTTTCGGTGAAAGTCCAGCGGGCGACAGTTCGCTAGGATTTGGTCAGTAATCCCTCCATGTGTGTAGTCATGTTTGTCCTGCGGCCAGATCAGCTCTTCAGTGACGCGCACCTCCTGTGCTGTATCTGCGCGAGGCTGCGGACCCTTTAAAAGGCGGGTGGGCCCCCGCCATCAAGTTGTCAGTCGGCGTTTATCATCAACACGGGAGCAGAAGTCATCCCCGCGGCCCTTACAGCCCTAGAGAACACCCGGCACCTGGTCCAGCAGTAACCCCTCCTTTTCCCGCTTCACAACCCTCAAGGCTTTTCACTTCTCTCATCCCTAGAATTTCAACTCTAGGACCTCTTTAAATGTTTTGGACCCCGCTTTATCCCCAAATGGATCTGAAGCGTTTCTACCCCTATGTAAAGAGTGATGTGGAAATTTATATCTCCATCCTTGTTTTGCTTAATTTGAGAGCGCGCGCGAGCAGCGAGCAAACAGGCAGAGAGAGGGAGAGAAGCGGACTCCTGGCAGAGCAGGGATTCTCCCCCGCCCCAACCACCGCTGGGGCTGGATCTTCCCACCTTGAGATCACAACCTGAGGCGAGATCAAGGGTCAGACCTTTAACCGACTGAGCCGCCCAGGCGCCGCTGATCGCCATTTTAAACTGCCCTTTAAACTCCCTCACCCACCACCACTGCTAATCCCCATCCTGTTTTAGTTTTTTCCCATAGTATTTATCACGTGCTAACATAATACAAAATTTACTCTGTGGTGTTCAATGTCGGTTTCTTCTTGCTAAAACGCAAGCTCAATGATTGACAGATCTTTATTTTGTTCACTAACATACCCCCAGGCATCTAGAACAGTGCCTGGCACATACTAGGGGCACAATGAATATTTACTGAACTGACCTGTACCTTCTCTTCCTCCTCTTTGATGTCTCCCAAAGTTATGATGTCCATAACTGAAATCTCTCTCGCATTGAAACTGCTTCTTCCGTTAATGGCACTAACAGTGTCCCAGCTGCCTAATTATCAAATCCTGACATCATCCCTAACTCCCTTCTCTTCCTACACCTGCCCCCTTTGAAATCATTCATCAAGTCTATGGAGCCTAAGAAACAAACCTCTTTCGTCTTAATCTCTCCTCTCTGATCCATCTTGGTTTAAGCCCCATCTTCTCTCCCAAACTATTTTTCAAGTCCACTTCCCATCTCTCTCCATGCATTCCCCATATGACAGCTTGAGTAATTTATCTAAAACACACACTCGATTATATTACTCTCTTGCCTACAATTCTTCAATTTTAAATTCCTTAAAGGAAATGCCTTTCAAGATAAAATTAAGGATTCTGGCGTAGACTGAAAACTCTATCATCATTTGGCACCTACGTTCCTTTTTTTGGATTTTCACCGCCTTCTATTTCATCACTAGCCTACTTTCTAGCCCCAAGCCAGCCCTGGCAGTACTTGCAGTTCCCAGACAGAAATACTATGGGTATTTCATAGCCCAGTCTCTGCCAGAGTAGTTCGCCTCCAGGATGCCCTTCCTTGCTCTTCACCTAGCTACCTGCCACAGGGTCATCACAGCTCAAGTGGAATCCCTTCCTTCAGAAATCCTTTTCTGAAGCTCCCTGGCCTCCTTTTATCTGTTCTTTAGATGCAGCAAATATCCACTGGACACTAACAATGTGGCAGACACTGAAAAAAAACAAAGATAAGCAAGATGAGGTTTGCCCCAAAGAGCTTCCAGAGGCATCAGACCAGAGGAAGAGACAGACATGGTCGATGTAATGGTGTTGCTGTTTATTAGAGACATAGTTGGAACCTAATCCAGCTTCCTGAGTCTGACCTAGGTGCCCAGAGACTGCATATACAAATAAACAATGGCCAGGCCATACACCATGACAGAACTCTAACCCACAACCTCTGCAGCAGTAGGCCCAGAGTAATCAGGACTAGGTCAACAACTTCTCTATATTTTGCCCTACTTTCAACTCAGGGCCAACCAAATATATCCGCGAGCAAATCACATAAGACACCCAGCTGCTGGTTAGCCTGCTTCCAGTTTCTCCATGCCAACCTCCTCCAATCCGAGCACACCTGATTCCTTCCCCTTTGTTCATTATAAAGCTTGTCCATTCCCCTGCCTGCCTCTGAGTCCCTGCCAAATGCAGGTGACAGTTGACAATGGCTGATGCCCTTGCTCTAGCAAGTTCTGAATAGAGAGCCTCATTTGCTCTTATGTCAGTAGTCTTTATTTCCACAGACCTCAGTACTTCCATCATGTTCAGTGGGTGCTCTCGTCTTGAACTTGGTGTATTCCGATGATCTCTTTTCCGTTTCTTCCCTGTGAAGTCCTCAAGGTCAGAGACCCTGTCTAAACATAACATCTGGCACAGTGCTTGCCACATAGCAAACCTCCACTACTTTCTGTGGAATAACAATGCTTGAAATTGGGACAGTACTGGAACTTTTTTTTTTTAAGATTGTATTTATTTACTTGAGAGAGAGAGGAAAGAAGAGAGAGAGAGCACAGAGGGAAAAGGAGACTCCCCACTGAGCAGGGAGCAGGATGTGGGGTTCAATCCCAGGACCCTGGGATCATGACCTGAACTGAAGGCAGACACTTAACCGACTGAGCCCCCCAGGTGCTCCTGTACTGGAACTTTCGGAACACACTTACATCCTCCCCACCCTCACACACCATTTTTTCTATAACCTACTGAAACACTTTTAACACTCTTTGTAATAAGCCAACCTCTACGTGTTAGTGTAGGGGTTTTCTTGTGTTTTTTTCTCCTTGCGTTCCCAGACCCAGCATTTAGGAAGCATGTCAGAAATACTTATTGAATGGCTGGGGCCACTGAAACCTAACATTAAATATCAAGTTTTTCACAATGTCAATTATCACAAAACTCGAGTTCATCACAAAACTCAAGTTCAGGAGATAAATCAATCTTTCCCCTAGAATCTGTTGAATACAAATCTCACCTCTCCTTACTTCTGAGTGAAACTTGGACTCTCCCTCTGTGTATCCCATCCCTCACCTGCAATTCTGCCAAGCAAAAGCCTCTCCTTCCACCCAGAAGGCACATGGACAATCCAAGTAATTCCCACTGTTCCACCCCCCCACCCCATCACCTCTTTTCTAGCTCCCATTCACTCCACTTATGCCATCCTTTCCCTCCCTCCTTTTGGGACTAACTGAAACTTTCAGAGAGCCTCCTGTCACAATGGATAAAATCTTGGAGGGGAGCACGGGAGCTGTGGTTTCGCTCGGCTGCCCACATTTCTGCTTCTACATTTCTTCCACACAGAGCCTGGTCCATGTACTTCCACTATAATTCTCATGGTCTCGACAACAACCCTACAACTCAGCCGCTAGGCGCTCTCTTTTCCCCACTCTACAGACTTCACTAAGTCTCTGAAACCAGAGGAAGAAGTCTGCTCCCGAGAGGACGGAGCAGGTGTGAGAGTTATTCTTCTGTGTTCTGTGCTGTAAACTTTCATATCACTTGAATCTTTTGATATCTGTAACTTAAAAATAATAGTAAAATTTTTCAATAGTAAAGATTCTCGTTTACCTTCTTGGCCTTTTACCAGTCTTACCCTGACCACCTTCAACTGGGGGTTCTGTATCATTGGATTTGAGCCTCGGCTACTGGATCCTGCGGGAGAAAATCGGGAGGCAATCCTGGATCCCCAGTGGGGCTCTATACCCCTTCCCTGGAACCCTAAGTGGCTCTAAATTCCCAGAACAGCTGTTACAAACCTTCCCCTTCCTCCTTTGTACTTCGAAAGACCTCACCGTCAGCGAATTTTCTCTGGATCTATCTTCGTCTTCCAGTGCTGGCCCAGTCATCTTGAAGTGCTGGCACTGGCGTGCTCTCTTGCCTTCCTACTGTTTGCTCTCAACTCCTCATATACCAATCCTCACGTTATAGCCACCACCCTTTCATAAGTGTCTCTCCTCCCTGACCTCCTCTTTCTCATTTCCTTCAGGACTAGCCTTCTTGGAAGGCAGAGCACCCTCATCGCTCCTACTTCCTCAGCTCCCAGGCAGGTCTCAGCCCCTTTAGACTTGGCAGCCGCTCTACACAAATTGCTCTCTTGGAGGTGATCATGACCTCAAATGTGATCGACTGACAAATCCAAAGGCCTCTTCTCATTCTCCTCCTTCAACTCCGCATAAGCCAGTATTATGGACAGTTCACTTCTACCTGAAGCTTATTTTTTCTCCTGTTATATTTGATCTTTCATTGACTGGCTTCCCTTTCTGCTCTTGCTGCTTAAACACAAGACTTTCTCTATGGTTCCACAGCGGTTGCCATCTTTTTCTCACGCCATGTGATGGCCCTTGTTAACCTTCTCTCACTGACCATCACACTACGAGGAACGTTCCCAAATCTGTGCCTCCCAGCCTGGCCTGCGTTTGTGGAGAGCCAGGCCTATGTCCTAACTACGCTCTCTCCGCAGCTGGGGTGCCGCATGGGTACCTTCAGCTCGACATGCCTCACATCTGATCACCTTTCCCCACAGAACCCGCTTAGCTGCCGGCTGACTTCCCCTATCAGTCAGCAGCTGGGCTCCTCTAGGCCCGAGTCATCTTTGGCTCCCCCCCTCCCAGCTTGCCCAGGAGCCTGACCCCATGATGTCCTTGTACCCCTCCTCCTTTCCATTCCCACTGCTGTTTCCAGTTCTAGCACTTTTATCAACAACAGCAACAGCGCTTTTCTCTTTCCTTTTCTACCAATCACAATGGGTGCAGACCCACGCGTAGGCCACAGCACCCAGCCCTCCCCTTATGTCTCTAGAGCCTCCCCATCTCATTCCCTCCTGTACTCTGGACCCACTGTATTGATCAGATGTTGACTTAGAGGAAATGGGCTGGACACCATCTTTGCCCCAGCTTATGCCTAACATTTCACACTTCTGTTACCCTGTATGGGTTAGAAAGGTCAATTAGAATTAAGGATACACACACATACACACACACACACACACACATTTTTTGAAAATTTTATTTATGAGAGAGGGAGGGAGACACAGAGCAAGTGGGGAGGAAGGGCAGAGGGAGGAGAAGCAGATTCCCCACTGAGGGAGGAGCCCAATGTGAGGCTCAATTCCAGGCCCCAAGATCATGAACTGAGCCAAAGGCAGATGCTTAACTGACTGAGCCACCCAGGTGCCCCCCCACACATATACTTTCACATGATACACACACACAAGCACACGCACGCACAAAAGTAAATATCAGGTGCCCCCACACACATATATTTCACGATACACACGCACAAGCACACACACGCACAAAAGTAAATATATTCTTGTAGATACAAACAGGAATCTATTACTCAAATAGTATTTTCAGACCATCTAGTCTGGAAGTAGGGTTTTACCAACTAATTTAAGTTAAAAAAACAAAAGTGAGAGAGATGGCCTCTGAAACTTGAAGGTTCTCTCCAAAACCCCTTTGTATCCTGTTATGGACTGAATTGTGTCCACTACCCCCACCATACCCTCCTAGCCAACTCTGACTTTGAAGCCTTAACCTACCATGTAGGATATTTGGATAGGACCTTTAAAGAGGTAATTTTTTTTTTTTTTTAAGATTTTATTTATTTATTTGTCAGAGAGAGAGAGAGCACAGGCAGGCAGAGTGGCAGGCAGAGGCAGAGGGAGAAGCAGGCTCCCTGCCGAGCAAGCAGCCCGATGTGGGACTCGATCCCAGGACGCTGGGATCATGACCTGAGCTGAAGGCAGCCGCTTAACTGACTGAGCCACCCAGCCATCCCTAAAGAGGTAATTAAGGTGAAATGAGGTCATAAGCGTAGGGCCCTAACCCATCTCTAGGACTGGTGTCCTTGTAAGGAGAGGCAGAGGCCCCAGGAGTGCCTGCATGTAGAGAAAAGGGCCTGGGCACAGAAGGCCACTGCAAGGCCAGGAGGGAGAGCTCAGGAGAGACCAACCTGCCAGCACCTTGATGGGACGCTTCCAGCCTCCGGGACTGTGAAAGCAGCAATTTCTGTAGTTTAAGCCTCCCAGACCGTGCTGTTTTCTTAGGCATACATAGTCTAAGGCCAAAAGAACTGACACATCTGCCAAGTAACAGAGATAAGTGAGGTACAGTTAACATACTTAACTATGTGACGCAAAGAAAACACAAAGCTGGAAGGATTTAGATTCAATGTAAGAACGGTCATGACCACACCGGGTTGCTGAAACTGGTTGCAGGCAATGACCCAAAGGAAAAACAGACCATGGAGAGGTACATTTGAAAGCAGATTCAAAGGATGCGTGTAGAAAGACTGGAGCTTAATGGACTACAGGCTTTTCTACACCCTGTTCCAAAGAAGAGTAAAGGTAAAGCGGATTTCATGGTAAAATAAGGTTTAGAGACACAAAGTGTTTTACTTTGCTCTACTGCAGAATTTCTTGGAGGCTTTTATGAGCTCCACAAAGCTCCAAGAGGGGGTACAGCATTATCTGATGACAGAACCCCTCACCTGTGAGACACCACAGGTGCTGCTGCTTCCTAGGGGCCTATTTTCAGAGGAGACGGATCAAAGGAAGCTTGGCTGCTTTCAGAGACATCCCCCTAATGATGGCAGCCAGCTCTTGGGGCGGTGCTGGGGCACAGCTACGGAGGCCTGACACAGAGGGGACCACGAAGTGGTGGGTCAAAGTGCGTGCCCTTGAGCCTTGTTAACCGTGTGACCTTCAGCAAGTTCCTCAGCCTCTAGTCTGGAGTTCGGTTTCCTCATCTATAGAACAGTGACAGAGTACTCACTGCCATGGGGATTTCTGCAGCTGATACGGCAAGAACTAGGCTAAAGGTTTTCCGTGGGAAGTATTCAGTGCAGATGAACTATTCTACAGGTTATAGGTCTGCCATAAAGTGCCTTTCCCCGGTGTTAACAACTCTTGACGATGTAAGAGAGATGAGAGTAAAAGAAGACGGGAACATTAGCCACTGTTTTCAATTTCGCTCATGCAAATCACTATCTCCTGCAGGCCAGCGGCTGGTGCAACAGGAGGAAATGCATCCATGCTCTGCCCGATTTCATGTCGGCAGTGCACCTATGGGCAGAAGAGCCGGTGTGTGTTCACCCCCTCCATACCCTGTACCTTTTAAGTGGACCCATCAGGCCAACTCAGCGAGGCCAACGTAGCCGCCTTCACTGGGAGCTCAGTCATTCATAGTGTGAGAGCTTTGACCGCCAAATAAAGATGACAAAAGAAAATAATGAAGAGCTTTATTTTCATAAAGTCACTGTCCTACTTTCTTCTGGCTGTCGCTAATGACCCAACAATGTGTCTCTACCACCCTTGATTCCTGCACTGTCCAACACACCAACAGTCACAAAAATATCACCTTACAGTGGACAGAAGTAGCTTTTTTCTAAAGCCCACTGGGCACGGCAGGAACGTGGTCAATTCCCTGGTCCCTCCCCTCCTCCGGCCCTTCTCTCAGGGTCTCCGTCCCACGGGAAAGGATCCAGGCAGGAGGCCGAGTCAGCCTCAGCCTCCTCTCATGGAGGAGCTACTCATCCTCACCCCTGGATCCCTCTAGGGGAACAAAGGAAGAGAATTTCGTTGTCCCATTTCTCAAATGGAGGCCTTACAACCAACCAAAGTTTCAAACACAAAACCAAGCACCTGCAAAGCAATGTGGAGGCACAGCTGTTTTCCAGGCGCTTTCATTTTTGATGCCCCACTGGGAGGGGTTTCCCTTTACCGTCCTCACGACTTTTCCTCATCTTTCACAATGGGAGAATTAGATGGAAGAATTAACGGAAACGAGAGAAGAAAAAAAATGTAACCCTGTAGGAACTGCCTTCAGCCTAAGTCCAGCGAGATGGCTCACAACAGTCCTGACAGCCATGCCCCTGCCCCAGCCTGCCCTCTAGTTCCTGTAGCCAGGCCCACACTGACAAAACCCTTCTCTGGACATTCGGGAATCTCAGCCCCTCAAGGGCCAGCTTCTGCGAAGACGGGCGGGAGCCCCCTAGGAGAGCTGGCCCTGCCCCTGCTCGTCAGGGGGCAGCCTGGGCTGGCACTGCGGGCACCACCACGTAAGCCTCTGGAAGCCGCCCGGAGGCCCAAACGCCTCTCTCATGACCCGGTGCCCACCAGGGCACTGCTCTTTCTGGTAGATCTGCGTGTGCTGCTGTCTGCCCTGGAACTTGCCCTGAAGCCAGTCCTCGCTGAACTCCACCACGTGATCCACGAGGGCCTCGAGGCGCCGAGGGCTGAGGAGCGAGCCGAGAGAAAGGGGATGGATCCCTGCTCTGTACAAGGCTTCATTTTTAATGATGTTCCCTGTGGGGAGGCGGGGAGAGGACAAGGGAAGGAGAGAGAACACCTCGGTCATGAGCCCCGTCCACAGAATTGGCAAAGCAAATGGAAGCTGGCACGATGGCGGCGGGAGGGCTCCTGCGGACGACTGGGGCCAACCCTGCCACGGCCTGTGGGCTCTCAGGCAAGTCACCTGCTCTGAGTCCACCTCCCTGTCTGCCAGCTGGGTTTGCTCACACTTCCCTTGAAGGCGGTTGTGGAGACGAAACGAAATAAAGCTCGTGTGCGGCCCATGTTACAGGAAAGAGGTTATCCAAGCAGCCTATCGAAACTGACTGCCGGCATTTGAACCCCGCTCAACCAGATCCTAGCTATGTGCTCCTGGCAGGTTCCTTAGCTTCTATAAGCTCTACATTCCTCACCTGTAAAATGGGGATTGCTTACCTGGCTTTCGTGAGCAGTAAAAGAGAATTCTCTCACACACACACACACACACACACACACACATGCTGAGCACTGTGGCTGGTACGTAGAGAGTACTCAGTAAATATTAGACATTATTATTTAAAATGTCAAGCATAATGCCTGAGATATAAAGCATTTAGGAGGTATTAATTCATTATTTTTCTACTACTGCCTCATTCTTGGTGAGGCCAGTCTTGACCCCTCCTTCCAGAATCAATAACTCTCTTCAAAATGTGCCAACGGTGCACTTTCTTTAACCTCTACCAGACATTTGTCACAATCTATCTGAAATTGCAGTGAACGGAGCCCATGCTTGCTGGGCCATTAATAACAGCCTGAAGGAGAGACTTTGAACTTGGTAGAAGGCAAGCGTTCAGCTTGTGTGGGATGAATGGATGAATGAAATCACTGCTCTTTGCAAGGGCTTCGTAATCACACCCCCATAGTCACCCACAACTGTTTCTCTACAATTCCCTGGCAAACTACCTGGATTCCTATCTCAGCCGTACCACGTACCAGCAATGTGTCCTTTGCTTTGGCTTCTTCATGTGAGGAAAGGGAAAACTAATGAATCACTATCCTACAGAATAGCAGGAAGGCTGAAGCCACGTGACTAGCACGTTAGAGTCACGCGAAAAATGTCAGCTGTTACTACTGGTGTTGGTAACAATGACTAGTCAGTAGAGCATGAGGTCCTGCTGTAAACATCCCAAAGGCTCTTTCTGGAGGTCTCTTTCTCCCTGAGGGCACAGGGGCTCCCACAGTCTTAATATGAAAATGCAAGGCCGCTGTCTGGGGAGCCCCCCGGCCTCCTCCCTGCTCCTGAGGGGAGCTGTGCCTGTAGCAGGCACCATCAGGCCTTGGATATGAGGTGATTTTGTCATCGGCTCACTCAACTGCCTCAGCAGCCAATCACAGGGGCACATAGGCCTCTGCTGAGGTAGTAAGAGCAGTCAGTTCTTCTAGTTCTGCTAGTTCGCTCAGCTCTTTCCGCCCCCTCAAAATGCTCATGGTTTCAGTGTTCACGACACTTGAACAGAGGGAGGGAACCTGCCGCTTCACTCATGTCTTTTAAGATCCCGACGGAGGCCTGAGGCATCTGCGCTTTGCCGGCAGGCAGCTCCATCTGGCCGAGAGAGGCCCCGTTAGCAAACACACTGCTCTCCCTCAGCAAACTGCACAGCTTCCGGTTCCCAGCAGATACCGACCGAGTAACCGAGTACCTCCTATGTGCCCGGCACTGCACCAGGCAGTGGAGGAGTCAAGGAGAAAGAAGATAGGACTCTTGCCCTTTAGGAAGTTATTCTGTGATGTGGCCATGGGCGGACTCCAGATGATAATGTAATTAGGATGTGAATTCTGAAGCCAGGAGAGAAATTAGAAATTGCTTCATCTAACTCCCTCAGTTTATTTACTTATTTTTTAAAATATTTTACTTATTTATTTGAGACAGAGAGGGGGAGACAGAGAGAGAGCATGAGTGGTGGGGAGGGGCAGAGGGAGAGGGAGAAGCAGACTCCCCGCTGAGGGGGGAGACTGACTTGAGGCTCAATCCCAGGTCCCTGAGATCATGACCTGAGCCTAAGCCAGATGCTTCACCAACTGAGCCACCCAGGCGTCCTTAACTCCCTTAGTTTAAAAACTGAAGGAAGTGAAGCTAAAGAGATTAAGTGATTGCCTCAAGCACACAGGAGGTGGGTCTCGCCCCTTTCCCATCAGTTGTACCTAAGCCCGAGAAGTATTTTTGGTCCAACAGGGTATAGCAGACAGGCTGCTCCTGGCCCAGAGCTTCCAAGGCTTGTCCTCGATCGAACTTTTCCGACAAGATGTCCGAGGTGGGTCTGACCACTGGGGAAGAGCTCCAGGACATCTGACAATTATAGAATGCCAGGAAGCCGCCACCACCAAAGTACAGGACCAACCTGGAAAGAAAGAAAAGATCCTAAGTGCGTGCAGCTCAGGGCACACACACATACAGCTCCAACTCGAGAGTTAAGTCACATGTCCACAGTGCTCCCACTCCACACTCAGGATACACCCAGGGAAGCTAAGACCCCAAAGGAGAAAAGGGATGGCTCTCGGGGCTAAATGCAGTAATTAAAAGAAAACATATGTATTGCTCCATCCCTCTGATCACGCCCATACATGCCCACTGAAGACAGCATGACGTACGGAAGTCTCAGAGCTCGGGAGGTGTGGCTACCTGCACAAAAGCAGAGTTTGTTGCGAAGGACAGAGAAATGGGTGCTAGAGAGGCACCGTTCCCAGTCGGGGCAAGATTTACTGAGAAATACATACCCACCCATATGCCCATGGACTTCCTGAATTCCAAGGACACAGGAGAAACCTTCTGATCTTTGATAGAGAAATAATGGGCTACTGTGTAAGGGCAGATAATGAGACTGCAACCGGACTCCATATCCAAAGGGGAATATCCATATATCTGACCTAGATGGTATTCTGGTGTGAAAATCAAAGGACAGCTTTGTTTTTTTTTTTTAATTTCATTTATTTGAGAGAGAGAGAGAGAGGGCGTGTGATTGGGGGAATGAACAGAGGGACAGGGACAAGCAGAGTCTGTGCTGAGCACGGAGCCCGAGGTGGGGTTTGATCCCACCACCCGAAATCACAACGTGAGTCTAAATCAAGAGTCAAACGCTCAACTGACTCAGCCACCCAGGTGCCCCTAAATGGACTTCAGAGGAAAAAGCCTCAGAGACACATCTACCATAGTATCTGAGGTAATTACTCAAAGAAAAATAAATACCTAACGGAAATGAGATCAGCAGGAACCTCAAGCCAAAGGGAGAGGAAAAGGGTAAGACATAAGGGGCAGCCCTGGATTGCATAATATTTATTGTGAGAGATCTAGAGGACTGGACAATAGCACAACTGAGAACTGTAGCACGCTAGGAAGGAATTCTGGAATCAGAAGATACCCTTTTTGACCTCCGGAAGCGAGACAGGTGCTGTGTCATCACTATGGAGCTGAGGCACTTGGAGCTCCTAAAATGCCGGATAACCTCAGTGCTGATCAGCGGAAAACAAAGAGGAGGGGGACGAGAAGCTCTTCTGAGCTCTGGGTGAAGGGGATAGCACCTTGCTGAAAACATATGGTCAGAGCACTGACTCTAGACACACAGAGCCGGTTGAAGATGACATGCAACAACGTGTTAAGAAGCTTCACAAGCTCACTGGCCCGGCCCCACTGGCACTCGGGGATTTGGCTGCAGAAAAGCAAACACTGCAGAGTGAACAGCCTTTGAGGGCTGCGAGGTGTACAGAGATAATCAGTGTGGATTTGGAGGACCCAAAGTACATGGTCGATGTGAAGTGGTTTGCCAAGTCTGTGGTGGATCTCAGTGATCAGGTAGCATCTACTGACCCTGAAGAAGGAATCAGAGTTGGCGTGGACAGAACTAAGTATCAACTTCACATTCTGCTGCCTCCTAAGATTGATCCAACAGTTACGATGACCCAAGTGGAGGAAAAACCTACTATCACGCACAGCGATGTGGCTGACACTAAGGAACAGATTCAGAAACTCTGAGTAGTAGTGGAACAGCCATTACTTCACCCAGAGAGGTTTGTTGACCTTGACATTGAGCCTCCCAAGGGTGTGCTGCTCTTTGGTCCACACGTACAGGCAAGACTGTGCTTGGGCAGTTGCTAACAGGACTGACGCTTGCTTTCCGGGTTATTGGATCTGAACTTGTACTAAAGAATGTCGTTAAGGGGGCTCAAATGGTTGCAGGACTCTTTGAAATGGCCACAACAAAAAAGCCTGCCTTATCGTCTTTAATGAAACGGATGCTATTGGAGGAGCTCATTTTGAGGATGGGGCTCAAGGAGACAATGAAGTGCAGAGAATGATCCGGAAACTGATGAATCGACTGGGCAGTTTTGATCCTCGAGGTAACATGAGAGGGCTCATGGCCACCACCAGACCTGACACTTCGGAGCCGGCACTGATGAAGCCAGGGAGACTGGGCAAAAGACTGCATTTAGCTTACCTGATCTAGAGGGTCGGACCCACACTTTGGAGATTCATGCTCGTTCAATGAGTGTTGAAAGAAATGTCAGATTTGAGTTGTTGGCATGACTGTGTCCAAATCGCTCTGCTGCTGAGATGAGAAGCGTCTGCACAGAAGCTGGTATGCTTGCCACCAGAGCACGGCGAAAAATCGCTACCGAGAGCTCCTTGGAGGCTGTAAATAACGTCCCTAAATCTCACGCCAAATTCAGTGCTACTCCCTGCTGTATGACACACAACGGAGCCCTAAGGCTTTCATGAAAACACCGCTTTTCACTGGAATTCTAACCTTATTAAATAAACTTGTTAATCAGCATTATGCACACAAAAATAAAGGATTGCAAAATTGAATAAAAACAAAAGACACACATGTTAATGTGTATTTAATATTAATTAACTTAATTACACATAATTAATAATATTATATAGTTAAGGAACTAAAATTCTAAGCTATCTCAGCAAATGCAGGAAATAGGGTGGACAAGACAAAAGAAGTGGTGAAGTAGAACTATTTCAAAGGCCTCCTCTCAGAAGGATGAAGGAAAGGAGCAAAAAACCAGTTTCTATAAGAAGGGAGACATGTGGGGCACCTGGGTGGCTCAGTGGGTTAAAGCCTCTGCCTTCGGCTCAGGTCATGATCTCAGGGTCCTGGGATCGAGTCCTGCATCGGGCTCTCTGCTCAGCAGGGAGCCTGCTTTCCCCTCTCTCTCTGCCTGCCTCTCTGCCTACTTGTGATCTCTCTCTCTCTGTCAAATAAAATAGATAAAATCTTTAAAAAAAAAAAAAGTTTTTAAATCTTGAATGCCAAAAGGCATAAATGCTGTCAAAGGACACAGGTGGACTTGAAACATTGGCATCACATATCACAAAGATTAACACACAATATACAAAAGCGTCTACAAATTGATTAAAAGTATACAAACAACTCAAAACTAATTAAGAATTCGGCTAAATGAGCACTTATGCAAGACCATGAGGACGTTCGTTCTCCGTGACCAGCAATGGCTCCTCTGGGAATCTACACTGAGGTAATAATCCTGAACAGGGACAGAGTTTTACACACCAAGATATTCTTCTCACCATTGGCAGATGAAAACTTAAGACAATTCTGTCCCTAAATTCAGAGTGCACTAAAGCCAAGCCATAAAATGTCCGTCAGCGCCATCGCACTCTCAAGAGCCATGCTTGTTGGGAAAGTTCTTCCCTTTTTCTAAGCTGCCCCAGAATGTTTCCACCCCTCTCTGGACGCAGGCACAGTCTCCTTTCTCTCACGGATACTCTCCTAGGACGTGGGCTGCCGGAGAGCTGGTGGGATACCCACCTGAGTGAGCCCACAGAGCCCAGCCCCAAGCCTGCCCATGGGGGGCCGTGTCAAACACCACAGACCTGCAGAGCCACAGCCCACAGCCGGCCCAACCACGCCGTTACCTTGGAATGGGGTCCCTCCAGTCGCCCCTCTTGTTTGCCTTCTTCGCTCTGGAGAACTCGTTCACCCAAATGCTGCCAAACAAACCAAAGCTGACCTGCAGCCACCTCTCAGCACCTCCTGCAGCAGCGTCTCCCCGCAAACGCTCCAAACCGCTGTCTCCACTGGGAGCAACAAGCTCCGGGGACTGAGAGGACGGCTGAGGGATTTTCTGGCTGCTGGGCCCCGAAGCCTGCTTTTGGTCCTGGGCCTCTTCTTTCCTCTCTCCGTTTTCTAGAGACTCTGGCACTGGGATGTGGCCAAGGGACCCCAGTTCTTCATCTGGATCAAATCTAAGGAATAATTTCTTTCCATGGACCTAGAAAAAAAACGAACACGATCGAAGTCTTTGCTACGGACTTGTTTGTGCTCCTCCGCCCCAAATGTGTATGTTGAAACTTAACCCACAATGTGATGCTATCTGGAGGTTGGGGCCTCCGGGAGGTAATTAGGTCACGAGGGTGAAGTCCTTGTAAATGGGATTAGTGTCCTAATAAAAGAGGCCCCAGGGAGCTCCCTTGCCCCTTGCACCGTGTGATGTGAAGACAGCAAGAAGATGGCTGTCTATGAACCAGGAAGCAGGCTCTCACCAGACACCCAAACCGCCAGGCTGTCTGATCTTGGACTTCCAGCCCCTAGAACTGTGAGAAATAAATTTCTGTTGGTTATAAGCCACCCGGTCTGTGGTGTCCTGCTATAGTAGCCTGAATGGCCTAAGCCTTACAGACCCACAAAAGGGAAGACTAGAAGAGGTACATGCCGATGTTTATCCGAACGCGAACTTATCCCTTCTTGCCTCTTCGATGAAGCTTTCCCAAGCTGAGCATTTTGGACCTGCCTTTGGCTCTTTGCTCCAGTGGTATGGGCAGTTAGCACATGGTTTTCAAAGCGACTGAAAGCAAGAATTGGATTAGCAGTCCATGCTGGACAGCAGGACCGCCCTAGAATAACTGAAGGGAAATGCTCCCAAAGTGTTCACGGATTAGCTGGGAAATAAATACAAACTGTCATCCTGTATTTAATTCATAATACTTTTTCTCTGTTAGAAATAAGCAGCAAACATATACACACACACACCCCATACACAAACTGATGGCAGCCAGAGTATTGCATTTTATATGCTGTAAATACACAATGTATTTTACACATTGTAGAATCTGGTACCTCTCACTCACTGAAATTGGATCTGGTAGAAGAAATGGCCATAGGAGAACTCACAATAAAAAAACAACAATCAATAGAAATTGAATATCGACACAAAAACTGATGAATGGATCAAACTGTAAATGTATATAAAATGTACAAAGGAAAAGAATTCACTTCATCCCAACGAAAATGATTTCGAGAAAAGAGGATGAGAACAGGAAATGTATATAAAAGAATGCTCCGGGGCGCCTGGGTGGCTCAATGGGTTAAAGCCTCTGCCTTCGGCTCAGGTCATGATCTCAGGGTCCTGGGATCAAGCCCTGCATCCGGCTCTCTGCTCAGCAGGGAGCCTGCTTCCTCCTCTCTCTCTGCCCGCCTCTCTGCCCGCTTGTGATCTCTGTCAAATAAATAAAAACATTTTTAAAAAATTTAAAAAAAATTTAAAAAAAATCTTAAAAAGGAAAAACCTTAAAAAAAATAAAAATAAATAAAAATAAAAGAATGTTCCACGTGCTTTGTATTCTATTTTCATATTCATGAAAATAGATGCATGTTCAGATTCCAGGATGAGCCTGTTCTGCACGTTCTGAAATTCTGGCAGCCTTTCAAAACCAAAACACCAGGCATCAATAATGGAAATGCCCGTGTTACTTTTTTGGCCTCCAAAAGTACATACTTAGAGATCATAGTCTGATATGATTTCCAATTTGTCAATAAGTATAAACATTTTAACTATAGCAGTCCTTTGAAATCCTCTCCCTAAAAGAAGGTATTACCTTTCTAAATAATTCCAGAATAACTCATCGGCAAATGTGAGCACAGCTGTTTGCTGCCACATATTAGAAATGGCTTAACTGAGCTACATAAAAAACTGAGCAAGAATTAAGTGGGCATGATAGAATTCGCTCCAGAAAATACTTTCTTGACGCAAATTCAGCAATGTTGGTATAATGCTGATGAAAATCTATGCTAAATGCCCCTCAGGATCAAAACATTTACCAAGTCAAAAATGCCTAGGTCAGGACATCTTTGTGTCCTCTCCAACTATGGCAATTTCTACCATTCCTCTTGTAAATTCCTGGGACATTGTTGTTATTTCAATTAACGGATCCTTAACTGAGCTTTTACAATGTGCCAGGCAGAGTGCTAGGCTCTGAGGGGCATACAGATGAGGAAGGCTCCACTCTTTCCCTCTGGAAACTCAGTATTCAAAGAAAAGGAAATTCTGACACGTGCTACATGAACCTTGAAAACATTATGCTCAGTAAAAGAAGCCAGTCACAAAAGAACACACGTTGCATGATTCCAAATATGTGAAATGTCCAAAAAAGCAGCAAATCTATAGAAACAGGAAATAGACTAGTGGTTGCTTAGGGCTGGGGGCAGAAGGCAGGGGTGAAATGGGGAGGGACTGCTAATGGGGACAGTTTTTTTCTGGGGAGATGAAAATGTTCTAAAATCGATTGTGGTGATGGTTGTACAACTCTGTGTAAAGACACTAAAAGCCACCGAATTGCACACTTTAAGTAGGTGAATTGTATGTTATGTGAACTATATCTCAGTAAAGCTGTTATATATTTTTTAAAAATTGGAGGACTGGTTAAAAGTTGAAGTATGTTGGGGGGGGGGTGTTGGATGACAGTTCCCACACCATCTGAACAGGATGGAATAGAAACATTAACAACCATATAAGGACTCAATACTTATCCCCCATGCACTGTTTCTCAGGCAGCTCCTGGAGTATGTGCTTTGCAAAATGAGAGGGTTAAACGAAGGAGAAGATAATGGACCAGGTGCAGGGAGACTACTGACTACTTCCCAATATCCCTCTCCCCTCTTCCCTACTAACAAATTACCAATTTACAGGGACCTCAATAACCTCAGCTACTCATTTAGGGGGCTTCAATGTCCTCAGCTAAAAATCTCTGTCTCCCAGACTCTCTTAGAGATGGGGCAGCCAGTGAAATATACACAGGAGTGGTCAAATGTGGTTTCCAAAAAAGCTCTTTAAAAGAGATGAACCAGCTTCTAGGTCCCTTCTGCCCTATCTACTTTCCTTCCTCTTTCTTCCTGCCTAGAATGTAATGGCTGGAATCTCAGCTGCCATGTTATCACCATGAGGATAAGGGAGGGGAGAGCAGGGAGGGGAGAGCAGAAGGAGCTTGGTGCCCAATGATCTTGTCTTGCTCCCATACCATCCTGGACTTCCTCCTCTGGACTTCCCATTATGTCAAGGGAGGAAAGAAAACCCCACAAACTCCAGACACAAATAAGCTGTTCTTCTGAATTTGTTATGAGTAATCAAACACAATTCCATTACAGAAACTGGAGAACCAACCCGGAAAAACAGGGAAGGAACTTGTCAGAAAAAATAGGTGGCACAGAGTGGAGCCAATCTCTTCCCTCCTTCATTAGCCCAGTGTGCTCAGTCTATCTCCATTTACCTGTCTATACTTGCTTCACGAACCTCAAGTGCCCTTTGTTTTCCTTTTGGTCCATCTAAATCCTCCATCCTTCAAGGTCCAACTCAAATCTCACCTCCTTCATGAAGTTGTCTTTTTTTTTTTTCCTAAAGATTTTATTTCTTTGAGAGAGAGAGCAGGAGCAGAGGGGAGGGGCAGAGAGAGAGGGGGAAGCAGACTCCCCGCTGAGCAGGGAGCCCCATACGGGACTCGATCCCAGGACCCTGGGATCATGACCTGAGCTGAAGGCAGACGCTTAACCGACTGAGCCACCCAGGACTGAGCCACCACTTCATAGTCAAAAGACTATGAAGTCTTTTACTCCAGGCTACAAGGACCTTTTCTCTGCTGAGGCCCTCAAATGGGTCTTAATGATATGCTCCCCTCCTTCCCATTCACTGTTACCTAATAGTTTCCCCTGTTGTAGATGCAGGTCTCACTTTCCAAATTCAACTCTCAGATCCTTAGGAGGTAGAGGTGCAAAGAAGGGAGAACAGTGATGAGAACTTAGCCCCCCACATGCCAGGCAGTTCCCCAAGGCTGTGTCCCTCAGGGTTCTTGGGCTCCCACAACACCGATTTCTCCCTTGGTTTACTAGGAAACCAGCTCCCAGTTCCATCTCAAGGCTCCCCGTCCACACATTGTTCTGTCCACTCAGCTATAAATATTCTCTGCGAGCCAGCTCTGTGACAGGCACGGGCTAAGTGCTGGGGTTCCAGAGATGGAAGGATCTAACCCTGCCCCTGCAGAGCTTGCAGTAGTCTGGTCAAAGAGCTCCAAAACTCTCACGGTAGGAGCACACACCTGGAAGTCAGGTGGCCTGGGCTCCCGCGAGCTATGTCAACTTGGATTGAGTGTTCTCCCTCTGAGCCCCCATCTCAAAAGGTAGAAAAGGTAAGTGAAGGTCTAGAAGACCTCTTTCAGTTCTAACCAAGAATAGTTTTATAGGGGCGCCTGGGTGGTTCAGCAGGGAGCCTGCTTCCTCCCTCTCTCTGCCTGCCTCTCTGCCTGCTTGTGATCTCTCTCTGTCAAATAAATAAATAAAATCTTAAAGAAAGAAAAAAAAAAAGGTTTTATAACTCACGAGGTGTGTGTGAAGGACAAGACAGAAAAAAGAGAATCCGTATTGATTGAGCACCTGTGCCAGACATAAAGTCTGTTTAATACAATTGTAACTGCTAAGTGATTTATCCCCATTTTACAATTGCAGAAACTACAGCTAAGAGATTAAGTGGCTTGCTTAGGAGCACACAGCTAAACAGCAGAGCTAATTTATGTTTTCTATAGCCAATGACCATATACATGCTTCCTAAGAGCTGGCACTCAGCGAAGTGCTAGGCATACAATACTGATGAGGGCACAGGCCTGCCCTGTTGCTTGGTCTCCTCCACTCAACTCAGCAATGAGGACCCACTAGGAGGAAGTACAGGGTGCCCACCAAGCACAGAGAAGTCTCTCCCCAGCCTCAGAGCAGGCAGGCCAGGCTTCTCAGAGGATGCGATGGCGAGGCTGAATCCTGAAGACGAGGAATTACCATGATCACATAAAAGGATGGGAATGGGGGCAGAGTTGGGGGGAAAAAAGGAAGATCTGCCCAAGCAGGGAAGCAGCACATCAAAACTGTGGGCAAGAAGGATTGGTAGAGGAGCCCCAGAGAGTTCGACAGGACTGGAAGAGAGATTTGGGACAGGGGAAGAAGCAGGCCTAGAGAAGGAGGCACAAGCCAGACCACAGGAGCTCTGGGAGCCCCCTGAGGCCATTCTGCTTGATGCTCAGGGCATGGATGAGGCCACCAGAATCCAAATCAGAAGGCTATGCTCTTTCCTTCCATCCCTGCTAGTTCCCAACCACAGGTGCACATCAGATGACCAGAATCACTCCAGACTCTCTGAATCAGAATCTCCAGCTCATGTATGCACAGGGTACTTTTCCTAGTTCCATGTGCCACTGAGATGCCCACTCCCGGCTGAGAAACATCAGACCTAAAGAGGGCGAGCTGCGTGGGGGTCCTCGCATGACTGCCCTGGGCTCAAGTAAGTGATGGCATCAAAGTCTTGAGATAAATTCTAAGGCAATCACAGGATGTGGGGATGGAACCGGCTCATTTACATGAGGTATTGAACAAGCCCTGAGGAACTCACCTGGGTGTCTTGGAGCCACAGGGACTGCAAGCTGGCAGGGGTCAGCTTCTGGCTGCTGCCCCCTGTCTTGACCACCTGCTGCCCCACAAAGGGGGAGACCAAGTGGTGGAACTTCCTCACAGATGGTCCTTCTGGCATCCCTGCAGGCAGAAATGGGGAAAAGAAAACACTGACTTCCCAGGACCACCCCCACTAGTAGGGGCACTGTGTATGTGATGACGAGGCAGAGCTCAGAACCATGACAAGTGCAGACATGGGGTCACGTTAGTTCAGAGCATGGAGAGGCCACCTCCAGCCTAACTGCAGATAATTGTCCCTGGTAACCGAAAACAGCTGGGGTTGTTTTAACCCTGATGTATGGTTATCTGTGACCCCATCTATCTCTGCCCCCAATCATCCAAGTTCACTCAGAGTTTATGTATAAAGCATTCAGATGTTTGAGTCTGAGTGGTCTGTACCCTGGCTTCTCCAAGCTCAGTCCCTCCCCACCCCCCTTACCCAGGGTACACTACTTAACCACCTGTTTCCCCCGGCTGCACAAGATTCTGTAAGTTATGATGAAAACCCAAAGGACTGAGTAGGTACCTGGCAGAGTGGTAGATATTGTAGTTCAGCAATTCTAAAACACAATTAAATATCTCTAAAATGAGGCTGCCTCTTACTATATCCATGCTTTCTCTTAGTTGAATTAGCAGCACATCCAATAATGTGTATTTTACATCTGATGGTGCTTTATATTCGCTAAAAAGTAGTGCTGTTTCTCCCAATCGGACCTTCAAGACACTGTAGAGCCCATACTGACAAAAGCGCTCGGTTGCAAGGAGACTTGCCTGACTGCAGCCCACTGTAACCTCAGCCAGCTCACCTCCAACAGAGGAAGCTTCTGGAAAAGCTTTCACCTGAAATGCACCTAATCCCTGAAATCTCTTAATACATGGGCACATTTCTTAAGGTATACTTATGGAGATGTAAAACGGGGCAGCAAGTTGTCTTTGCCCTAGCCTTAAGGGAGTAGAAGCGGAAAGGACATAGGTTTGATGGGGACTTGCCTACCTCAAGCCCCCTCCCCCAGGACGCTAACTATCGGCGGTGAGGCTGGTTAATGGCTCCCTAGAGGACCGCACTGAAAGTGCCAGAGGAGAGGGGCGTCAGGGCGTCCTCTTTTCTAAGGTTAACCACTCACTCCCCCAGGCAGACTCTAATGCGGTTGCTTTTCCCAACTCTTTCTCAGGGTGAGGGGAGATGGGGGCCTCGGAGATAGGGCTGAAGGGCACTGGGGGAGGCTCCCCGGGATAAATGCAGGGCGGCACAGTGGTAAACAAACTAACCGAAAAACTGGGCCAGGGGTGCAGTCCCGTAAGGGACGCTTCTTCTAACTGCCGGTCACTGCGCTGTCTCCGGTAGCAGGAGACCACTGCGCGCAGGCCGCGGGAAAGCCGGGCACTCCCGACGGCAGCAGCTCCCAGGGAGCCCGCGCCGCCTCCCCCGGCCTGCTTCCCTCTCCCTGCCCGGGCGGGCCGCGGCGAGGGGCTGGTGGCTGCACTCACCGGCTCCGGGCCCGTGCCCCTCTGCCCGCCCCAGTACGGCGGCGATGCCCGCACGCGCCTGAAGCGCAGAGCGGAGCGGACTCGGCCGGCCTGCGGCTGCGCACGCTCTGCGCAGAGCTGGACGCGGAACGGTCCCGGGAACGGCGAGCCGGGATAGGTCCCGAGGTGGGGAAGGGCGGGGTGGCGCGAGGCTCCTCCTTTGGGGGGGAAGGGCTCGCCGTTCCGTAGGGGCGTGGGATAGAGCGGGACCCCGCCCCTGGGGCGGGGGCGGGGGCGGGGCCCCCGCTCTGGGGGGGAGGGCGCGAGGCTCCTACCCTGAGGAGGTCGCTGGAGGCGGGGCCGCGGCCGCGCTTGGGGAGTAAAGGGCGGGGGAAAGTGGGAGAAGGGCGGAGGGACAGAGATCCGGCACGTGGCGGAGACGACGCAAACCGCTTTGGGAATGAACGTTTATTGTCTTATGGAGACTTGAGGTTATAGAGAAAAGTGAAATTCCTGAAGAGAACTTTGGGTAGTTCGGGCAAAGTCTTTGAGTTGATTTTGAACGGCTTCCAAGCTCAGGTCATTTGGCAAAGTAAAGAGGTTGTCCAGAAATTCTCATGAAAATTTTAAAGAGTGGGATCTTTCACTTTATATTATTTGAATGTAATTGATTTTGCCGTAAGCAACTTTTGCTTTATTAAAAGTAATATTTAAATTTTTGTTTCAGAGAGTAATAAAGATAAAACGGTAGACTATTCAGAAATAATTATGTTTCATTGTTAGTTCTTTAAAGAGGATGGAGAGCCAGCGGTTTCGGAGAAGACAGCAGGGAAGTTTGGGGAAGTGTCAGAGCAGGTGTTCCGGAAACTGTCCAGGATGGCAGTCACCATGGACCCGAGAGAGTCCTGAGGAGGACTTGGTCAGCACAGGAGACAGGCCCAGTTTTTTCTCAGGTTGTGTCCTGCTAATTGAGAGGGAGCAGTACAGGTGGCCTGAAGGGAATAGGGGCAGGAAGCGAGGACAGGAGGGCTAGAAAGGCTTGGGGTGCTGAAGTTCCTCAACACAGCGGGACCCTGGAGACAGGGAATGAGGTGTGCAGGTGCTGAGTTTCCAGGAGGGATTCCCAGAGAACCTTCTGGTCTCCCCCTTTCTATATCTGGCTCTGGAGAGCAACATGCCCACCGGGATGCGCCCTGCTGTAGGATCAGGTGCACACAAACAGTAGCTTCTGGAGCCCTAAATCCCCATTCTCTAGACCCTGGCTGACCTGGGAAGGAAGCCAGAACCACAATCATCACCTCACCTCTTGGAATGAATGCCTGATGCCTCAGAGGACTCTGCAGAGGCCAGAGGACTCTAGAGTTAAGAAACCAAATGGTTCACAGCTTGACTCCATCATTTATAATAATAGCTATTTGTTGAGCACATACTATGTGCAAAGCACTGTTGTAAGCTCTTTATGTTGAACTGCCACATTGTTAGCTGTGGGAAGACAAGCAAGTCACAGTATCTCTGTATCTATTCATGTTGTAAGTGAGATATATATGGCTTTATCATGGAATCAAAAATCAGGGTTTCTCAAACTTTAATATGCCCATGAATCACTTGGAAATTTTATTTAGATGAAGATTCGGACTCTGGTTTCTAGCCGGGCACAATGTTTTGCCTTTCCAACAAGCCACCAGGGGCCGCTGCTGTTGCTGCTGGTCCAGGGACTGCACTTGGAGCAGCAAGGACTTGGCAGTTGGGAGGCAGTTGGCAGGCACTTAGTAATAAGTATTCTTTGAATGAATGATTAAATGAGATATTAGATGCAAAACACTCAAACTGTAAAGTGCTGTGCAAGTGTATGTAATCATCATTCTAAGACAATAAGGTTGGGGAAGGACAAACTTCTAGAAGAGTAAATCTATAGAATAACAGTGAAGAATACTGTTTCTGCATCAGACGACCCGAGTCCAAATCTCACCACTCAGTGGGCGGGGCTTGGGCAAGTAATTTACCTTTCTGTGCCTCAGTTTCTTCATCTGTAAAATGGAGTGAAATGCCTACCTCACTGGGCCACCGTGGGACTTATTGAGATGATTCACATAAATCTCTTAGCACTGGGCCTGGCATAGAGTTCAGTATGTTTTAGTTATTATTATTTGTCTCCTGGATTGGGGGCAACCCCAAATCCCACAGGAGCCTGGGCCTCAGCACCTAGCTTGCTTTCTTTCTTTCTTTCTTTCTTTCTTTCTTTCTTTTTTTAAGATTTTATTCATTTATTTGACAGAGAGAGAGAGATCACAAGTAGGCAGAGAGAGAAGGGGAAGCAGGCTCCCCGCTGAGCAGAGAGCCCAATGGGGGGCTCGATCCCAGGACCCTGAGATCATGACCTGAGCTGAAGGCAGAGGCTTTAACCCACTGAACCACCCAGGCGCCCCAGCACCTAGCTTTCTAAGGGCCATGGAGCCAATTCTTCTGTCTTCCTTTGTGCCCCTGATTTCTCCAACAGTATTAAAGTTACAGTGAACATGAAAATCGATGAAAATACAGCCATCTCAAAGAAGTGAAAAAGGAAGTGAAGGAGAAAAGCAGTAGAATCTGGTGAGGAATTAGACTGCCAAAAAAAGAGTATGGGGAATCTGAACCACAGAGAGGAGGTTTTACATGTCTCTAGAGGCCTATGAGTTCCGTGACCTTCAGTGAGTTACTTAAAATCCATGGGTTGTATCTTCTTTGTGCTGGAAACAAGACTGCGAGGATATATACGTGTTTTATGTGGATATATAAACCTACTAGCAGAGTCTGACCTGGACTAGTGCTTAATAAGCAGTAGGTACTTTTTCTAGCATGATTTCTGGGCGACCTCTGCTTGAAAATCAAGCTTTTGTAGTCTTGTGACCACAGGCGAGGAGAACTCTGGTGCCCCCGCATGGTGAGTGCATTAACTACAAGGACAGGACCTGGATGCCAATCTCAGAGCCTCCCTCCAAGGGTAGACGCTTAAGAGTGGCTCTTCCTCACACCAGTTCCATGGCTTTGGGCGAGTTCCCTCAACAATGGTGGGACAGGAAGGTTTGGACCAGATGATCCTTGAGACCCCTAATGATCTGTAAATGAGTTAGACGTGGTCTCCCAATCCAGGTATCCTTTTTCCTAGCGGGGTTCAGTTTTCTTTCAGTTCAACTCTCCCAGGCCAGCTATTGGAAACCTTGGCAATACTAACTTCCCCAAATCCTTAGCAGCTTGTGTCTCGTAACCCCATTGTATTCCCGGAGATTCCAGACCCATATCCTCCCGTAAGGAAGAAGCTCCCGGGAATTCCTCAGTGAGGCCGTCCTTGTGGGAATAGCTGGATTTTAGGCTGCAGGGCCTCCTGGGAGCCTAAGCAGCACCAGGGCCCCTGACAACTGTCCTGCGATTGTTCGATTGCTTGACTTCATAGCTTTAATAGGAAGGTCCTACCAAATGCCAGGATACCCTGGATGGGGCTGACCCGGTCAGTTTGACCAACAGAGCCTTGCAGCACTGGACTAAACCAGAGCCTTGAGAGCAGGAGTTCTTCACCTGGGGTTTACGGAGAAGTTTCCAGGTTCATAAAACCCCTAAAATGGTGAATAGTGTGCAAAATCTCAGGGTATGGGTACCTTTCTGGGAAAGCAGATCTGGCTTCTATTATATTTTCAGAAGGGGTCTGTGACCCCCCAAAATCTAAAAAAAAACCACTGCCCCAAATTGCAAAAATGACTTACTTAGAATGTTCTCTATGCAGGACCCTGCAGGAAGCCTCAGAAGTGTGTTCCAGTTCCATGACCTGCCGTCCCTCTCAGACCTCTTCAGTGCAGCTGCGTAGTGAGGGAAGACACCAACGTCGTTGGATTTAAGAAAATGCACCAGAACTAACGCATGGCATGGTTTCCTCTGCAGTGTGGCAGCCGCAGAAGACCTGAAAATGTTTCCCACTTCCCCTGCTTCATTTGCTGGCATCAGCTTTCAGAGTCTACAGAACATTCCTCAGTAGCTCGTCACTGCTGACAAATTCCTATCCTTATGAGGGGCATTTAGAAAGGACAGGTGGCAAAAGTCGGTCAGGCGAGGTAATTCTACTTGGGGCCCCAAACTAAATGTGGCTAAGAAGCCATAGACTAGTTCTCTTAGGTTGAGATGAGCAGATTCTCGATGGTGTCTAAAGGGAATTCCAGGGGCGCCTGGGTGGCTCAGTGGTTAAGCATCTGTCTTTGGCTCAGGTCATGATCCCAGGGTCCTGGAATTGAACCCTGCATTGGGCTCCCTGCTTAGCGAGAGGCCTGCTTCTCCCTCTCTCACTCCTCCTGCTCATGTTCCCTCTCTGTCTCTGTCTCTGTCAATAAATAAATAAAATCTTAAAAAAATAAATAAAGGGAATTCCAACATACATTTTTACAATGGCTGCAACATTAGAATAAGTAGTCTCCAGGGTGGCTACTTTGTGAGATGATACTTATTGAACGTATAGCTTCTGAAACATTTTTAAAAATCATTACTTAGGTCACGAGAAAGAGGTACAGTTTTCCATTTGAAGAACATCAGCCTGGAGTCTCCAGAGGAGCCTTTTCAGATATTGGGACCCTGAGGTTTCATCCATACCAACAAGAGCATGTAAGATTGAGAGAGAGGTGGGGCGTCTGGGTGCTCAGTCAGCTGAGCGTCTGCCTTCAGCTCCGGTCATGATCCTGGGATCCTGGGATTCTGGGGTTGAGCCCCACTTCGGGCTCCCTGCTTAGTGGGGAGTCTGCTTCTCCCTCTCCTTCTGCCCCTTCCCCTGCTTGTGCTTTCGCTCCCAAATAAATAAATAAATAAATAAATAAAATCTTTAAAAGAAAAAAAACAGATTGAGAGGTGAGCCACTTTCTTATAATTTCAGAGTTGCTGGCCCAATCCTGGATGCTAAATCTAATTCAGTGTGTGCCTGGGGAATAATGTCTTTATCTCTTTTCCTGACCATTCTCACAACAATGACAAAAAGGAAAGGCAGCATGGCAAGGATAATTTCAGATTATTGGAGCTATCACGACTGCTTAGAACTCAAAGGGACCTTAAAGATCCCCTAGGTCCAAAACATTTTACAGATAAAGATGCTGAGGTGAAGAACCATTTGGTGAACTGCTCCATCCAGCTAGATGACAGCCAAACTGAACTACGAGTCTGAAACCTGAGATTCCACCTTTGGCTCTTTCTGGTAGACTTCCTCCCTTAGTGTTTGAGGAAGAAGCATGGATAGAGATGGGTATGGAGTCCATTGCAGGAGTATATGACAGTGGTCCCCTTCTAGAGTCCCTAGGGCCCTGAGATTCACCCACTAAGAACCCACAGGCCGTTTTTAAATAGTCAAAATGGCCCAAGGTAACCATCCATCTAATTGCCATACCAGGATCATAAAGCAAACCAAACTGAATGTCTTTGCCATGGGTGGGAAGCCACTCAGCTCAGTGTATCAACTATCTGGCACTTGTTAGCAGGGATTAGCAGCCATGTCTTTCTACTTTTAAAAATGGAGGTGTCACTTACATGTGGTTCTGGTTTTGATCTATGAAAAATGAGGAAAAGCCTAAATAATTACGTAAATAAAACAGTTTCAAATCGTGAGAATTATGGCAGGGGCGGGGTGGGGTGAAGGGGATTTCAGCCGTGGTGAGGCTGGAAGCCATATTAAGGAAATCTGCAAGGTGAGCTGCACCACGAAACAGCTGTCGAGGATGTCACAGAGCCGGGGGGGTGGGGGGCATGGGTTGACCTGAAAGTGTTTCCCACCCACATCACTATAGCAATGCTGGGGGCTTCTTTGAATAGTATAGCAACACCTTTGGGATGAAAAACACATTACCTTTGGTTTTGTTCCGTAGAGAGGCCTGGTCCTAGGCCTATTGAGGATTCTGTTATTTCAGTCTTTTCTTACCATCCTGTCCCTCATCCCTACTCGAACGCCTCAGATAATCAAGAACCCTAGAAATAACAGATACTGACAATTTTTTATTTTCTCGAGTTCTAAAGGAAAATAACAAGGGAGGAAATGATAAATCTAAATCTTTTACATCTCTAATTAGAACCCACTTCATTTGAACAAATCCACCTTAAGGAAGAGGCTGCACAAGAGACTACAGTCATTGTAAAGGGTCTACAGTATGGTCTATTTACTAATATTGAGCTTCTTCTGAATGACCCCTTGCAATCAGAGATTCACTGGTTAGAAACCTGCCGGTGCTGTGTGATTAGGACAGCAGGTGCCCCTATTTAAAAACCTCTTATAAAACCGGGGTGTAGGTGGGCCCATCTTCGTTTCTCAGGTGAAAGGGGGCCGCCGCCGCTGTATGACAGAAGGCAATCACCAGAGAGCAGGGAGAGGAGGGGATGGAGTGTGTGTGTGTGCGCGCGCACGTATGTGTGTGTGGGGGGGAGGGAGGGGTAGGCAAGGGGGTCTCATTTATCACCCTTCACTCAGGAGGAGAAGTTCCCTCTTTGCGTCCATCTGAAGACCTCCCCACATAGAGCCTGCAACCACTTCTGGAGGCTGGGCCTGAATGCTGGGTGACTTGCAGGCTTTGTCTGAGCTCCTCTGGTCCTGGTAACCCCAGCACCCCTGTCGATCGCCTCTATAAAACTGAACCCACACGCTCCCAGGCTTCAGACCAAAAGCAAACCAAACTTGGAAAAATGAGGTCTGTTTTAATGTCCTCTTCACTTGGATGATTTAGTTCTCCCAGTTACTGAATAGTCTGTTTGCAAGCACCACGCCGCAGCTCCTAGAGGAGAGAGAAAAATCATCCTGGACCCAGTATGGTTTCGGATAGCAGCACGCCCCAGGAGGCTGCAGGACAGAGGCCTCAGAGGCTGAAACGAAAGAAGTGTCCGGGGGCAGAGAGACCTTGGGAATCCAGGTTCCACCTCCCAGGCTGAACTTGGAATCGCCGAGGCTGGTCCCTGGTTATGGGATGACACACCTCTTCGGGTTGGTATGGGAGATGGCGCTTGGTGTTCTAGCTTCAAGCAAGGCAAGGACGCAATCTGAAAAGTAGTCTCCAATGTCAGAAAATGATTAAAAAGCCAAAAAAACCCAATCACCTCCACTCCAAAAGCAGCTTTCCAAATGGTTATTTCTCATGCAGTCAGTATTCAGGTGTGTCAAGTTCTGGGGGCTGGAGGAGTGGGAGGTTCATCCAAATAACCCCATACCCCAGCTCCATGAGGTGCATGACCAGTGAATATAAACCTATTTTCACTCTTGTCATCCCAAGCCAGGTATAATCACAGCTAAACGTGCTACAAAAATTCAAAAATGCTCTCCGGCTGTTACTTTAAACTGCGCTTCCAAAGGTTTTGTCCTGGTGAGAGGTGAGACAGTAGGGGAATGTGAAGGATTGAGTAACCTGGACACATGCCTTGTCTGCTTGACTCACCACATCAGGCCAGGCATTCACTGCAATGATGCCATCGTTCAGAGAGCCCCCCACCCCCAATCCTTCCACACCAGCCACTTCCTGCCCCTCGGGGAATTGCATCCTTTAGAATATCCTGATTGGTAGCGACTTGACTTCCTCTGAGGATGGATACGCTCTGGAGAAGCAACCAAGTCTGGTGAGCAGGGAAGCTGAATCCAGCTTGCTGATACTATCTGGGTTGAAGAACAAGTTATGACTCTACAAGGAATGAGGTCGATCTGGTGGTGTAGGTCATTCTGTTCTGAGAGCCATTCCTAGGCGCCCCTGGGTGGCTCAGTCATTAAGTGTCTGTCTTCAGCTTGGGTCATGATCCCAGGGTGCTGGGATCAAGCCCCGCATCGATCTCTGCGTAGGGCTCCCTGCTCGGCCAGAAGTCTGCTTCACCCTCTCCCACTCCCCCTGCTTGCATTCTCTCTCTTGCTGTGTCTCTCTCTGTCAAATAAATAAATATTAAAAAAAAAAAAAAAAAAAAAAAGCCATTCCTAAAGGGAAGTGGCAGATGTCTTCAGCAAAGACTTCATCATCAGAAAACATGTACTTCCCAAGACCAGCATAAATCCTGGTAGGGTTTAAGTTTTTGAATCTCTTGTTACTCGTAGCTGTCAGTCATCCACTACACGTCTTTCTGGATTGTACCTATGTCTATTTAGTAGGTTTAACTATTCCTTAGCAAATTTAAAAGCTTTTCTGATATTACATAAAATATTGGTTGTCCTAAGTTCTTTTTCCCCTTACCTGCTCAGAAAAAATAGGGGTGCCGTGGAAGGTCAAGGCCACCAGGCGTCCGTGGGTTTGGCAAAAGCCAGGTGAGAGCAGCAGGCAGCCACCATGTACAGCTCTGAATGGGGGCAGGTTTGCTTGTCTGGGTCCCACCCCACAGGTACTGAGTCAGAGGGTGGCCTCGGGCCCACTGCCCCCACTCCTAGCCCACTTTTACAATGAAGCAATTAAGCAATTCTGCCGCCTACGCAGGTGAAGACACATGGGTAAGGGAGTATTCATCTCCTCTGTAGAAGCTGGTTTGGATCCAACCATAAAGGAGAAGTGGACGAGGGCAAGAGCCAAGTCAGGGCGATCTTAAACCAGGTGGGCTGGACGGACCACTGCCCTGCGTTCCACCTCATGCCCCACCCCCTGCTGGCCCTGAGGAAAGCTCTAGAAATGGCCCCCCTTCATCAGGCAGCAACTGTTGGGCCAAAGGAACTTTAGTTAATGGCTGGCCCAACCCTCTGTTAGAAAGCCAAAGCCTAGCGGTTACCTGGCAAGGTGGCAACCTAGTCAGTACAGGGCTGGGACGAGGGTTCTTGTCACTAGCCACCACCACATACGGAGGAAGTCCTGGCCAATTGCCATAAATGACTGAAGGGAGAACACGATTCTGTGCAGCCCATGGCCAGACCGGCGAAGGGCCCTCTGCGGCTCGGGACTGCCTCGCAAAGGGCAGCA
Source organism: Potos flavus (assembly GCA_028534135.1). Classification (NCBI taxonomy): domain Eukaryota; kingdom Metazoa; phylum Chordata; class Mammalia; order Carnivora; family Procyonidae; genus Potos; species Potos flavus. The sequence goes on from CM052899.1 coordinate 44,747,852, forward strand.
TCGAACCTCCCAGTAATGACCTCTGAGGGAGGAGAAGAAAAAGAGGAGTACAGATGAATTTATTAGTTAAATACTGATTTTACAGCCATTTCACCTTAAGACAATGTTAACAGGTTTGTGGGTTAGGGAAGGTACACGAGGGTGGCCTTCATGGAAGAAAGCGATGTAAATGATGATTAAAACAGAATCTTGGTTTAAAAATATTCTCTGCTACAGCCAGGAGGATTTGGGGGTCGGGAGCTGGGCCTCTGGGGGGAGGATGTCGGAAGGCCACAGTCAGCCATAGCCCTGCTACTGAGGAGGACCAGGAAGGAGTCTCTGTGAGCCCCAGCATCACAGGCACAAACGGCGACATGGACAGAAGGCCAATTCCAGAAGAGCACAGGGCCGGAGACTCCCGCAGGGCCCACCCTTGGTGTCTTCTCGGTCATTGTCTTTCCGTCTGAGTTTGGTTTTGTTGTGTTTGTTTGCTTTGAATTGATGTTGCAACATCCCTAGCTTCTTGATTCCCGGACCAGAGACTTATGCTGAGGAAAGGATGCACACACCGGTGCTCCACACCCCTTGGATGAACTTGGCCTGCTGTCTGACCAAGAGGCGTGTTTCCGCAGACCAAGAGCAGGGTCCGAGAGATCCAGGTACAAGTGAGCCAGAATCCACGGAAAGCCCCTGCCCGGCCCGGGGGCCGGCCCCAGCCCCAGGACGGTGTCCACCAGACATGCTCTCCAGAAGGATCTCAAGTCTTAGATGAGTGTTTGTCAAACTTGCTTTAGCAGCAGAAGCTTTTTGTACTTCCTCGGGACCTGCCTGTGGGTGATGGGGTAGATGAAGGATTTGGGGCACAGTTGTGGGGGAGACTGCTGTGTAGCTAAACTGCCGAGCTCTTGTTTCACAGAGGGAGAGACCTGTTCAAGCTGAAGGCAGAGCTGAATCACTCAGCAGGCGGAGGGATTTTTATTTTCAGAAGCCTTGGGGGGCTGAGAAGGGACTGGAGGTTTGAACCGTGAGCCGGGGAAAGGAACTTGGGAGAGGTGAAGTTGCCAAGGTGTGATTTGGCCAAAGGCACACCTTGCAGTGGGTGAAGCAGCCCTCTCCTCCGTGTCCCCATGAAGCAGTCAGTAGCATTGGGGCCACACCCGATGTTTCAGGGGTCAAGATTCGGTACTGAGGAATGCAGGGGTGTGCCAAGCCTGAAGAGGGAGTGCTGGATAGGGGCAGCAGTGGCCTGGAGGGGCTTGTCGCATCCACACACATGTCAAACAGGTGCCCTGGTTCAGGCTGGACCAGGGGTCCCAGTGCCTAGCCCCCTCCTCCCACCCTCAGAACCCCAGCGCTGGGAACACCATGGAAAAACCACCATCTCAGGCCATGGTGGTGGAAGGGTAGGGCAGAAGGACATCACGTCTCTTGTAGGGGAGGGGTGGGGTGGAAAACAAGAGAAAAGTCTCTTAGTCCACAGAAGGGGTTTAAATGTGCTCATAGTGAAGGGTAGGTTTTTCCAGATCAGAGTCTGGTCTCTTCCCAGTAGCTCACCCTTGAAAAGGCATCCGATAAAATCCAACACCCACTCCCCCTAACCAAATTGTCAATTTCAAGTTTCTTCCCAGTTGTTCTTCTGGAGTCATTGCCCAACAGAACGGGCTGGCTCCTGGGACCCCAGAGCCTCATCTCTGCTGTCCTCCAAGTCCCAAGTCCGTGCAGGAATCTGAGGAGGGAAGGAGGTGACATTATGCAGTGATTATGTCCCCATGACTGTCAGCCAAGGCCAGACTGTTCCAAGGGTCCTGCTTGGAGCTGGCCTGCGGCGACTGGCTGACAGAAGATGCGTAGCCTTGTGGGGAGAGCTTCAGAGCCGAGAGGACTGGGTGGATGGAGGGCCCGTGGCTGGACATCGCGCTGACTGAGAACGTCTGAAAGCAAAAGGTGTAAGATGAGCTCGATGAAATCATTCCTGAGGGCTCAGGACGGGGAGGGTCTGGGCTGGGGAGGGGAGCTCCATGACACAGATGTCCCCAAGCTGGCTCCCCCGCCAGGAAAGGGATGAAGGGAGAGGGCCTGAGGACAAGGTCAGGATAAGAAACCAAGCAGCACTTGTCTCTGTTTTTCCTAACCCCTGTGCCGTGGGACGTGAAAGGGTCTGTGTGATTCATTCGCTTCTTCTGAGCACTGGGACCCAGTTGGGGTGTGGATATTGTGGTTTCTCAGAAGGCTCTGATAGTTACATGAGACATTTTCTAAGGTTTTATCACCATCGGATCTCCATGCCCAGAAGGGGCTCCTGGTTGTATGGGACCAGCCTCTTTACCTTGACAGTAAAAAGCTTTTTAGGAGATAGCCTCCCTCAAGCGCATGCGGAGAACAGATCAGAATTAACGGGAAACAGTGACCAGGTGTGGCACTATCCTAATCCCAAATAGGGGAACCCAAGAGGGAAGCGGTTGGTGAGTAGGAATGCCATCATATTCGAAAGAGGGAAATGACAGTACTGCTGACCCATCTTCTGGACACATGTTTGAGGCCGGAGCTGTAGCTGACCCTCATTAAATGGCACCCTGCCTGTGACCTCCACACCAACCCCCTGTGCCCACCCACCCTGCCCTCTGTAGTTTCCACTTTTCCACCTTTGCCCATACCAGGAGGGTCCTCTTCCTTCCCCTCCTCCTGTTAAAATCTATCCATCCTGGGGCCCCTGGGTGGCTCAGTCAGTTAAGCATCTGCCTTCCACTCAGGTCATGATCGCAGAGTCCTGGGATTGAGCCCCAGCATCGGCGTTGGGCTCCCCGCTCAGTGGGGAGTCTGCTTCTCCCTCTGCCCCTCCTGACTTATGCTCTCTCTTGCGCTCGTTCTCTCTCTCTCAAATAAATAAATAAAATCTTAAAAAAAAAAATCTATCCATCCTTCAAGGCGAAGGCCAAACCACCTCTCACTTAGGAGACAGACTTGCCTAGAAAGCCCATGCGCCACCTTGTACAGCCCACTACAGTCACACGGCCATCCCCCAATGCACGCAGCCTGACTCTGGTTGTGGGTTGTGTCCCAGTGTGTTCCTTCCCACTCCCTGTGTCCAAAGGTCCCAGCATGGAGGAGCTACTCAACATCTGAGTGTCACAGTTGTGTGCCCAAGTCATCCTAACTTGATGAGATGTGTTAAAATAGACCCTCATGCAGTGGTCTCGGTGGGGCCCCAAGGTGGGGCCCCAAGGCCACCAAGCAGCTCCTGCTGCCACCTACTGGGGCCTGGCTACAGCTCCGACATTCCAGTGGTGACCCAGCCACCCGGTCCTTGGGAGTGTACCACTGTCCCACCGGCGGTCCTCTCTCCCTGCCTGGGGAGGGGGGTACCTGGGACATGGAGCTGCTGTGCCCGTAGTGGGACGACAGCCCGGGCTCTGTCTTGATGGGGCGCATCTCTTCGCTGCTGCTGGTGGCTGCGTTGCTGGAGTTGCTGGAGGCGCTGCTGGCGGGAGGAAGGCTCTCACCGCCCGAGGGACCTGGAATAAGGCAGAGTCAGGACACCCAGGCCAGGGGCAGGGGCATATGGATGGCGGTCCTTGGAGACAGCCAGGGTAGGTCCATGCGAATGGCCTTATTTATAGTTGCTGGGGAGGGAGGCAGGGTCCTTCATCAGTGCCGGGCAACGGTTCTCGAAATGGGACACATGACAATATTGGAATTTCAAGGGAACTTTCTCGAGGGATGGCCTCACCACCCCTGATTCCAAACCCTTGAGACGACGTGTGTTTCAGGATCCAAAAGTGTGTGGATTTCAATACTGTATGTTACAGAATACTTCCAGTGGAGCCTGAGGCAACACCTCGTAATTAAATACATTCATGGTTCTGCAGCAAAACATGTGAATCTCCACACGTGGGATAAATAAAGACTATAAATAGCTGGAGTCTGTTCAGATGAGGTTTTGCTGCCAAATCAGGCTCCCTGGATCTGGAATTTCGGAGATGGGACGGATCGCCTGAACGAAATGCTTGCCCTCCCTGTCCCTGCGGCATAGAAAGGGGTGAAGTTCCCCAGGGCACGGTGCTGTACTTATGAAACAGTGTGGACACAGGCAGAGAGGCCGAGGGCCACTGGGAGGAGACACGGAAAATTCTGAGACATACTGCCAGAAGGGGTAAGCCGCTGTGGAATCTGGGGAAGGAGAACTTTGGCTACGGTCTTGGTAGTGGAAAGCGGAAATTTGTCTGTTTGTCATGCATTAGATTAAAGGATAAACTTCCCATCGGATCAGCTGATTTATTTTCTCTGCAATGGCAGTATTTCCCTGTGAAATCTTTAATTTGGTAGCAGTGTTGAGGAGGGAGTGCTCTTGACAGGAGCAGGAGTCATCCTCATTCTTCACCTCGAAACTGAGATGGCAAAGTGGCATCTACGACGGAATATGGACCCGGAAGTGTAAAAACTTGGGGTTTAATTCCAGGTCTACCCACTCGCGGCTGTGTGACTCTAGTTAAGTCACTAACCTCTCTGCGCCTCAGTTTGCTCAGGAGTAAAATGGGGATAATGGGTCGTATGGGGGTCTTTAAGGACCAATGACCCACTAATGGTAAAACAGCTTTCTAAAATGCTAAGTACTACATGATGTTAACTGTGCACTGGCTTATAAATCAAGGCTTACTAGTGGGGTCCTGTCCTCCTAGATCCCAGTTATCTCAAGGAGAACAGAAAGGAACTGAGCTCATGAATGGCTGGCTGCAGCATGGAGGATGGAGGGACAAGTAGTGTTCTTTTCTCTGTCTGGCCCCCAACCGGTCCAGCTGGCCCACTAGTGCCTTTGCAACCGGCAGTCATCATGCACCTTGAATTGAGCCGGCTCTAAAAGCCCCCCAGATGTCGCCTGGTGAGGCTACTTTCCCTGGGTTATCATTCTGTCCGGAACAGCTGGGGCTGCACAATGCTATCATGCCTTGCTAGCCCGGGCTGGCCCACCTAACCAAGAATACCTGATTTTCACATGCCCCGAGGGCCACGGAGTTAGTCATATAGTTACCACGATTCTTCTCCTCACCTGCCGGCGTCTTAGATTTATTAAGGTTCTTGGGCTTCCGTTTTCTGGTCTGAATCCCCTCTTTCCGCATTGCAAGAGGCCTTGGGACCTAGAGGGTTACAAGTCAATATATACGGTTTCCCACTTATACATGATCTGCTACAGCATTTAAACAGGCACGCACACTATGAGAAGGCGACATCTAAGCAATTCCTCTACAAACCTTGGGGCTGGGACTAGGTGAGTCAGCCCCTGGCACACCTGGAGAAAGAAATCAAATATGTATTGAGCTCCTATACTATAAGCTGTGTTACACTCACCCTAGAGAAATGGAGGCTTAAAGACACCATTCCTTCCCTCCAGAGTTTCAGTTGACTGGGAAAGAGAGACCAGCAGGAAGCAACCAGACTCATAGGTGATGTGGGAGAACAGAGAAGAAAGACAAAACTGTGTACCAGGCTGGGGAAGAGGGAAGTGGTACATGACCATATCAATGAAGGCTTCACTGAGGAGGTGATGCCTAAGTTGTGGGAGGTCGGCGAGTAGACAAGGGGCAGGCATTTCAGACAGCAGGAACAGTATTTGCAAAAGCCTTTAGTTTTTAGTTTTTGTTTTTTTTTAAGATTTTATTTATTTATTTGACAGAGAGATCACAAGTAGGCAGAGGGGCAGGCAGAGACAGAGGGGGAAGCAGGCTCCCCGCTGAGCAGAGAGCCCCATGTGGGGCTCAATCCCAGGACCCTGAGATCATGACCTGAGGCAGAGGCTTTCACCCACTGAGCCACCCGGGCACCCCGCAAAAGCCTTTAGTTTATCAGCAAAATCAGGACATGACTAAAGTGAAAAGGGGGTGCTATTAATAATTATGCCAAGAAAATAAGCAGACTCTGGGCCAGCCCCAGTGAGTTGAGAGGCCAAATCACTCTACTCAGAGTAGTTCTGCACTGCGTTAAGTCTGGTTGGAACCAACTGAGGTCTTTCCATGGGGGGTGGGGAGCAACAAGAGATCAGGTTGGGAAGACTGCCCTGCGGCAGGTCCTGAGATAAACTGTCCATGGACAACACTTTTATCGCACTGACTTCTCATAAACAAGCAGTGACTGTCAGGTGTCATGCCCTTGAACCAGGTACAGGTGCCTAGACAAGGGTCTGGGGAAAAGGCTTGTTGGATCATCTTTCTAATATTTTTAAATAGTGTGCCTTCCCCACATCTGGTTGGGACTGGTGTCCCATCTCATGGACAGACCACATTTCACTTACGCAACCATGGACGCTTGGGTTGCTTTCACCTTTGGCTATTGTGAATAATGCTACTGTGGACATGAGGACACACACATCTGTTCAAGGCTCTGCTTTCAATTCTTTTTGGATCTAGACCCAGAAGTAGGATTGCAGGGTCATATGCTAATTCTATTTTTTAATTTTTTGAGGACAAAATCTTTTTAATACCTGCATAATATTCCTTTCCCCACGTCTTCTACCATTCCCCTATTGAAGAACATGAGTTTCTTTAACCATTTCCCTGCTGAAGTTTTTTTTTTCTTCATTTCCTCTATCACAGTGATTCAACAAACATCCTTGATACACTTTTCTGCAGAAAGAAATATATTTTCTTATGACTGTTCTTAACTATATTTTGGCTATTCTTTTTTCTCACTAACAAGAAAACATCATACATGTCTCCTGATGAGCACTGAATAACGTACAGAATTGTTGCATCACTGGGGCGCCTGGGTGGCACAGTCGGTTAAGTGTCTGACTCTTGGTTTTGGCTCAAGTCGTGATCTCAGGGTCGTGAGATCGAGCCCTGTGTCGGCGCAGGCTCCCTGCTCAGTGCGGGGTCTGCTTAAGACTCTCCCTTTCCCTCTACCCCTCCCCTCTCACAAATAAATTAAAAAGAAAATTGTTGAATCACTATATTGTACACCTGAAACTAAAGTAACACTGTATATTAACTACAATGGAATTAAAACTAAAAAACTAATTTAAAAAAGAAAGAAAACATGAAAAAATACATGAAGATTAAGGTAGTAACGCCCCCTCCACCCCTCTGTCATCAATCCTGTCCCCATGGGGCAATTGGAGGACCAGCCTATTATGTTTCTTACATTTGAAAACATTTGCAAACATATACACACACATACAGATCTATACATGCACGTACGTGTGTGCTCATCCATCCATCCATCTGTATCTGTGTGTGTATTTAACACACCCACCGCCCCATAGTACGGAGTCATACTATGTATATTACTTTGCAATGTGTTTTTTTGTCACTCCAGGTCAAGATACATGGCTCTAACTTAGTATTTTTTTAAATTTCTGCACAATATTCCACATCATAGTGTTTCCGTAATTTAGTCAACCATTCCTTTATGAGGCTTTAGGATGGTTTCTCCTTTTTGCCACTACAAATACTGCAGCAATAAACAGTTCAAACATCATTACATACTGATTCTTTTATTGTTTTACAGGCTAGTTTCCCAAAAGCAGAGCTGCTAAGTCAAAAGGTATGTGTGTTTTTTATCCTTAGTAAGTACTGCCATGGGCGCCTGGGGGGCTTAGTTGGTTGGGCATCCGACTCCTGATTTCTGCTCAGGTCATGATCTCAAGGTCCTGGGATTGAGCCCTGCACTGGGCTCCTTGCTCAGCAGGGGAGTCTGCTTCTCCCTCTCCCTCTGTCTGACACTCCCCCTGCTTGAGCGCATTCTCTCTCTCTCTCTCTCTGTGTCAAATAAATAAAATCTTAAAAAAAAAACAGTACTGCCAGGTAAATTTCCCAATGAACACTTACAGTAAGTCACATGCCAATCAATACCATAAGAGATTATTCCCCCCAAATCCACACCAGCCTTTGACCACGCAGGCACCGGAGCTCAGACTCCCAGCCTCTAGGAATGTGGAAATAAAGGCCTTTTGTGAACAAGCCATGGGTCTGCGGTGCTTTGTTACAGCAGCCCACACGGCCCAAGACAGCCTGTAAGGTGTCTTCCAAATCCCAGGGTCTCTGCAGAGAAGGCAACGATGACGTTGAGTCTGCAAGCGGGAGGACCAGTGAGAGCTGGGGGATGGGAACACCTGGGAACACCGGTGTGGCGGCTGGGGGTGGGGGGGTGGGGGGTGGGCTACTCACGCCATGGAGCTTCATGTAGAGGCCGCAGGCATTGCACACCGGCTCACCCTCCGCGTTGCGGCGCCACAGCGTGGTAGTGGTGGTCTGGCAGTTGGCACAGGACAGGCCCACCCGGCGGGAGGCCGACTGCAACAGAGAAGCAGACCCTTCATGTCCAAGCGGTAGGCCCATGCTGCTGCTTTTATGTCACAGGGAGCCCTGAGGGGCTGGCCCGCCCTGAATGAGTGGCAGGGTTGCAGCAGAGCCCTGAAGGAGAACCTCCAAGCAGCTGCGGGGCGGATTTTCCCCTCACCTAAGCCCCTCCTGAGGGGGAGGGGAGGAGAACAGGGACTTCAGCTGCAGAAGGACGGTGAATTCTAACCCTCACTGGCATTAGTGGTGTATTGGTCATTCATCAGACAGAGGGCCCTGGGGGCAGAAAAGCTTTCTGCAAAAGTAGAATAAATATGGGGAAGAATCACTGTATTCAAGTGTCATGAAAGGCTGGATGGGCCTCAGGACCCCAAGAAAGGGGTCAGGGCTTAACCCCTCCTTTCCTCCCTCCCTAATATACATGACAGCTAGTTTGTGTTGGCCGAAATCAAATTATACTAGAAAAGACCACGGAGCCGAGAACAAAAACCCCGTTACGAACTCTTTCCCAGCCATAGGGCCCAACACACCCTGCTTAACCTTCCCCTTGGGCTTCGGGTTTTATTAACCGATCAGCTGAAAACAGGGTACGGAAGAGTTCCCCTTCCTTGTGGGGCTGACGTGAAAACAGGAGATGTCCAAGGCAAGGCTGGACTGGGAACCAGGAAGCCTGGACTCTGGTTCCAGACAGGAGACTCGGTATCCCTGTGGCCATGGGCAAGGCTGCCGGCCTTGCTGAGCCTCACTTTTCACTTCTGCATAATGAAGGGCTTAAACTAGATGGTCTGGAACAGACTTGCAGCTGGAGCTATCTCTAAAGGTATCCGAAATTAGTGTGTTGCCACCCACCCACACCTTTTTAAAGATGACTTGAGGGGCGCCTGAGTGGTTCAGTCAGTTAAGTTTCTGCCTATGGCTCGGGTCATGATCCCAGAGTCCCAGGATTGAGCCCCTCGTGGGGGCTCCCTGCTCAGCAGGGAGTCTGCTCCTCCCTCTCCCTCTACCCCTCCCCCTGCTTGTTCTCGTTCAATCTCTCTCAAATAAATAAATAAAATCTTTTTTAAAAAATTAAAAAAAAAAAAAATGATGACCTGAAGTCCAAAATTCAGACCCTGGGAATTGCCCACCAAAGTGTGAGCCCCGAAGCCAGGTGCCGAGAGGGGGACAGAAGGGTGGACTTGAGCAGTCGGGGCCCGGGCTTACCAGCCGGCGCTGGGGCTTGATCAGGGGCCGGTTGATGCCGTTCATCTTGTGGTAGAGGCCGCAGGCATTGCACAGGTAGTGCCCCGTCCCGTCGCGCCTCCAGAGCGGGGTGGACATGGCCCCACAGTTGACACACTCCCTGCCTTCCGAGAAGTCGTCAAACATATCTACTGGGTGGAAGAGAAGATGGAGGGTTAGCTCTTTCTGTTTGGGCCCAGAAACCTTAACACCGGAGAATCCAGAGGCCGAGGCCATGATGCCCGCTCCTTGATCAGCTCGGGCGGCCTCCCTTTTCCGGGCTCTGACCTCACGCGCTGGAGGCTCGGCTCACAGGGCTGTCAGGGGAAGTGGACAGTTGTACTCCTGGGCATCGCGGGCAGACGCAGCAAGGCTCTCCCGGAGTCACCAGGAAAGGAAGACTCGGCCAGCGACTGCCAGCAGCCTGTATTTTCGTCTCTCTCTCTCCTTCAGAGCCCGTAGCCCTGAGGTTCTCATCCAACACTGACTTCTGCCCAGACCTTTCTCCTCTCTTTTTTCCCTTCAAAATCGAGATTCCTTTCCCTTTCAATACAAATACAAAAACAAACAGAAGATTTACTCCAGGAAATTTAGAAAATAAAATGTGTAACGAAAATACAAATGGGGGCGCCTGGGTGGCTCAGTCGTTAAGCGGCTGCCTTCAGCTGGGGTCATGATCCCAGGGTCCTGGGATCGAGCCCTGCATCGGGCTCTCTGCTCAGCAGGAAGCCTGCTTCTCCCTCACCCACTCTCCCTGCTTGTGTTCCCTCTCACACTGTGTCTCTCTGTCAAATAAATAAATAAAATCTTAAAAAAAAAAAAAGAAAATACAAATGATATGTAACCCTGTGATTCCAAGATCACCAGTGTTATTAATCTTTTTTCCTATTATATCTTTTGCAATACTTTATATATTGACACATACTTTGCCTAGTCGAGGTCCAGCTATATAATTTTGAGCCTGTTTTTTTCACATAATACCAAGGCATTTTCCCACATTAGAAATTTTTCATCAACTCATTTTAGCATAGTACGGTATCCCATCATATCAATGTGCCATCCTTCATTATCATTAAACTTTCACTTCATCCTTACCCAGTTTCTGCTCATTTTGTGCACCAATCTTAGCATTACTGCCTATTCCTTAGGATACTCCCCTAGTAGTAGAATTACTGAACCAAAGGGACTACACTTTTGGAAAGTTTTTGAAATTTTCAAACTGCCCTGCAAAAAGGGCTGTGATTCATTTTCATCATTTCAGTATTATCTGGATGATGTGCCGTATCAGAGTTTGACACTTTTTCCTGCTTCTTGGTACATAAAATACAGGTCCATATTGCAAGCAATGGTGACTCAGAGTCACTCACACTTCGGCGGGCACACTGCCACCACTCTCAGTCTCCTGCATTCACTCACCACCCCCCAGCCCCGCTCCCCCCCACCTCTATTGTCCAGGTCTACAGAATTTTACAACTGACAAACTTCACTCATGCCCACTTCAGTTGCCCTGCTGAAATAGGCTGGGCCAGGTTTCTTATTCCGTATGATCTGTATAAAGCCTGGCTCAGAACTTCCAGAAGTCTCCCTGATGCCATGTACACCGTTTCCTATTTTGAAAAATATTTTATATCCCATCCAGATTTTCTGTCCCTAAATGCAGCTACCCTGGTGTTCAGATAGTTTTTGTCCTACTATCAGAGGCAAGAGTGGATTCTTCTCTCGTAACGAAGTGGAGGATACTTGGAGAGGAGAGGTTTTAAGAGCTCCCCCTCCACCGGGACCTAGCACTGGGTTTTAAGGTCACACATTCTGCTAGTTCTGTGGCCCAGTTACTTGCTCTAAGGGAACGTAGGCTGAAGAAGAGGATGGTGGGGGGCCCTCCCCTCAACTCTGGGTACACAAACAGTCATTTGCACCTGCAAACAAGTAGCTGTGTGTCCACACCGAGTCAACAATGTGCAGGTGTGAGGGGCTATTTGCTCAGGCCAGGGAGCTGAGCACACACTGGTCACAAGAGAGGCTATTTTTGCACCTGGGTCACACTGAGAACCCTCCAGCAAGGTCACCTGCTTTCAGAGCCGCACACAAAACCACAACTCCCATCCCAGTTTGCTTCCCCGCGCCAGGGTGAGGCAAGGAATGAGCCCGCACACCACCCTGCCACCATCACAGCCACCTCCGCTTCCAAACCCGCAAGTGCTGCCCTTGCCTGGAGTCAATCAACCCTGAGGACGGGGAGTTCACAGAAGGACCCTGGAGCAAGAAGAGGCACTTGCAATGTCGTCCTTTGGGAGGGGTGTTTGCAGCGAACACTAGATGGCACTACAGCCTCAAAATTGAACCAATACATGTCTTCTAGCCTAAATCATGCTTGGGGATGGAGGACTGTTACAGATCATTTTCCCAGGCCAAAGCTAATGCAACCCTCCTATTCCATTTTTTTTTTTTTAATTATGGAAGGGTTTAAACACACTCAAAAATGGACAGGATGAACTCTTATTTAATCATCATCCAGTCTCCAACAATTTGTGGCCACTCTTATCCCATGGATCTCTCCACCCTCTTCCCTCCCTCCTGAATAACTGAAGGAAATCCCAGATTTTCCTTCAAAAATATTCCAGTACGTAGGTCTCACAGATAAAGAATCACACTCTCCTCCTTTTAAAGATAGCAAACGGGGGCAGCTCAGTGGCTCAGTTGGTTACGCATCTGCCTCTAAGGGTCCTGGGATCGAGTCCCACATTGCATCGGGTTCCCTGCTCAGTGAGGACTCTGCTTCTCCCTCTGCCCCTCCTCCCTGCTCGTGCTCTCTCTGTCTCAAATAAATAATAAAACCTTTTTAAAAATACCTAAAAAAAAAAGAGAGAGAGAGAGAGGCAAATCGGCAAACCGGCTTCTTTCCCATGTTCTGGTTTATCTAAAGAAGCTCCCTGAGACAAAAATCTCATAATCTGATCCTCTCTTTTGGAGGGGAGATCTCTTTCTTCCTCTTATATGCAGCTACCCTGGTGTTCAGATAGTTTTTGTCCTACTACCAGAGGCAAGAGTGGATTCTTCTCTCGTAACGAGGTGGAGGATATTTGGAGAGGAGAGGTTTTAAGAGCTCCCCCTCCACCGGGACCTTCCTCTTATATGCAGGGGAAGAATCTCATCGAAGGAGCAATCCTGGCAATTACAGGTTTCTCTGCTACTTACTGGCCTTACTGAAACCCCTACATAAAGGTTTGCCTTAGAAACTCCTTCACACTTGCCTCACAGAATAGGTTACATTCAAGGCAATTATTTTACTGGCCAGGGAAAGGCCCTGGAGATTGGCAAGTATGTATTTGTCACTGACAAATATTTACTGAGCATCTGCTATTTAAGCACTCTGATAGATGTCCCAAAAGGTAAGAGGGAACCTTATTCTCAGAAGGCTAATAACCAAGTTGGGCAAATTGGGCCAAAATACCAATAATGAGTTAATAATACTGCTCAACTCATTTTCAGAACATACCTTAACCAAGTTGGGAGTCAGATGGCAGATAATTCTTGTCTAGGGTGGGAAGTGCAGAAGTCAGACCCATATTGAAGGGTCTGGTGTTAACAAGAGTAGCCAAAGAAGAAACGGGATAGGAGGTCAAGGCCATGCTTCCTCAAGTCACCCCGTCGATGCACCAAGTCTCTCTACAGTCCACTACCCCTCCAAATCTACAGAAGTTTCCATGTTTTCTACCAGAAAGTCTTGCCATCCAACCTACTCAACAACATGTTACAAAAGTTTAAATGATTATTACGAAGACATGGTAAGAGGTAACAATCGAGGAAAATGTTTAGCCCTCACCTTAAATGAAAAGTGCGACACATAAACTACCAGGCCACCCCGATGGCAGCTAAGGCCCCCGGGGAGGAAGGAATTTTTGGAAGGCTAGTCATTATAATGTGGACTTTTCTCTCTTAAAAATGCCATTCTGGAATGCCATAGTTGCCTGTTTTTTTTTAAAAATCTGATAAAAAATTAAAACAGAAACAGAAAGACTTTTGATCACCTTAAGCAGCTCCCAGTCCACTATGGGGGGACTATTTTGCTCTCTTGCATCACACACAGACACCCCTACCTCGGACTGAAGAAAGGAGAGAACGAAGTTCAAACCCCGCTGCTTAGCAGCCAGGCTGCCAGGAGTGAGAGGTGATAGGCAGTGAGCCCCACACCGGCAGGAACATCTGCTGGTGTGAACCCTGGTAATGACCATCTCTTACGCCTTCATTAGAAAGGTGCTGGGTGGAACTTCCCAAAGGGCAAGTGGGCAGCGGCCCAAAGCCAGTTTCTCGGCCCGACTTCTAAGGTCGCAGCTGTGACCTTCACTAATGAAAGCCCTACCTCTCCAGTGCTGGGCATCAAGGGAACTGGTCCAATCACTTAGAAGGCAGTGGGAATCCAACTCTCTCGGAAATGGGTCAGCATTACCCCACATCGGAGGAAAGACTTGTAATAATAGTTGTAAAGTACTTTGCAAATAAGAGGAAAAACTCACAACAATGGCCGTAAAGTGCTTTGTAAACACCAAATGAGATAACAGTGATGGATTATTGTTAGGTTTGGAGGGGTAGAGAGGGAGTGGGAAGACCCGGGACAAATCATGGTGCTGGGTTTTTGCAGGGGGAGGGAACAGATAAAAGAGCTAGGAGATTTGGGAATCTGACCTTTTCGCAGAGCAAAGCACCGGAATGGGGGCCCTGCGTGCTCAGAATTGTAAATTGTGTACCACTCTCAGACTTGGCCAACTCGGAGACTTGCAGGCAGAGAAGGAATGGCAGAACGGGTGACGGTGTATCCCTGTGAGGCCACAAGGCTGCTGTTCATGGAAAATTGTAATTAATGATATTTAGCAATCAGACACACAAAGTGAATTGGGACCTAACCCGGAGAATGGGGATCAAACGCTTCACCTCCATCCATGACCCACTTAGGAAAACATTGTTTTGAAAGAGGGAAGCAAACTCAGCCTGATTTCTGAGGCATCCAATTTCGCAGGGATGTTCCTAAGAATTAAGGCAGATTACTTCTACCCAAGTGCCTGAAAAGAAAAATGTGGGCCAGGAGGTTGAAGGATCCCACCCCTGACTTCCCCACAGAGAAGTGACGCAATCAAAGGCAAAGACTCCGACCTCTCCCCTGACCTGCTCCATCCATCTTGGGGAACCCACCCACAGGCAGGGCTAAGAAGCAAGTCAGGGCTTGGTGAAGGAGTTCGGCTGCCTCCATTTTGACCTCAAACTTTTTAGATGGGTTCTTCTTTCCAGCTTGTCTCTGGGCTCAGGCGGAAGACCCTAAGGGCAAAGCATCCCATACTGGGAATCAAAACTTGTCTTAAAAAAAAAAAAAAAAACCACCCCTTTCTTAAGGAGGACAACCCTGAGCCAGCAAGACCCTGCACGAAGGTGCAGGACTCCAGGGCAGTGACGGGTTTGATTCTCACTGCCTACTTGCACGCACCCACCCATGCTTGCCCCTCGTCTTCCTTACCTAAACCTGAGAGTATTTTCTGAGCCTTGGAGACAGTCTTTGAGACGCTAATCCACCGTTCCCTGGTGTCAGCCTCACCGAAATAAATCCCTCTCTTGTTCGCCACCACTCGGTCTCTCTGCCTTTGGATTCTGTCTGTGGGGAGTGGCCGAACCTGGTCTGTGTGGGGGCCCCGGAGCAGGGGTGCAAGAGCACCCCTGTGCCCCAGCTACACAGGGAAAAGGGAAGGAGGAAGAGGGAGAGGAGAAAAGGAGAAGGAAGAAGGGAAACGAATCAGAGGTCAGGGTCATGGCTGGCAACCCCAGCTGGGCACTGCCTGAAAGCTGGAGTTGTCTCTCGACCGCTGGACCTGGCCATCGTGAGTGCCAGCCCACCAGGTGGGGGCCACAGAGCCCGGTTCTGCTAGGCCGTGGAGGTGCCTCTCAGGCCTTCCGTCTTTTGAGGGGCTTGCTCTTGCTAGGGAAAGCTGGTCTTGAGCCAGAGCCCCTGTCGCGCCCCCTCCTCCACCTTCACTCTTCACCCTCCTGATACTAGCTGACCTCAGGTCCTCCACTATTTCTGTGGGGGGCACTGAAGCCCCATCATCTGTCATGTGTCTGCTCTCCTCGCCCCTGTAGCAAGGGCTGGGCATAGAGATATATGAGGCAAAACTGGGGTAAACATCCCTGCTCCGAGTTGTTTTGGTCTGGCTGGGGATACACAACTCAAAACAAAGAATTACATGAAATGTGACAAACGGCAATGGCTCCTGGAGTCTATCACCACCCCCACCCCTCCACCCTCAGCTGCCACAATCTATTGGGGGAGAGGACACAAAAACACAGTGGAAATTACCCATGCTCTGGGCAGCTACTCAATGCTACGAAACAGAGGCCAGAGGGGATCCAAGGCCTGGGCAAGGAGAGGGGAGCTACCTGCCCAGAGACCTCCCCAGAGCCAAAGGGGCTTCAGGATCAAAGTCCCGAGCCCCACCCATGTGTCCCTTGCTGAACCCCAGCCCCACATCCCATCCAAAGTTCACCAGAGATTGTGCATGGATTTCCTGACAGCCCTGGCTCTGTCCTCGGGCCGGCGCCTGGGGCTGGGGCACAAGGAGCAAACAAATCCTGAGGTTTTTCTGGCAGCCTGAGCCTTTGGTCTTCTGGGCTTTGTCAGCCCTGGCCTGGGGGCTGCCAAGGGAAAGGCGGACACAGCTCAGGCAGCGTCCGGGCTGGCAGGGATCAGCGCACCTAAGTTGAAAGCTCTTGCAGCCACTGAACAGCAGCGGCTCCCGCCAGGTCTGACCAGAGTGGCGCTGCCTGGAGCCCGGGCCTCTGCTTCCGGGCGCTAAGGGACAAAATGGCAGCGCCTCACGGAGATTATCCATTCCATTCTGACCGTGGTGCCGTGAGATGCAGAACAATTTTAGCATCTTACCATCAAGAAACAGAGAATAATCTATATGAAACATATAGCGTGCTACATTTCTTAATAGTCACTGAATAATATGAGAGACCCTTAAACTTTTCTCCAGGTGAATATTGTCATTGTAATGGAAATAAACTTTCACCTTTACATACACACACACACACACACACACACACACACACACACACATAATACTGGTGTTCATCAAGGAGCCTGGCTTCAGGCTTAGAAGGAAAGTTAAAGCATGTGACTCAGGTTAAAAAAAAAAAAAACCACAAAGAAGCAACAACATTCTGAGAGGAAGGAAAAAGCACCAAAAACAAGAAGGGAGGAAGAGAGAAAGAAAGAGAAAGCAAAAGGAAGAGGTGAAAGAACAAATGAGACCGGAGAAAAACATTTACAGCCCCTTGCCAAGAATTGATACCCCCAAATATGCTAAGAGAAACGACAAACTACAAGGGAAAGATGAGATGAAGGCTCCACTAGGTGACGGGAGCCCCATCACTGCAGGGACTATGGAAAGAGTCAACCATTTGTCTTTCCTTTCTGCGACCAACTGCCCCTCCCTTGCAGATCTACTAAGACCCCGAATACCTGTCCCCAGTCCTACCTGGTCTGTGCTCCTAGTAGGGGCAGAGTGGGAGGCTGGCCGGGAGGGCAGGCAATGGAAGAACGTTAAGGTGCTTAACGTGGCTCAGAGAAGATCTTGCCGAATCAACAGCAGAGCTGATTTTGGAAACCCACACTCATTGACCAGTCTCTTAACTCTGGGTCCAGAATCCCACGAGCTCCAGCTCCTGACTTCACCACCCTGTTGGGGACCCTATCCTTTTCCCCAGCAGCAGGGTCAACATGAACAGTTCAAAAATCAAAATATGGAAGACAGTTTAAGGTCACAATATCACATGTTAGCAGCAGGAGCTCAAAAAGTCCAGGGCCCATGGGCGCTCTTTTTTCCCAACTCATCTGATCACAGAAGCATCTGAAGGCACATCTGTTTCAATGCTCTTCAGCATGCCAAACTGAGAAATGCTCCCTAGCCTTCATTTTTGTGATCAGATTTTGAGAACTTCAAGAATGTGAAATATAAGAATGTGAGAATATAATTACAGCATAAAAATGCAGGGCCACTCCCTAGCCCCAGGAGAAATTTCTTGGTGTTTTACTATTCGAAGTTGATCCTCAGTGATGATTAGGTCCTGGGCCTTCGGCATTGTACAAAGTTAAATCCACTAATGACCGAGATTGCCACATTGCTATTACAAGTTCTATGGTGTTAGGTACTGACAATGTGACTTCATTTGCCAGATCTGGAAATTAAACACTCATACACTCGCAGGAGAGGGTCAGCACGGCCCCTTCCCACCTGTGATCCATGGGCTGGGACACCACCTTTAAAGGAGCCAAATGAACAAAGAGAGAAGGGAATACTCAAAGATTGTGTTGTGTTATAATTTCTATTTGTAAAACTTTCCCTGATGTTGTTAACTTTGTCCTCCTAACAGTAAATGTTTTTACAAACACTGTTTTGCCCAGTTGTCTCCTCTGGGCTTTACTCTCCCTGCTTCCTGCCCATTACCATCCATTGGATGAGAAGTCTAGAGTCTTCCCTGTGGGACCTTGGGAAGAGGCCCACGGAGTGTGAGCTAAGACCAGTTAGCGTGCAAGAGCCTGAGTCTCCACAGGCTGCCACGTCCAGCGGGCACCCGGTCCTGAAGCCCGCTCCCACACACCGACCCTCTTAAACCTGGAACCGCCCGCTTGCCTCTTTTCTGCCAGGTCTGACTAGAATGCCACATCATTTGTCCTCCAGAATGGGACACTTGTGAGGGAGAGGAGCTGCTCAGTAATTACTCTGGGACAACAGATTTAAAATCAGGATGTGTGGCCCCTCTCAGCAGAATGCCGGCTGTGACACCATCTCGCTTATTCCCTCTGTAGTCCCTGCACTCATTTCTCCCCAGTGTCACCAAGTGACTTATCACTGGGCTGATTTATTGCCTCCCACTCAGGGTACATGCAGAATGCAAGGAAAGAGGTGTGTAAAATCACTCAGAATGCTGGGCTCCCCAGTTGGCTGCTGATATCTCACAGCTCCACGGGTTCTGGATGGCTTCAGCTCCCTGGGTCTGGCCTTAGGCTCAGCTCCAGCCAAGAGTGGGCTGACTGGGCATCAGCAACTGAAAACGTCTGCCACTTTTTGGAATCAGGGTACTGAGCCCAAACTGTACCCTCCCTTCCCTTGTTCAGGGACTATGGCCATTGGTTAGCTCTGAACATCCCCTAATCATTGGTCCCCTTGGGCTGACTCGTCTCTATTAAGACTCTAAGTCTCCTGGAGGGCAGGTGGCCCAGGGTCTTAAAAACTGGAAGTGACGAATGAATGAAAGTTCATGAATGAATGAAAAACATGAATGAAAGTTCATGTTTTCCACGAACATTCAAGGGAAGAAACCAGGGTCCAGAGAAGGTGAGTGACTCACGTGAGATTGAGATTCCAGAACATTCTGTGACCTGATCCTTGACCTCCCCAGCACCATACCGCTCTTATGCTGAATCACTCTATCTGCAGCTCTGGGCATACAGCAGAAACTCAGTGCACATTGACCGATCAGATTTCAACAAAATCCAGCATCCTAAAGTATCTAACAAGACAGCAATAATGCCATAAATCTGAGGCTCTGCTTGACAGCCTGGCCATACTGTTAGACACATGTAATAACTCAGCTGAGAGTTAACTACACAGGGCCAGAGGTTTCTCATATACATACATAACGTGTGTCTATATAATTATATAACAGATGGATGGGTAGATACGGAAAAGAACTCCATGATGCAGTGATGAAACTATTCTAATAACACCCCGGAATACACCAAAGGCACCCCCCCCAAAAGAAAGAGGGAAATGTTTATTTTTAAGATGTTCATGGCAAAATCCTGAAAACAACCCCAAGGTCCATGAATAGGGAAATGAGTAAGAAAACTGAGATGCAGTAAAAAGAAGAAAAAAAAAAAGGAAAATTTGAGTTGATTTTTAAAATAACAATTATATGGACTATGTTAAGATTTTCTCTTCCCATAACACAGCTTAAATTCATTAATGAAGCAATTAATTAAATAAGCATCTGTGTATCTGGGGAGGAGCACAGGAGGCACTGGGAACAGCAGGGCAAAGGTCCAAAGCTTGGGGGGAAATGGATGGTTAAAACACCAAGAGACCACTGAGTGTGTGGTTCCATTTATACGAAATATCCAGAATGGGCAAATCCACACACAGGACATAGATAGTGGTTGCCAGGGGCAGAGGGGAAAGGGAATGGCAGTGACTGTTACTAGGTACGAGGTTCTCTTTGGAGTGATGAAAAGGTTCTACAATTGTTTGGGAGATATAAGCACAACTCTTGAATATACTAAAATCCCCTGCAGAGTACACTTTTTATTTTATTTTTTAAGTATGCTCCACACCCAATATGGGGCTTGAACCCATGATCCGACAATCGAGAGTCACATGCTCAGGGGCACCTGGGTGGCTCAGCCATTAAGCGTCTGCCTTCGGCTCAGGTCATGATCCCAGGGTTCTGGGATCGAGCCCCACATCGGGCTCCCTGCTCAGCGGGAAGCCTGTTTCTCCCTCTCCCCCTGCCCCTGCTTGTGTTCCCTCTCTCACTGTCTCTCTCTGTCAAATAAATAAATAAAATCTTTTAAAAAAAGAGAGAGAGAGTTGCATGCTCCACCTACGGAGCCAGCCAGGCACCCCTGAAGAGTACACTTTAAATGAGTAAACTTAAGTACCTACTAATAAAGCTGTTACAAAATGACTAACAAAAAATTAAATTGAATTTTAAAATAGCATCTCTACCTAGGAATGGGAAGATTGGAGATGTCTACTTAATGTCTTCAATTTCCTGGGATCCCCTCATTTCAAAACCAAAGCGCCTTCTCTATCTTGGGCCCAAGTGTCTCCCCTCCCACAGCGTCAGCCCCCTCTGGGCTCAAGTATCCACTCTGGCACCAACTATTCTTCCCACCCCACAGAAGGAAAAAGAGAAAGGCTCTTTCCAAGGTACAGGACCAGAAATTGCGGGGATGTACATGATTAGCTAATCAAAAGCTGCCTGGCCAGCACTGGTCCTGCATCCACCAAGTCATCGGGGTGGGTCAATGTCCCTCTCTAGGCCTCCTGCCAACCTGCCTCAATCAGTCACTGAAATGTGCCCTGGAAGTGGGGTTGTAGGGAAACAAGCAGTCCCCGCATTGATGGTGAGTGTGACATGGTACAGCCTGGGGCTGGGGGGCGGGGGTGGCAATTGGATAATATCTTAGCAAAAGCGTGGGCCGTGTGACCAAGAAATTCCATTTTTAGATGGATATTCACTGAGAATTTATCCTACAGATGCACTTGCACTTGTGTAAAATGGCTCACATATGAGAATATCCATTGTGGGGTGTTTTTTTTTGGTTTTTGTTTTTGGGTTTTTTTGCAATAGCAGAGAATGGGAAACAACTTAAATGTTAATCAATATGGAACTGTTTTACTCAATTACAGTACACTATGTAGCCATAAAGAATAAAGATCTTTCATGTACTAATATGGAATCCTTTCCAAAATATGCTGTGAAATATGAGAAGCAAGGTACAGAGCAGTACATATGATACCCTCTTACAAAAGAAGATTAGAGTCTATGCACACATTTGTTTGCATATATAATTAATACCTGTAGAAGGATAATATAAATATTATAATAATAATAATATAAAAATAATAATAATAATAATAATAAATAATATAATGCTAATATTGATTACTTTCAGGGAAACATCCAGGTGGCTCAAGAATGCTTTTGTTCTTACATTCTTGTGAATCTTTTGAATACTGAACTATGTTAATTTATTTCCTATTTGCAATAAATAATTCTTTTGTATGTAAAAATCGGTAAGTAAATAAATATGCCATAATATCACCACTGTTTCATGTAGCATTAATTTTAATTTAAAGCAGGTTCTATTTCGGCCAGGTTCCATTTTCTGATTTCCCATAAAAGCATCTTATTGCCTCCCATTTTCCAAGTGGGTTCTCAGTCTCACCGCCCACTGTCTTCCCACACCATGCCCTGGTTCCTGTCTCAAGGGGTCCCCAGACAGGCTTCCACAGGCAGGCTCAGGCTCCAGGCCCCACTGGATCTGGCTTGGCTTCTAATGCTCAATTATACACATGCACGCTGCCCATTTAGACCTCGTTCCTTTTATTATAATTGGGAAGACTGAGCAGGAGCTTTGGCCAGACCCTCTCTCAGGGCCATTTGAGTAGACTTAAACCAGGCCGATCTGGGCCCGGTGGACCCTGAAACCCCTCTCCGGCTTGTTATAAGCTGGCAGGATAAAAAGGAAATACTGAACAAATTGCCAGACCAGCTCCCTCAGGGACCAAGACAATGGGTCTGGAGGGAAAAGGCTTTTCCTTCCAGCCCAGCGGCTGTCAAGAGGAAACAACTTCCCTTTCGCCTCCTGGAATGGCAGCAGCCAGCCAGCCAGCCAGTCAGGGAGATTTATGGAGTTATAATGTGACCTCTTTATTGCTCTGAATGCTAGGGAGGCATTTCAGGGGAGATTTACGCCTTTTAGAAGGGGAGGGGAGCCAAGGTGTAGAAACATATACAGGGGACTATTTTCCCCTCTGGGGGTTTCTTGAGGATTACTTAATCAAGCCAAAGTTCAATTTAATCACCACCACTTTACATCTTCTGCTAATCCACCTAGTTTTCCTACAAGCTTTTTGCATGAAGCATGGAGTCTAAAGAGAATCAGGAGGGCTCTACTTTGAATTCAGTTAAGACAAACAACACAGAAAACCAGGATGAAGACGGTGTACAGCAGTGCTAGGAAATTGCCTCCCTAGCAACGGACCTGGGCTACCTTCAGTTTACCTGTCTATGCCTAGGATCGGCTTTGTAAATGAGGGTATGAGACCAGATAATCGAGATCCTTCCTAGTTTGAAAATTATCCAGATTAATGTCAGATCAAATGTATGAATTACTCTGCACTAGTGATTTTTCTGTCAATTGCTTTTTTTGAGGTGTGGAACCCTTTCTTCAAAGGAAATTTTATTTGAGGAAGCCTGGTGTAAAACAACAGAAGAGTACAGAGAGAATTAGGTGAAAAGAGGCCCTAGATTCTTCTCAAATCCCCCTCTGTATACTGTTAACTCACACACCTAATGGCCCTGAGGAAGGTCCTCCAACCACTAGAGGGCGCAGGAGCATAGCTGCAGGAGTGTCACTCAGGACTCTACCAGTGATGTGAACAGGGTCCACCCATTGCTTCAGTATCACATTTACCAAACCTAAAGGCTGGGAGCAATGAGAACCAATTCTAGGGGTGGAAATGTTTACCAACAGTAATTCTACCTCCCTTGCTCTGGTCTCCACAACTCAAAAAAGGAGTATTTGGAAAAGATGATTTCTAGCTCCTTACTTTTGAAATCATCCAATTTGGCACTACACTATAACTCTTCTCATTTATGTATTTAAAAATTTCCCCTCTTAATTAAGTTTAGCTGCTAAAAAATTCAAACACTACAGAAGGATGTCACATAAAAAATAAAAAAATAAAAAGTCTCCCCCATTACCAATGTCACATTCCCTTAGAGGCAACGGTGGCTTACAATTTTTCTGTCTTTTTGGACATTTTGTATCTTACTAATTATAATTTGTATTATAGAAATTTAGAAATTACATAAAAGTACCAAGAATAAAATAATAATCCCTTGTATTCCCTGTCACCATCTCTTATCCAGTCACTATTTTGAACTTAGAATATATCCTTCCAATTCATTTTTGTATTTTTACACACCTGTATATGCACCTCTGAACATCCTAAGTCTGGTTTTGTGTTTTTTAAGTTTACTTGAATGCCTTCACACTGTACATCACATTCACAAATTTACTTTTTTAAAAATATGAAATGTTTCAGTAATTGAGAAAAATAATAAAACACCCTTAAACTCACCACCTAGCTTTGTCAATCTTAATATTTTACCATATTTGCTTCAGATAGTTTTAAAGAAAAAAAAAAACATTGCAAATACAGTTCATTCCTCTGTTCATCCCATCATCCCAGCCTCTTCCTTCCTTCAGTGGAAATAACCTCTATTTTGAATGTCATGTTTATGATTCATGTGAATGTTTTTACTCTTGCAATATATGTTTGCATTTTTTTCAAACAATACGTAATATTTTTGTGTGTTTTAAACTTCATAGAAATAACATGCAAGTTTTATTTTTTGCCTATTATTATGTTTCTGCGTTTTAATTATGTTGATAAAGATGGAGGTACTTTGAGTTGCTTTTATAGTTTTCCACTACATTAACATAACATTTAATTTTTCATTTTCTTATTGATGTATATTCAGGTTGTTTTCAATTTTCGCTGTAATAAATGCTGCAGTAGGCATCCCTGTTCATATCTGTTTATATACATAAGAAAAGTTTCTCTAGGATATACTAGATATGTTATAGACATGCTCAAAAATACATTTATAAAACACTTATATTTGGTTTCGGTTCTTTTTTTTTTTTTTTAGGATTTTATCCACTGATTTGACAGAGAGAGATCACAAGTAGAGAGAGAGGCAGGCAAAGAGAGAGAGGGAAGCAGGCTCCCTGCTGAGCAGAGAGCCCGACGTGGGGCTCAATCCCAGGACTCTGAGATCATGACCTGAGCCAAAGGCAGAGGCTTAACCCACTGAGCCACCCAGGCGCCCTGGTTTTGGTTCTGTTTAACAATGTATCAGTCAGCTTTTGTTAAGTTATGCTATAACAAACTACTCCCCAAATCTCACTGGCTTACTATATTAATGATTTACATTTTGCTGTTCCACAGGACAGGTCAGCTGCAAATCGGCTGAAGTTCTATCAGACGTGTGGGCTTCACCCTGGGACCCAGGCTGAAGGTCCAACCTCTATCTGGGTCTTGCCAGCCTCATGGCAGGGGGCAAAAATGTTATGTCAGAACCACATAATGGCTTTTGAAACCTCTGCTTGGATGCTGTGCAAGTGACTTCTAGTCCCATGTCATTAATCAAAGCAGGTATCGCAGGCAAGCTTGTGTGATCAGGGTGGAGGAAATAACTCTCCCCCAGGAAGGGGCTCCTAGGAAGAACAGTGCCATTTGCCTGAACACAAACACGGTCATGCCATAAGAACTCTTCTGCAGCTTAGTTTCTTCATGGAAGCACATTTGGACACACTCCCGTATCGGTACAGATCTACCTCACTCTTTTAAGAAGATTTATTAGTTCTATATTTTAAACATGCGTGACGCTTATGGTGCATCTGGCTGGCTCAGTCGGTGATGCACGCAACTCTTAATCTTGAGATTGTGAGTTAGAGCCCCATGTTGGGGCTCTCACTTAAAAAACACAACAAAACAAGGTACGTGCCACTTACATTCTATTCCCTACTTCCCACGGGACTTTGATATCTGTACTGTACTTTGTACTTTGATATCTGTACTTTGATATCTGAAAGGATGCAGTGCTCAATGGCCATCTTTTTATACCACAGCTTCCCCATTTCTTATGCCTTGGCCGTATTTCGGCAGGCAATTTTTCGCTACTGCACACAAGAGGGCTGTAATGAACATCACTATGTTAATTTCTGCCCCAGGACCTTTTTATTTTCATCTGTTCTGATTTCAACTTCTCCCTTCTTGTCCTTTTTAATAAAAATTATCTTGGCTATTCTTGTACAATAACTCTTCCATATAAATTTGACAATCAGCTTGACAGGTTGCATTTAAGAGATCCTGCTGAGGGGCACCTGGGTAGCTCAGTCAGTCAAGCGGCTGCCTTAGGCTCAGGTCGTGATCTCAGGTCGTGATCTTGGGGTCCTGGGATCAAGCCCCGGTAGGGCGCCCTGCTTCTCCCTCTGCCCCTCCCTCCCGCTGCTGCTTCCTCGCTCTCTCTCTCTCAAATAAATAAATAAAATTTTAAAAAAGAAAGAAATCCTGTCGGGATGTTTTTTGAGACTGCATTAAATTGTTGGATTTGCTTGCAGCATTTGGAAGAAAGAACACTGCTATATTTTCCATCCAAGAACATAGTATCGTTTGCCATTTAGTCGTGTCTTCTTTGACATCCTTTAGCAAAGTTTTGGGTGTTTTTTTTTTAAGATTTTATTTATTTATCTGACAGGGAGAGATCACAAGTAGGCAGAGAGGCAGGCAGAGAGAGAGGGGGAAGCAGGCTCCTCGCTGAGCAGAGAGCCCGATGCGGGGCTCAATCCCAGGACCCTGAAATCAGGGCCTGAGCCGAAGGCAGAGGCTTTAACCCACTAAGCCACCCAGGAACCCGCCTTTAGCAAAGTTTTGATAGCTTTCTCCATAGCGATATTGCAGATTTTTGACCAAAATTGACCATTCTCTCATTTGCAGATAATGAAAACATTGCCTCTTTCTTTCCAATCCCATTTATTTTCTTACCTGGGAAATTTACAACCTGCTGGAGAGCTGAGAGGTATGGATCCTCAATGTGGTCTGAATTTCCATTGTATTTGATAGTATTTCTGTAGATGGATGTAGGAGTTGTTTCCTACTCTCACTGGAGATGAAATTTTTACTTTTGGGGCTCAGTTTGGTTTGGTTTCTTAACCTGATTTGTTGGTATTTAGGGAGGCCTGGGAAAAGGCCTTGGCTTCTTTCACATGAAGTGTCCACCCCCTTCTTCACAATACATCCTTCTCAAATCCTATCACCGGTTCCCCTTCGCTCACCAGACTTCCTAGACTAACCCAGGGCTTCCGTGGGTTTACTTGACATTAATCACATCAATACTGAATTATCTATTTTTTCCTTGTCACGGAGTATCGTTTAGATCATTCCGCGTTATTTTATTCTTTCCTACCCAACTACATATTGATCCTAAGCCAAATTATAAGCACATAGAGATATATTTCACACCTTGGTTTATTTCACACCTTGTTTATTGGGTAAGTTTTATTTTCTCTCCTTTTGCACTCTAGCCTAGAAGTGGAGATTCCCTTCACAGAGGCTGTGCAGACCTCAGCTCTAGGCCTTTCTTCCTCCCATCCAAACACCACGGCTGAGTCCCAGCGCTCCTGAAGCATATTTGATGGCAAAGGTCTAGTCGCTCAATGCATCCTTTCACAACTTTCACTTACTTGGCAGACATCTAAGGAAAAGTGTGAAGCTGCTACAGAAAAGCAATCTGATACAGCAAACTCAGAAGGACGGTACTACCAGCTACGACATTCATACTGCTCACGCCTTTGGAGAAGGCTATAGAATGTGGTCTTGAGAAGAGAAAGTTCTACAGTTTATTCTCTATTCGCTAAGCTTTCGCATCGTCTCTTTATTTTTTATTTTCAATTGCAGTAAAATATACGTAACATAAAAGTACCATTTAACCATTTTTAAGTGTACAATTCAATAGTGTTAAGTATATTCATACTGCTGAGCAACCCATCTCTGGAACTCTTTAATCTTGCTAAACTGAAACTGTACCCATTAAAGCACTCCCTCCCCCTTAGTAGCCCCCGTAGCTCCCATTCTGCATCTTGTCTCTGTGGCTTTGACTACTCTAGGCACTTCATATAAGTGGAATCATATGGAATTTGTCTTTTTTTTCTTTCTTATTTTAGAGAGAGAGAGAGAGTGTGAGCGGGGGTGGAGAGGGGCAGAAGGAGAGGATCTCAAGCTGACTTTGGTGCTGAGTGTGGAGTCTGAAGCAGGGCTCAATCTCACAACCCTGGGATCATGACCTGAGCCGAAATCGAGAATCAGACGCTTAACCAACTGAGCCATCCAGGTGCCCCAGAGCTTGTCTTTTTGTGGCTGGCTTATTTCACTTGGCATGTTCTCAAGGTTCATCCATGTTGTAGACTATGTCAGAATCTCCTTCCTTTCTGAATATTCCATCGTATGTATATACCACGTTCTGTTCATCCATTCACCCATCTAGGGACACCTAAGTTGCTTCCACCTTTTTGGCTACTGTGTCTCTCTCTTTTTAGTCAATAATGT
This sequence comes from Potos flavus, assembly GCA_028534135.1. Lineage (NCBI taxonomy): Eukaryota > Metazoa > Chordata > Mammalia > Carnivora > Procyonidae > Potos > Potos flavus. The sequence continues at coordinate 44,775,291 of CM052899.1, forward strand.
ATTCATCTTTACAAAAAAAGATGAGCCTGCTGGGAGAGTCCCCCTGGCAGGGTCTTCCTAAGGCTCGGTCTTCCAGGAAGAAACTCAGAGGCAGCAGCAGCCGCAGAAAAGCCAGGATGAGAGGAAGATCCTATGGCGGTGAGACCCTGAGGAAAGGAAGACTGCCCAAGTGGTCCTGCCCTGCTAGAGGGGCTCAGGAGCACGTGTGGCGGCCTCGGCGCAGACAGTTCCTTGCGACGGGAGGGCGGGCGCCATCAGTGCGGCCGATGCAGGGAATGGGAAGGGCAGTGGCCCGGAAGCCAGGCTGACCTGAGTGCCGCCAGCCTCGGGCCCTTTGTGGCCTCGGGCATCCTGCAGCCTCAGTCTCTTCGCCTGCTAAGGGACCCTGCAACTCCGGCCCGCAGGACAGGTGTTGGGAATAAATACTGAAACGATGCCAGAAAGAGCAGTGACACTGTATGCGCTCAGAGTGTGTGCCGGGCCTCGATGCTGCCACCACATCTCTCCAAAGTGCCCGGCAGCTAGTCCGGCCGGACAAGGCTGTGATTGGAGACCCAGGCTCCGTGCTTCTCTTCGCTGCCTCTGTGCTTCTTCTAACCAGTAACTGTCCTCAGTCCAAAACGGAGGGCCAGACAAAGGGCCCTGCTCCTGATTATAATAGCACAAGTAATTCACTGGTTCCTATTTTTCACCTTCTACTCCTATTTTCGGTAGAGTCATTCAAACACTCCCACAAGTCTTTACCCTCCTGTTCCCATTCATTCATTTTTGCCAAAGAACTGGAAGCCCAGAAAGCCCATCTGGACAGCGTGCAGCTTCCCCCAACACTCCTGGAAAGACAGGCAGGATGGGACACCAAGTCCACATCACTCCTCTCGGAGAGGCAAAGGCACAAAGAGACCGAGGTCCCGACTCCAGCCCATAGGATCAGTCAGAGACGAATGCCCAGGCAGGCGCATACATCGGGTTATTAGAACAACTGCAAAACGAACGAATAGGCAACTCCTCCTTTTCTTCGTATCTTTGTCCAAACCCTCACAGTCGGGCAGCCCCCATGGGTTCGATGAATTTCCTGGCAGAAATCCACAACGCAAGCGACTAGCCCCCTGCTTCTCAGCAAACACAAGGTAGCACCATGATCACGTTAACCACAGTGCTGCCGGATTCGGACCCCAGGAGAGACTCTAGGAGGCAGTCCACGGTGGAAGGGGGGCGTCTCACTTATTCTCGGAGATTCCCAGAGACAGACCCCATCACGGCTTTCTCAGAGCACATACATGTCCTCCGTGGCGGCAGCCACACAACCTTTCCTTTCTGAGCACAGCTCAACGTGGGGTTTTTTTTTCATTTTGTTTAGATTTCACTGGAGGCAGAGAACTGCTTCCAACTCCCTTAGAAGGATTTTTAAAATATTCTAAAGCTATGACAAAAGTCACTCTTCAGGTATCTACAACCCCAATTAGCCTCTGTTTATGTAAAAGGCCCTCCTATATGGAAGGAATTACAGACACAACTAAGTTGGATGTGGGGTCTATGTCCTTAAATGTAGAGATACTGAGAATGAGGGCAAATTCTAAAACCCTCATTTAGGGATGCCTGGGTGGCTCAGCCGTTAAGCGTCTGCCTTCGGCTCAGGTAACGATCCCAGCATCCTGTGATCGAGCCCCACGTCGGGCTCCCTGCTGGGCGGGAAGCCTGCTTCTCCCTCTCCGACTCCCCCTGCTTGTGTTCCCTCTCTCGCTGTGTCTCTCTCTGTCAAATAAATAAAATCTTTGAAAAAGAAAAAAAATAAAAATAAAATCATTTAATTCGATTTGGTAGCAAGCTAGCCCTTCATTAGTGGGACCACACAGATCCTATCTGATCCCTTTAATGGTAATAGCGAACATTTATTAACAGGTGACTAATGGCTAATATTTAAAGATACTCCCTGCATGTCAAATACGATGGTTGATGAACGTTATTTCCTATTACTCACGACGACACTATGAAGTAGCCCCTGTTCAACCATATGCACTGGGGAACACTGCAAGAAGAGCTAGAATTGCAAATCAGGTGCTGACTCCAGACCTTAACCACGAGATTCTTCTGCCCTTCCGACTATCAGCTGCCCAATAGTAAAAAGTTGGAGGTCCCAAAAGGAATAGAAGCAAAAGTTTTGAAAATGAGGAAAGAAAGTCTGGCTAACGCGCTCCGCCTTCACCACAAACAGCTGGTGAGATGATCAGCCCTCCCCTCCCCAGCAGATCCGTCTTCTTTGTCCTTCTCCCCCCGACGGCCCCTTCTGCCTAGCCCTTGGGGAAAGGTCCCCTTTATTAATGCCATTCCTGGAGCTGTGTTTACACAGGGCAGGAAACTTAATATCAACATTCCCCGAAGGAGAGTGTCTTGTCACCTCTGTGAAGCACTTCAGGCAGGGGGAGACCAGCCGCCTACCCAAATCAAAAGGCACTTAGACCCTTTAAACAGAGTCTGACGGGAGAGTTTGTTTCTACAGAGACTCTTGGAGTTCCTGAGCCTGTCTGTTATGATGAGGTTGAGAGGCAGTAACTCGTATACACAAAACTCGCCCTGGTGCCTCAAGAGGCTCTCTAAGAAGGATCTGGGGAATCTGTTCCAAGTGGGGAGGAGGGAAAACAGTGGATTCGGGCACTCCATAGGTAGGAAAGGACAAACTCGATGAGCAAAATTCTACAAGCCTCTGTAAACTGGAAGGGAAAGATTATAATTGATCTGGATCTGGGGCCAGAACACTGATAGGATGTGAAGACTTTGCGGGGAGTGGGGGTGCTTAGGAAGCCCAAGGGGGCACCAACAGGGCCCAGCACAGCACCACAGGATCAAGGAATGAGCCCAGGTGATTTTCACAAGGTAAAACTTAGAGGGCATCTAACCATTTTTTTTAGCTTCCTTACCTGGCTCCTCTTACCCAGCATCTGTTACCTGGACTGCCCCACACTCCCCTCCCACCTTCAGCAGAGGCCAGCTCTGCAGAATTCCTCTGCCCCTATCGCTCTCCCCCATACCCCAGGGCCTCTCTCCCATTCCCGAGGCTTCTATCAAGGTGATGACCCTAGAGAGTCAAGCCCATGCCAACTGTGCCCTGGAAACCTCACCTGTGTGTTCTTCGCCCTTAGCTGCCTCTTTCCTTGTTGCCTTTTTTTTTTTTTAAAGATTTTCTTTATTTATTTGACAGAGAGAGAGAGATCACAAGCAGTCAGAGAGGCAGGCAGAGAGAGAAGGGGAAGCAGGCTCCCCGCTGAGCAGAGAGCCCAATGCAGGGCTTGATCCCAGGACCCTGAGATCATGACCTGAGCCGAAGGAAGAGGCTTTAACCCACTGAGCCACCCAGGTGCCCCCCTTGTTGTTACCTTTGAGAAGACCCCTGGTCTTCTCTTCTTCTCTCTCCTCCTGCCTTCTAGGTTTGGGCTGCCTTTTCGAGATTCTTACAACCCCTCAATCTCATTTCTCCCCCCAACCCATGCCGGGTCTCTCTCCCTGTAAAACTGGTCATGGATGGAGACATGCTCATCCCTGGACTTCTGTCTCTCAGTTCCTCCTCTTACGAGGATGCATCTTCTCCTCCCCCTCAATGTCTTAGTAGGGCCAGACCGCAGGTATAAGTACGGGAGCCCAAGGACCCATACATATACTTTAGGATGAATTCCAGACTTTATCTTTTCAGATAATGAACACTTATTTAGTATTTACCATGTAATTGTATCTCAAACGCCAACATGAATGAGGTATACCCTGAAAACACTTCCAGTCTACTGGAACGATAATCCAAATAAAAAGATAGTGCCATAAGATACAGTGAGACATTGGTCCTATTTGATTCTCGGGAGTTCTGCCTGGAGATATGTCAAAGGCTGCCTGTAGACATAAGCCCACTGCAGAGATTCCAATGAGACATCCCATTCCAGCTTTCTTGCTTTCATGAGAGCCCCCTTCTGCTCCCTCCTTGATACCAAGAGGGAGTGTCATTGGGTATTCTTTGATTCTTCCTTGTTTGTTTCCAGTTCTTCCACAGTCAAGTGAGACCAAGAGAAAAAAGTTGTCTGCATAAAAAGCCATTATGGAATTATCAGGGTAGAAAGAAAAAAAAAACAGAGATCATCAGATATTAGATGGTTTGCCAAGGTGCTGGGTAATAATTGCTAATAATTGCTAACATCGGGACGTACCCAGTGTGCAGAGCTCCTTACCACCATGACAGATAGCAGCAAATCTGCCCTCCAGAGTCAAGAGCTAGATTCGGAAGCTCCAATTACCCTGGCCTTCCTGTCAAAGACCAAGACCCACTGAGCCTAAGCGGTAAAACCCAAGGGACTTTCCAGAAATACAGAATGTGCTCTTCCCTCCATAGGAAAGCAGTCAAATAAGAGACTCCCAGTTCCTGCCTGGTGCCCTTCCAAGAAGTGCCATTTATTTTCCAGGCTGACCCAGCAGTCAGAGGCTGCCAGGCAGAAGGGGAAAGTGATTAATCAGATTCCCTGGTCCCTGGGCCATGGAGGGAATGTGGGATGAGAAACTGTACTCACCAATTTCCTCAATTCCATATTCAAAAGTTACTCCAGATTCTTTCCATCCAGGAAATTAAGGTAGTGGGCCAAAAGAAAAAAAAAGGGAGGGGGCGGTACGAGCTCCTGATAGGAAGTGGAATCCCACAGAATGAAGAAATGACTTGGTTTGGTCCACATGAGTGGTCAGCGATGTGAGGCCTCCAACCCAGGGTTCCTGCCTTGATCTTGTGTCCCATTTGCTACTGTGTGTCCCCTCCTTCCCACCTCCACCGCCACCAGGAGATTATCAGCTAAGCAGGAGGGCTCTCCAGTAGCACTGATTCTCCATGACAAGATGGAAGAATGGCTAAAAATCCAAAAGACATGAAGCAAATTTGAATACAATTTCCAGGTGGGAAGCTTCAAAGTGACCACCCCCCAGGCCTGTGTAAACTGGGGGGATGAGAGGTGCCTGAAAGTAGTCTTACACATACCTCCCACACCACTGTGTCCTCAGCTGTAGAGACTCAAAAGAAAGGTAACGACCATGGTTTTCACTCCATGCCCTTCTTTGGCCAATCTGTCCTGGTGATTTTCTCTTGCCTTTCCTTCCACGTCTTTTGCTTTTATTTACTCATTCTCCAGACTAGAAAATACTCTGGCAGCCTATCACTGAGCCACTGCTTTCTGTCTCCATGCCAGCCAGCCAATACACACACACACACACACACACCTCTCTGTGTGTACATATTCCCAATTTACTGACTCAATGTTTGCCCTCTATTCATAAAGCCCCAAACTCCTCCGCCCGATTTCAAGGCCCTGCATATCTGTCCCCAGCCATGTCAACTTTGTCAATGCCTGAAACGGAACCAGGCTGCAGGTGTGCTGGGAAAAGTTTTGAGAAATGGGTGATAATGTCTAAAATGCCCAACGTGGCCATCTGAGGGGGACCACCGCATCAAGAGGCAAGAGGCAGGGGTCGTCCACCAGGAGTAACTCAGCTCACGTCTTTGAAGAGGAGTACAAAGCCAAAAGCCGGAAGCACTGGCAGTAACCCCAAAATCAAAAGGCAAGGAATGACCAAAACAAACACACAAAACTGGTTTCAGAACAGACTGTTAGGGCATTGATGTTGTTTCTTGGAGACTGTATGGATGTTAAGGCATATAGTAAATGTGAAATTACGTTGGGGTTGTTGAGAATGTAATTTTGGCTGTGGATGAAAAGATTTATAGCTGCAAAGATGCATGAAAGATGTAAAAAGGTGCAGCTTCCGTGGAGAACAGTATGGTGGTTCCTCAAAACTGCACAGAATTGCCATATGATCCAGCAGTTCCACTTCCGGGTATAAGACCCAAAGAACGAAAAGCAGGGGCTCAAGCAGATGCTGTGGAGACCCCTGTTCACAGCAGCAGTGTTTACAATTGCCAAAAGGCAGAAGCAGCCCGAGGGCCCATCACGGATGAATGGATAAACAAAATGTGGTCTACACATACAATGGGATAGTATTCAGCCTTTACAGGAAGGACATTCTCACACGTGCCACAACATGGATGAGCCTGGAGAACACTATGCTAAATGAAAGAATCCAGACACAAAGGACAGATACTATATGACTTCACTTACGTGAAGTAAATAGTATCAAATTCATGGAGACAGAAAGGAGAAGGGTGGCTGACAGGGGCTGGGGAGAGGGGAAATGGATACCCAGTTTCAGACGGGGAAGAAGTTCTGGGGAGGGATGGTGGGTGATGGTTGTACAATAATATGGATGCACTTAATGCCACTGAGCTGTGCACTTAAAAATAGCTAAAACGGTCAATTTTCTGTTGTGTATATCTTAGCAGAGTTAAAAAAGAAAAAAAAGATGCATAAAGGGAAGTAAAAGCATTTTAGTCCTAAATTTCAAAGGGAAGTGTGGTATCGACACATGATGTCTTTTATCTTATCTTTGGGTGGGATGGGGGAAGTTTTCTCTCATTCTATATATAATGACTAACCCAAGAGCAAAAAGCACAGCTAGCAGAGTTAGCTTCTGAGAGGAGAAGATGCTAAGAAGAGCTTGGAATATTTTGTCATGTGGAAAGCAGGAAAGGATCAAACTAAGATTTTTGTCAAAAGAACTCACGGTGCCAATTTGGACAGGTTCCCACTGGCAAAGACAGAACAATCTGAGCTTCAAGCAGGATAATAGCTACATGGATTATAACACATTATATATGTTTAAAGGTCTGAGTTCTTAACGATACTAAAAAAAATTTCATTGGTAATATTTGAAAGATGTCAGAGAACTAATTCATTATTTTGAAAAGTAAGGTGAAGGCAGCAAGCATTCATGTTGCCTTTCCTATACAAACTGTATCTCAGAGTAACCAAATATTTGGTAACTGAAGTATTTTTTATTGTTATGGATGTATTTCGGCTAGTAAATGAGATCATTAGAATATCACCATTTGCAACCCCTAATGGAATAATGGATCTGGGCAATGTCCATCAATGATTGCTGAATGTGGTCAAATCTATTTTTCTAATTACAGATTTACATGAAAAAAACAGGACAGAAGAACATGTTAAATGTCATGAAGGAAATGCAATCAACAAGATCTAGGCCATAGAGTAGGAAAAGTCTACAGGAAAAGCCTAATTTCTTTAGCAAATATATTGCAACAAAAAGAAGAAAGGGTGAAAGAGGAACCTATAGATTAAAAGAAACTTGAGAGACACATCAACAGAGGCAAAATATGGACCTGGTTTGGACAAACAATCTAAGAAAATTAAACAAGTAGAAAATCTGAACACTGACTAGACATTTAATGATATTAAGGAGTGATAATTCATATCAGAGTGACACCGGCATTGGGGCTATATATATTTTTAAGTGTCCTTATATCTTTTCATACAGAAGTATTTACAGGTGAAATGATAAATTGTCTGGAATTTCCTTCAAAATAACATAGTATGGTGGAAGGGGGACATATAGATGAAATACAGCTTGTCATGAGTTGCTATTTGTTGAAGCTAGGGAATGAAGAGAATTGAACTTAAAATCTTTATATTCATCTCTAAACTTCCTGGGAGGTAGATGCTCTGGCCAATCCATCCTCTGGGGTCTAGTGATGCACCCCTGCATAAAGAGTATTTTTCCTGGGGCGCCTGGGTGGCTCAGTGGGTTAAAGCCTCTGCCTTTGGCTCAGGTCATGATCTCAGGGTCCTGGGATCGAGCCCCGCATC
>CM052899.1:44783529-44830956 GCA_028534135.1 Potos flavus
CCCTCCACCAGGAAGTCTGGTCTGGGGTGGCAGGGCCCGTACAAGCATGTTAAGGGCTCCCATGGAACCCAGATTTACCCTGCTAGTGCCCTCCCTGCACCCAGAGGGCACATTCACATTTCATCTCCCCTCGCATGCTGTAAGCTGCTGGGATAGAGAGGCCATCTTGTTCATTTTGGGTCTCCAAAGCCTAACAAGTCCACAGCTCACAGGAGGCAGGCAAAGATACCTGTTGGCTGGTTGACTGATAAAACAAATGATGTGTCTGGGTCTGGGGTTTGGGAGGGAGCTCTACCCTCAATGGATCTCCACGGGCTCCTGGAAACTCAGACACCGAATGGATTTGGTAATAACAGAAAAGCAAAACCAAAGGAACAATAAACTGAGACCAACTCTGAGGTAACTGAACCCATGGTTTCCAAAAGTTCTTACATTTTAGGAGGTAAGTATTTTATTATGTCTAATAAAAATAAAACTGCCCATCAAACCCCAAATCTCACAGACACCATTGCTTCAAATGAGGGAGGTGGCCATGGAAACCAACGTTACAGAGACTGCATGAATTTGAGTTTGATGCCCAGGCAAGCCCAGGAAGGTTACAAGTTACTATGATAGCTTTGGTATGAGGGAAGACAAAGCCAACATGAACTATTATTCTGGAGGAGGTATAATAACCCTGGATTTTAAATACCCTAAAGGGCCCTAGAGCGGCCCTTCCCCTTCTTACCATTTCTGCTCCTGGACTGGTATCTGAGCTTTACAAATGCTGGCACTGGAGCCAAGAGAGGCATGGTAAGGTGTCCAAAGTCATGCAGCAGGAACAGGAGAACGCAGGGTCCTGGGGACCCTCGGTGCCAGACTGATGGGCCTTCACCTCATTGACTTCCCTTTCTAAAAAGTGGGTTGAAACCAATGCTCATGGTTCCCAGCAAATCAGAGACTCACAAATCAACACATCCTACAACTGGTCGCCTCACTTGAAGGGGGAACCACGTCAAACGTATACAGATGTTCTAGCTTTAAATTGGCTATATACAAAAACAAAAAAATTGGCTATATACAGAATAACTAAAAGGTGGAAAACTGAGTTTTTACACACAACTCTCCCATCTGATTGGCTATTCATTATGGGCAGTTCCTCCTGCCAATGCCCCATCTTTGCTCTACTTCAGGGATCCGACTTCAGGAGCCAGCTGGGGTCACTGATCTTTAAAAACTTTCTTCAGTGCTGAAATAACTAAACAGTAACTTTTTATGACTGTTTAAATATACACATATACGCATGCCTGTATATGTATGGTAACCAAGAAGTCAAGGATTAATGCCTAACAGTGGTTATCTTTCGTGGTAAGATTACCAACTATTTGTGTACTGGTGTATATGAGTTTTTTATTTTTCCATATTAAACATACGTGGAGTTTAATAAAAGAAGGATAATTAAGTGTTACTGATACAATTTAAAAAAAGATACTATTTGCTTTTCTGAAACCATCTTTGTTCTGGAAAACATTTTCTTTTTTCAAATAAGCAGTATTTTCCTATTAAGTGTGTACTCTGTGAGAACCACATTCTTTATTTAGGGTCAAGTTAAGTTCTTTCTATGTGCTAGGGAAAGGTTTTATTTGTTGTTTGTTTTCCCCCCACCTAGTCAATTTCGAGGGGTAACTTGTATTATTGCCTCTCTTTACCTGGTTTGATTTATGATCTTGGAAGTCAGGTCATTCTTTGCTAGGTCGAAGAGAGAACGGAAAAAAAAAAGGTCTCCCCACCTAATACCTGATAAAATATCTGAAAAGGTCATTGCAGACCTTGACAGAAACATACAATTTCAACCCAATCTGATAAAACAACAAGTCGAAAACTTTTATCAGAAGAACACGTAACTTGCCATTTCCCAGCTCAATTGACTGAACTTTTTTTATCTGAAATGACAGACATCGTAAGATAGGAAAAGCTGCAGATAAGAAACCGAAGTGAGTTGTCTTGAATCAGATCCGATTGTCTGCCCCTGGCTCAAACTTCCACACCTGCTCTGAATGGGTCAATGAGAGTCTCTTGGCACGGGCCCCGAGGGGTTTGGAAACACTGCAAAAGTGGTGAACTTTGAGACTGCAGCGTTTATTCTGCGATTATAATTAACCTGCTCACCAGTTGCTATTGATCAATTCTGAATAGAGGTGATAAAGTTTGACTGGATTTCTAGAAGTAAAAATGGAGCTTTAAACCAGGAGGGAAAAGGAAAGACTACAAAAGTAACTTAAGAATCAAATTCCATTTGAAGATCTGCAATTAGGGAATCCCAAAGCCTATGGTTCAAACAATCCACCAAACTGTGGTGGTATCTCCCTGATTTCTCATCCTCCAAAATAAAGCAGATCTGTGACTATTCAACGCAGAGTGAAAGATAGACTCACGTTCCACTCGCAGAGGCTTTTCCATGACTCTAAAGGTATGGATTGGCTTACCTGTCTCGATTATATTCCTCCTTTGGTGGAAAAAAAGATACTTAGAGCCATGAAGTCAATCTGGGGACTTCTGCAAAATGCTGAAGGCCAGAAAACCAAATTCCCTTCATTTAGATAAGAGGTTTGAATATCCTGGCTCAATTCTGATTACATAGCAGTAATAGATAAAACCATAGGCCCCCTGCCAGAAACAAGAAAGCTTCCATCCATGGCTTCTGTGTTCAGCTCAGCCCAACTCCATCGGGCTCAGTCACTGTCCTCATCCACACATTCACACCCCTATTCTCATCTTCATTAAACCATAATTACTACAATGTTTTTCTCCTCCTCCTTTCTCTGCTCCTACCACAGATACATCTGAATCTTCAGAGGAAAGGAATACAGAGAAGCTGGTTCTAGGTTTCTTTAAGGAAAAGGATTTTTTGATAGAGCCATATGGTTTTGCTGTTTTTTTGCAGCCAGCAATCCCCCCAGAATGAAAGAATCCTCTAGCTTGGAGAGTCTGAATTCTGGGAAGCCTCTCTTTAATTCTCTGCACAGGAGAATCAGGAGGCTGAAAAGGAAGTTGAAGCAAGGCAGGGATTCCTAATGTTGTACTCCCCGAGTACAGGGTGGGCGGAATTAGAATGAGATGGAAGACCACTAGAGAAAATAGGGTACCTGAAGAAGCATTGGTAGGAAGTAGGAATACAGGAAAAACTACATTGGGGAGAAGGAGCAGGAGAAGACCGAGTAATAGAAAAAATTCTAAAGCTTAAGGGGCGCCTGGGTGGCTCAGTCATTAGCATCTGTCTTTGGCTCAGGTCATGATCCCAGGGTCCTGGGATAGAGCCAGCGGCAGGCTCCCAGCTCAGCAGGCTGTCTGCTTCTCCCTCTCCTTCTGCCTTTCCCCCATGCTCTCTCTTATGTGCTCTCTCTCAAGTAAATAAAATCTTAAAAAAAAAAAAATCCTAAAGTTTGAGTCTTTCAACCATCCTGAACCTTATGGTCCTGAAGGGATAAGCGTCCTCGTCTTAAGTTTGGCAAAGCGAAAAGGAGGTAAATGAAAGGAAAGCATGGAAGTCCTGGAAATTGGACTTAACCTGAGTTCTAAGGCAGAGCTGTTGCTTACTACCACCGGGAACCTGGGCAGACTACTTAAGCTTTCTGAGGCTCAGTTACATCTCCTGCAAAATGGAGATCATATCTGCCTCTCGAGAAGGACTTAAAAGTCTCTATCACCTGACAACTTCCCCAGTGACCCCTGATAAAGGATCCAACTTACTATATATAAATCACATTACAGACAGCAAGATACAGGCACATATATAGCACAAGATAGACGCTCCTGTCCCTACAAGTTTGTTAGCTAGTTTCCCAACATGAATGTATCCAAACTTGTAAATTTATTTTGCATAAATTAAAACAGATCAGAGGGTATTCCTGTTATAATCCTACCCATGTTAACTTTCCTACTTGCTTTAGAAGGAGACAAAGAAATAGTTCTCTAGATAGCCAATAAAATGTTTAAATAATCCTTCATGGACTGTGTTACATGAGACCATGTCACGCACCATAGGAAGTCAGTAGAACCGAGTGATACCCATTCCCAAACCATGAGAGAGCCTTATCACCTGCACTTTATTCAGGATGTGCAGATCAAAAAAGTCACTGGAGGACAAATACTCTCAGATGTCAAAAAGGCTCCTTCAAGTTCTTAAAGCAGCAGCATCCAAGGGTTTCCAAGAATTGCCCTCTAGAGCAAGGCAACGGAAAAACCGGCAGTCCTTCCTCTTTCGTATGCAAACAAAAGCAGCGACATTTGCAACAGGCTTCGGCTCTAAATTCGGTACAACTCAATTGCCTTAAAAGGACAGGCTGAGGAGCTCCTGGGGGGCTCAGTCGGTTAAGCGGGTTAGGCGGCTGCCTTTGGCTCAGGTCCTGATCCCAGGGTCCTGGGACTGAGCCCCAACTCGAGCCCCACATCGGGTTCCCTGCTCAGTGGAGAGCGCCTGTTTCTCCCTCTCTCCCCCCCTCATTCTCGTGCTCTCTCTCTCTCAAATAAATAAAATCTTAAAAAAAAAAAAAAAAGGACAGGCTGAAAAAAATTGGGTAAAAGACTTACCTTGCCTTGGGAGAAGGTAATTTGTTTTTCTAACACCATGCTAACACTGCCTTTTTTTCTGGTCCTAGCCCCAGTATAACCTGAGGTAGAACTGCCACATCAGACAAGGGCATCTGTGTCTGTGCCCTCAATGCCAGCAATTTGACAATTGCTGAGATTTGCTACCAACAGACATTACTGAGCGTAGGATAAGGGTTTTTTGTCCCCTCCGTAAAGCAATCTCCTGTTAAATAAGCAAAAACCAAAAGCTAAATTCAAAAAACAACAATTTACACTACAAAGTACTTTTCCTGTGCATCCATAACTCTAAATATAGAACTCTATTTTAAACAAAAAGAGGGAGAGAGACTCCCAGGAAGTTACTTCATGAATGCTGTATGTCTCTTTAATAACTTAATTGGTTTACTATGTTTTTTAAAATTGGTAATATATTCATATGGTTCAAAATACATACATACAATACATACAATATGGTTCTCTTTGCACACCAATGTTCCCAGCAGCATTATTCACAAGAGGTGGAAACAACTCAACTGTTCATGATGGATGAATGGATTTAAAAAATTCGATATATACATACAATGGAATATTATTCAGTGTTAGAAAGGAAGGAAATCATATGATATATTGCCTCAAGGTTCATATGGATGAACCTTGAGGACATTATGCTAAGTGAAATAAGCCAGTCACAAAAAGATGAATACTATACGATTTCACTTACATGAGGTACCTACTGTAGTCAAATTCACAGAGACAGAGATTAAAATGGCAGTTACCACGGGCCGGGCAGGAGGAAATAGAGAGCTGTTGTTTAACTGGTATAGAGTTTCAGTTTTGCAAAATGAAAAGTTCTGGAAACCTGTTTCACAATGATGTGAATATATTTAACATATACTGAACATATGTTTATATATACTGAACATATATTTAACATAATACTGAACTGTACACTTAAAAATGGCTAAGATGGTAAAGAGTAAAATCGAATAAAACTTAACTTTAATACTTTTAAAAGTATTTTATTATTTAATGGGCTAATAAAGAAGCATATAAGTGACTATTAAAAAATAGCTAAGGGGTGCCTTGGTGGCTCAGTCAGTTAAGCAGCTGTCTTCAGCTTGGATCATGATCCCAGGGTCCTGGGATCGAGCCCTGCATCGGGATCCCTGCTGGATGGGCAGCCTGCTTCTCCCTCTCCACTGCTTGTGCTCTCTCACGTGCTTGTGCTCTCTCTCAAATAAATAAATAAATAATATTTTACAAAAATAAAAATTAGGGGCGCCTGGGTGGCTCACTCGGTTGAGAGGCTGCCTTCGACTCAGGTCATGATCCCAGGGTCCTGGGATGAGCCCCGCGTTGGGTTCCCTGCTCAACGGGAAGCCTGCTTCTCCCTCTCCCACTCCCCCTGCTTATGTTTCCTCTCTCACTGTGTCTCTCTCTGTTCAAATGAATAAATAAAATCTTAAAAAAAAAAAAATTTAAAATGTTAAGTTGCTGGGGTGCCTAGGTGTCTCAATGGGTTAAGCCTCTGCCTTCAGTTCAGGTTGTGATCTCAGGGTCCTGGGATCAAGCCCCAAATAGGGCTCTCTGCTCAGCAGGGAGCCTGCTTCCCCCTCTCTCTCTCTGCCTGCCTCTCTGCCTACTTGTGATCTCTCTCTCTGTCAAATAAATAAATAAATAAAATCTTTTAAAAATAAAAAAAAATAAAAAAACAAAAAATAAATAAAAATGTTAAGTTGCTTAAAAATTCAAAAGGTTCCACAGGGGCACCTGGGTGGCATAGTCGGTTGAGCGTCTGACTCTTGGTTTTGGCTCAGGTCATGATCCCAGGGTCATGGGATCAAGCCTCACATCAGGCTCCCAGCTCTGCATAGAGTCTGCTTGAGATTCTCTCTCCTTCCGCCCCTCCCTTTTGAGATTCTCTCTCAGCCTCTGCCTCTCCTGCTGTTCGCTCTCCCTCTAAATGAAAATACATAAATCTTTTTAAAAAAAATCAAAAGGTTCCAAGGCATATGGGGTAAAAGTGCTTTCCCCACCCTTATCCTCACCTACGCAATTATCCTCTCCATGGGCAATCGACATTACAAATTCCTTGTAAGTATTTCCAGAGATAAATTAAATATTTTCAAATGCATATACTCTTCTCTCTCTCTCTTCTTTTTTTTTTTTTTTTTTTTTTAAGTAGGCTCCATGCCCAGCATACAGCCCAACACAGGACTTGATTCAGGACCCTGAGATCAAGAACTGAGCTGAGATCAAGAGTCACACCCCTAACCAAATAATCCACCCAGGCGCCCGGTTCTTTCTTTTTTTTTTTTTTTAACACAAGTAACTTGCAATATACATATCCTGTACTTATGAGTATCTTTGGAGAGGACTCTATACTATCACATAATGAATTTCCTAACTTTTTAAAATATTTTATTTATTTATTTGACAGAGAGAGACACAGCAAGAGAGGAAACACAAGCAAAGGGAATGGGAATGGGAGAAGCAGACTACTCACTTAGCAAAGAGCCTAATGAGGGACTCCATCCCAGGACCCTGGGATTATGACCTGAGCTGAAGGCAGATGCTTAATGACTGAGCCACCCCCTGAATTTCCCAACTTTTTAAGCCTACATGATATCCTATTGTTTGTATGTCTGATGTGTATACAAACAGTCCCCTGATAATAAACATTTAGGTTATTCCCAATTTTTGTTATTACAAACCGGGCTACAACTGTGCCCAAATTAATTCCTAGAAGTTAAATTTCTGGATCAAGGGTAGCTACTTTATTATTTGTTGGATATCACCAAGGGCTGTCCATAAAGTCTGTATCAATTTACACTCCCCCTCACAGGTATCGGAGTTCCTATTTCCCCATGCCTCAGAGTATGTTTGTTTTCTTAGTTCATTTAAGTTAAAAAAAAAAAAAAAAAGGAAAGGATACAGAAGAAAGTGTTACCTAAAACTGTCTCCTGTGCATCGTTCCACCTGAGTGCTTAGAGAGTGCCTAGCAAATGTGGCCTGACCTTTTGATGGGACACAATTAGGCAGGTGACAGATCTCACTGGAAGCAGTGACGCACCCCTGGCCACCCCGCACACACCTTCCCCACTTCATTGCTTCTCAATCTAGCACCATAGATCAGCCCCAGCTCTGACTGACCTGCTCAGGGTGGTAACCGGAAAGTCAAACAACTTTGGTTTTCTCCGAGACTGACAAATCATTCTCTAGCCAAACAAGCTACTTCAGAGTTGATCTCGCAAAGTTCCCTGGATAAATGAACCGGCTCTGAAAGAAACCGGCTTCATTGATAAGCAGTTCCCCAAAGATCCAGAAAACACGTGAGAGAGTTTTCCATTGACCTGTACCATGAACAAACTCTCACGACCCCACAAATGAAGCAAAGCTTTTAAAGAAACCACCTGGCTGACACTGGGTGATATACATGTATTTGAATGCATTATTTTTTTTAATCACCCTCAAAATTATTTTAAAACTTTGAGATCCTCGACAGCATTATAATTGCTTTTTCTCTATTACCCAAAAAGAATTGTTATAGCATCCTAAAGCATATTTTCTTCGCTTTTCCAGTAACATCTGTTACAATACTACTTCCTTCGTGGCATATGTACACATCATTTCCACGGTCTCCTTTTCTGCTTTAAGTATATGCAAGCACTAGTTAATACAAAAAATCAACTTTATTGTGGTATAACGTACATACAGTCAAAGACCCCTGTTTTAAAAGTGCATTTCCATGAGTTTTGGCAACCTTGATTGGTGCCTTCACAAGGAGATGCAGCTCTCCTACCCTGCTCTAGCTATCTCACACGCATACAAACATGGGCTCCAGCCCTTGAAATGCAAGAATTCCCTGCCCAGCTCTGCAGGCAGATGGCAACCCACATCCCCTTAAGCACTCTCAGAGCCCAGGGGGTTATTATTAAGAGAAGCCATATTCCATATTCCATCTCAACACCTACAGTCACGGGTGAGAAAGCGGTCTTGCCAAACCTAATGTTCGCTTACCTGCAGCAACACAATGTTAAAAGGATGTACGTTTTTGCCTTTCAGGTTTGTTTGGTTTTTTTTTTGTTGTTGTTGTTTGTTTATTTACTTGAGAGAAAGAGCAGAAGGAGAGGAAGAGGGAATTTCCAGCAGACTCTCCACTGAGCTTGGAGCTGGACATGGGGCTCAATCTCATGACCCTGAGATCATGATCTCAGCCAAAACCATGCTTAACCTACTGAGCCACCCAGGTGCCCCATGAGGTATTTTTACACAGTCATTCTCTCTCTCTCTCTTAGCCAACCTAAAACAGCTTCAGGGGTTTCTTAAGGGTTCCAGAACCCTCTCCTACCCTGCTTCCTCTGCTCCCAGGCTCCCCAGCGGGCCTCTGAAGCAGCCACTCTGTATGTTTTGACCTGGGCAGAGTACTGTGGCAACTACCTCCCAGATCTCTACTCAAATATTTGCCAAGTGCCCAGCATGTGCCTGGCACTTAAATATGACTAAGACTCTGTACCTGCCCTCAGTAAGGTCACATAATTCCATTAATGCAGTCTAATTAATGATGTCAACGGTTGTTTCAGGGTCAGGCTCATATTGAACTTGGAATGAATTGAAGTTCATATACATTGCGGTCAAGGCGGAATAACTCCTTCCAACCTAAGTGCACAGCTTTACAGAGGCCCTTGTTAGCTTTTCGTACTTTGGTTTTTGTCTTTTCCAATAACCAATATAAGAACTCTGGCAAGATTAAAAAAAGAAAAAAAAAGAACTCTGGCAAGATATTAACTATTGTTAAAAACAAGGCAGTTAATACTTCATAAAAAAATAAAACTGTTCTCTTATTTCTTCTTATTGAAATTGAAACTAGTTTCTGAGGTGAAGAGTTAGTCTGTGTGGTTTTACCTATGGCTGTAAATATATTATTTACATGAAAGCCAAGCTGTGTTGTACCATTTCACAGTATTACAAAATTTGAAGGCAAATGAGGGTTTAACTTTTCTTTTCCTCTTTTTTTTTTTAAATTGTAGGTGCTATGCTTTTCCTGGTCAACTCCTACTACTTACCCTTCCAGACCAAATGCAGATGACCACACTGAGGTGAAGACTTCCAGATTCCTGGACAGAAGAAAGAACCACTTCCGTTTTCTCTCTTTTCCTCTTAGCTCATTACTGCAGCATGCTGCTGGGTCATTTACCCATTTTCATGTCTGTTTAGGGTCACCAACCATCCCTGTGTATTGCGGACTGCCCTAGGTTTAGCACTAAAAATCTGTCAGGTCCTGGGAAACCCCTCAGTCCTGAGAAAATCAGAAAAATATGTCACTCTACACGATCCTGAGTAGCTGCTTAACAAAATAGCCATCTTTTATGGGCCCAAACCAACTACTTCACAAACACTGCCTTATTTTTGTAATATAAGACAACACTGAAAGTAGTTAGGATTATCCCATTTTATAGAAAAAGAGGGGCGACTGAGAGGTAAGTAATTCGCCCAAGATCATAGGGTTACCTGAGACTGAATGAACGTTCGCCTGTCATACCACCACGCTGTCTTGCCATCGGAGGGCCCAGTGGCAACTCCAAACAGCAGGCCCTCAATAAATATCATGGAATCAGCAATCACTTGTCATCATGCTTCTATCCCTCAGCATCAGCTAATATGCCAGTGCTGGTCCTTGATAAAGTTAGCAGGCATTAACAGGAGGGGTCACGGGATAGGAGGAAAAGATAAAAAAAAAAAAAAAAAAAAATTTATTCACATGCAGTGTTTTTTAAACTAACTTGCTTTTAGGTACGTGCCACCTACAGAACATGCTGAAGATGTGAATGCCAGCAGGCTCCACATGCCTCACGTTCTCACGCAAGGATAACACGGAAGATTTCATGAAGACTTCTCAGCAAGGAGGGGCTCCTTGGAGGTTAGCTCGTCATTTTTTGACCTTGAAATTTGGGAAACATCACTCACTCCAGCACCTTCCTACATGGTATGGGTTACATTTCACAATTTAAATACTGTGTGCACTCACCCAGCATTTTTTTTAAAAAAACATTGTTGTGGTTGTAACTCTGATGACCAGAAAATCATATCCTCCATTTTTGGACTTTGAACTTTTTTTTCCCTAACCAAACACCAAATTCTCATGCCAGGTTACAGGGGTTAGGAAGCAACCTTTCCACTCCCACAAGTTAAAAGAAGTGGAACTCTAGGGACCATTTCTCCCTATTTTAAAACATAATGTCCAAAGAGAGAGTTCTAGAGGCAAGGGTGAGTTCTGAGAAAACAGCCAAAGCACGCCCCTCCCACCCCCACACCCAGCTACCCACCCCCAGCTACCATTGTATGGAGATGCTTCTAGCAAGCTATCTGGGTCAGGCCCTCCCAGAGGCTCTGGAGCCAGTTGCCCCTCCTCCCCTGGGGGGTGCCGTCTGGCTCCCCTGAGAAAGGGAGGGGGAAACTAGGAGCCACAGACCCAGCCCCGGCGCCACTTCCATGGTTAATCAGTGTACCTGGGATGTGTATTTGGCTGGATCCCCCTGGGGACCTTCCCTGGCCACCCAGGGTCAGAGGATAATTTAAAAGCTCTTCAAAGCCGGGACCCTTCTCAGAACCAGCCTAAGACTGGAAACCTGGGAGGGACAAGCTTTACTCTTCAAAGTGAGAACAAATGTGAAAGGATTTAGCACTTAGTAGGTAGTCAATAAATGTTAACTTTGTTTCTCGGGTCTGGGCTTCCCCTCCTCCGCAAAAGCCATCTCCATCCAAACCTGATCCTGGCCCTTCCTGAAATTCCACGAGGCCACAGGTCGTTTGCATTTTGAACTAGTGGTTGCCATTTCCTTTACTTTGCCAGCAGAAAGCAAGCAGACCCTTTCTCGGGCTTGATTTGTAAATGGAGCAAGAGAGCACACGTTTGCCACCGTTCCCAGTTCTGCCATTTCACAGAAAATATTCAATTGTGCCCATTACGATTGTTATTTCTAACCTCAGCCCTCAGGACAAGAGGACTCTCAACTTAGGGAAGCTGCTGCAAAGTCTCCATTTAAGCCCTTCTGGGCTTCCCGTGTCTCTCCTGGACGCTGACCAGGTATGCGCTTTCAATACACCCTGCACGTGTGCCGCCGCAGACCCGCGCAGGGCGCAGTGCTCTCTGGCTCCGAGGCACCCACACGGTGCCAGCCCCGGTCCAACCCATCTCCACTGCTGCAGTCCCTCCTTTGTGCCGGGTGTGAAATCCCGACAGGAGAATCATCTGCCACTCGGAAGGATCCTCCAACTGGGCCGCCAAATGGCCCAGAAGATCTTGGGCCCTCGCCAATGTAATCAGCTCCCTGCTGAGGACTCCAAGGAAGGGCCGAGAGGAAATGGGAGCAGAAACCCCGCGATCGCTAACGCTGTCCACCAAGGGCTCCCTCTCAGCTCTCCAGTGAGCCTGTCGGCTTCCCGCAGTCACCTACAGATGGGCATGGCGGGCTCGCACATACCCGACGTCTGGGGCTTAATGGGGACACACTCAGATCCCTGCCACCATGCAGTCCTCTCTTTTCAGAAAAACATCAGAAAGCAGACTCGCCCCCGCTTAACAGAATCTGGGCTCTTTGGGGCTGTGACCTGCACCGCCGCCAGCGTTCGGCGCCGCCAGCTTCTGTCTTCCAGTTTGCTTTCCTTGGGAACTCACGCGTTCTGCCCCTTCCCCACCGCCCGCCACCCTACACGCACACTTGTGAAAAATTAAATGCTCCAAACAGTATTCAGGACAGCCTGCTCCAGTACCCAGCCCAAGTGCTTGCGCTCAGTACTCACCGAGATTGGGGTGTCGGGCAGCGGGGTTGGCCCTGCCGGGCAGGCTGTGCAGGACAGGGCTGTCGAAGGGGCCGGCGGAGGCGGCGGCGGCCGCGGCCCAGGACGCGCCCACGTCGGCCATGTAGGCGGGATAGGGGCTGGAGTAGGAGCCTGCGAAGCCCGCGCGCCCGTACTGCTCGCGGCCGGTCAGGCCCGCACCCGCCGCTCCGCCACCGCTGCTGTAGGCCGCGGCTTCCCGGGCCGCGGCGGCGGCGGCGGCGGCCGCCAGGGACCCCGTGGTTCCCGGGAAGGAGAAGCGCGGCGACACAGGCGGGGGGGTGTAGGCGGCTCCCTCGGCTCCCGCCTGACTCCAGCCCGGGCTGCCCTGCTGGGTTCCGGGCCCGGCCGCCGACGGGGCCCCGCCGGAGCTGCCGCCAGAGGTGGCTCCGGACGCGGCGCCCCCGCCTCCGCCCTGGAGATAAGACAGGCCCAGCACAGACGAGGGCACCCGCGGCGTGGGCACGTAGACCGGCGAGGACGCAGCGCCCGCGCTGTGCATGAAGGCGCCAGGGCCGCCCGCCTCGTAGGCCCCGGGAGGGGGGCCGTGGTTGGCCGCCATGGCCAAGCTCTGGTACATCGCCCCCGCGAGCTCTCCGCTTCGGAGTCCCCTCTGTCACTCGCGAGTCAAGGCGCAATGCGGGGAGAGACAATAATAATAACAGAAAAATAATAATAGTAATGTACAGGTGAGAGCCTGTCACAGAAACGGAGATCAAAAATCAAAAGTAAAGAAAAACGAATCTCTCAAAAATATATACGTATTAAATCCAGCATCGAGCAAAAAAGACTCTAGGCTCTTGTTTATAGGAAAATCCCAAATTGAATTTTTGGTTCTTCCTGGAGGTGCTGGAGGAGGAGCTGAATCTACCCCAGGGCCTAGAGATCCCGAGGGCCTACGAGTGGCAGAAGACGCGGGGTAGTGCCTGGGCGCCTGCGTGGGGCACCGGCCTTCGGGTCACGCCGGCGGCCGTCGCTGCGCACGGTCTCCTGGACACCCGCAGAAGCCGGCGTTGGGTGCAGTAGGCTGGTTCCAATGCGGAGGGACCGGTTGCGTCCTTCTCTCCTAGATTTAGCAGGTCCTAAAAGAGGAACAACGAAAAGGGGAAGTTCATCAGGAGCCTCGCTGTGCTCGCGGTTGCTTCTCTCGAACTGCTAACCCAAGAGAACGTCACTCCCTCGAAGCCTGCGGCTTCCAAGGAAGCTGCAGTCTTTGTTTTGCGGAGGCCCGGGGTCTGGCTGCTTCGGGAAAGCCTAGGGAGGGCAGTTTTAGGGACAGGGGGCTTCACGGTTATTGGACAGGTAATTATTGGTTGTGACCCAGGTCATTTTTTTGTACTGCTTGTCAGGAACGAATTTAATTTTACCTTATTTTTCAAGCATATTCTTGTCACAGTATTTTCTAAGTTCAAGGGTTTCCGGCGCTGTGCCTGGGACCCAAGAAATATCGCTCATCTCTGTCCCGCCTAACCCAAAGCGTCCCGGGCTGTGAAAAATCTTTAGATTGCCCATGAAAGACAAAGACAAACTTTATAAAAACCAGCAACCTAAGAAAATTTTGTTTGTAATCTTTTTTTTTTTTTAAGTAGAGGTAGAGTCTAAATGTTTATACATGAGCACAGTGTCTGCTAAATCTCTGTGAAAAGGATTGTGAAATCTCTTATGCATCCACACACTTTACCATGCAGAACTCAGATCAGATGAGGTATTTGTTTCCGTGCAAATAATTATATTTTAGCAATGTTGCAGATTGGGTATCAAAACCAGAAAAGTGAAAGGGATGTCCAAGTTCACTTTACAGAACTACTCACTGGGCCATTCAGATTCACCGAATGGGTTTTTCCATATAGAATCCCTGGTCCACCCATGTAGTGAATCAGAACACCAATGACACTGCTTGAGGGGGAAGAACCATTCATAGGACTTCATTATATCCTTGTGTCCTGTGTTTTTATTTTCTCAGGCCATTTTTCTGATAAAATAAGAGCTCTAGGTTCTGAAGCACCTGTTCTGTTCCAGGTCCTTTTTGTCACAGCTCCACTAAGAAAAAGTATGTTGCCTCCATTTACAAAAGATGGAACTGAAGCATCAGAAAGTTTTGAAACTTGCCAAAGATCAAAATACAATTAAGGGGGGGTGGGGGACTGAATCTGTGGGCCTTCAGGGTTTGAGGCTCACCACTAGACTCCCACTTTTCTCCTTAAGATGAGGCAGCCACTTTTAACAGTGGTTTCTTTTCCATTGCAATAGTAGGATTAAAAATATTAACTGACTTTATTACACTAAATCTAGGCTCCGTCACTTACTGAATGGATGACTTTAGACACATTATTTAACCTCTGTGCCTCAGTTTCCTCATTTGCAAAAATGCAAATGTTAAAGGTATCTATCTTATAGAGTCACTTGAGGATTGTGAGGATTATAAACTAATATATATAAAGCACTTATAACAGGGTTTTATAAAACTTATAACAGGCACAAAGTTATATATAATTGTTGGCCATTATTATTACAGATTTCTAGTGTGCCATAAGACAGTGCCTCAGATATAATCATACTATAATAAATGGGCATCTTAATTATTGTAAAAAATTATGAAAATGGAATTTCTAATACACACTATATAATGCTTTTAACCATTTTTGCAACATCACTAATGATAATGGAGTTAACAGCACTGTATTCCACAGTCACATGTTAACTGCTAGATGGTTTATTATTTGCTTTCAAAACTATGCAATAAATTATTGGTTTGTTCGACATTTCTCTCCAGTAAGAAGTCTGGCTAGAGAGTGGATACAAAAAAATTTCATCTGACGGGTACCTGGCTGGCTTAGTCCATGGAGCATGTGACTCTTGATCTGGTTGTGAGTTCAAGCCCCATGGTTGGGTGTAGTGATTAACTTAAAAGTGAATTGTTTAAAAAAAAAATTGATCTGAGATCACTAACTTCACACTTTGAAAATGAAGGAAAAAAAAAATAGTACCTCATAGAAATCTCTGGGCTTCAATAAGTAAATACATAGGCTTACCTTGATAAAATATTCAGTATTTAATTTTTACGTCAAATAGTTGACCTATTTCATTGTATTTTCTCTAATACTCAACTTCTGCAGTTCTAAAACATAGCGTCATACTTTTTTCTCACATAACTGCAGGAAAGGAAGATTTATAATTTTGTGAGACAACTTCCAATATACATACAGACGCTAATTTACAAGCTTTAAAATGTAAATGCTAAAAATGCCATAAATCTAGCATTTGTCTTTATTACATGCTCTGCCTTTACCTGGCTGTTGGATTACTGAACAACAGAAGGTGGAGAAAATACCCCTCAATACCTTTCTGGAAAGATGAGAAATCATTCTGCTTGTTTCTATTATTAAGCCTCGGTTCAGGCATCCGCGGAGGTAGCACAGGGAGCTACTGAGAATGGCAGGTCCGGCCTCACCATGGGGGTTCGGGCCTGCTCCCCTGTGTTTCTTCTCTTCCTGACCACGCGTTCCAGTTCACCTCAAATTCACAGACCAAATAGGAAATGCTTTCTTCGTGATTTAGCTCACAGCCCTTTTCCGATCTATTTCTGATTGCAGAAATAGATTTCAATAGAAATATTGGGAGGATTGAAAGCTTGCCCTAATGTCCGCGTCTACATACAAGTCACTCCTGCTCTTTCGGCTCAGCTCGCGTCTCCGTTCTCGGCCTGCAGCGCAGAATACTGTCACACAGGAATGCACCACACTGGCCAGCAATGATAAAATTGGCCGCTGCTGGGGAACGTGGAGACTCAGCAGTCTGGGGGTTATCCCAATTGAACCTTTCTTTAAAAGCCTGAAACCTGCTCCTGGTTCCTGGCTGTCCATTCCTTTTCTGGGGAACACAGGAAATACTTTCCTGCGGCGCTTCCCCAACCTTCCCCATACAGCCACCATGCTGCCCCAAATCCTACCAGCCCTGGGTCCCTCTCCACCCTGTTTCCCAACCGAAAGGTCTCTTCTTTCCCACAGCCTGGTGGCAGTTTACCACCCAGCCGTCCTCCTCTCCCCTGAAGGATCCCCTGACCCCCAGCCCAAAGCCAAGCGACATAATACTATGGGTCAAGACTGCTAACCGTGGCTGGCGGAGGGACGTCACTGCTTTCCTCCCGGGTTCCGGCCCTCAGCTACTTTCGCCCAGAAGTAGCGTGAGTGGGTGGGGTTGTTAGCTTCGTGGGTGGTGTTTGACTCCCTGGACCCCAGTCAGGAAAGCCAGGAGGCTGACCAGAAGGGCATAAAAAGTCCAGGCGCTCGGTAGCCGTCCCCGACTTGGAAGCGCCTCCCCGGGGCCCGAGGCCCGAGGCCCATTCGTGCTGCCTCCCATCGCCACTCTGAGTCCCCGGAGTCCCGACGGGCGACACTGCACCGTCTGAGCCCCTCCGTGCGGCCTGTCCCAGGTCAGTTGGTCAGTGTGATTTCGCACGGACATCATCCCCATCCAGGCCCTGGCCTGGGAGGTGCAGAAACAAGGGCTGGAGAATATATACGCGGGGGCGGGGATTAAAAACGTTCAAGTTTACACACACACACACACACACACACACACACCCAAAACCATTTCGAATATCCCTCTTCGCTTTCCCTCTAAATCTTACTTCGCTTTAAGAGGCTATTAAGCCAATGCCCGAACTTGAGCAGTCTTTGACCAATTTGGGGGCGGAAGGAGTGACCAACGTCTCCTTTCCATCCACCAGTTACCTCTGTACTCCCAGGCAAAGAGCGCAGAGCAGCTCTGAATTTCGCTGACGGCGGGAAAGAGCTTGGCGACGGAAGAAAAAGCCGTACCTGCCGGGACTTGAGCTTCCTGGAGGGCCCGCGCGCGCTCCCCTGGGCGCTCCGGGAGCTACGGCAGCGGCGGTGCCTCTCGCGGCCACTGTGCCGGCCGCCTCCGCTTCCCCCAGCTCCCAGCGCGGGTCCCCTCGCCCCTGCGCTCGCGTTCCCGGGCGCTGACTGGCCTGTGAGAGTCACGTGCAAGGGCGGGGGGCGGGGGTGCGCCGCAGAGGCTGCACCTCGGCTCCGCGCCGGGCTGCGAGGCTGTACAAAAAACTCCCCCAGCAGGCAAAGTCCAGGCGCACGGACCTCGGAAAATGCTAAAGTGCCACTGCCGGGGCGCGGGGCTTCACCCACCGCCGTGCCTGAGGTCGATTCGGTTTGCAGTTTTGCCCAGCGTCAGCTTTATTCAGGAGCTCCCCTCTCCTACCTCCTCCCTCCCCCCCCACCCCCCACCCCCGCCTCCGGGTGGTCTGGGTCCTGCCGCAGCCCAGGACTCGCAGGACAAGGGGCGGGGCTGATAGAAGGAAAGGTGACCTCTTGGGCGAGACCCCTGACCGGCTGTGGAGCACAGGGTCACCAGGAGAGGCCGGTTGGCTGCGAGTCTCCGGGAGGTAGTGGACAGTGGGGATCCTGCTAGCCCCGGACTGGGAGTGGAAAAGACCCAAAACCTGGGATTGGCCCACTCAAGTGAGAACGCAGTGACGGAAGCTTCCCTTTCGACTTCTCGGCAGCCTGGGGAGTCCGCGAGGCGGCCTCTCCAGCCCTCAATTTTATGTATCTATGCAAAACGTGCACCCTTTCCTGGCGACGCTTCCCATCTCCTACGGCCTCCCAGTTTCAGATCTTTCCGTTTTCCCTGCAGCTGCGGCGCGGCTGCACCAATCCAAGGGACGTGGCGGGGGTTTGGGGAGCTTGGCAGTCCAGCAGGAGACCAGGAGTCTTCCAGGCCCCTCATCCCCTTCCCTAGAGCTGGGGGCGGGGAGGGTGGCAGGTCTGAGTCTGGAGTCGGCGTCAGTGCCTAGAGGCCCCAGCGCAGCGGGGCCGCGAGCCGGAGAGTCCCTCAGACAGGTCTAAAGGTTAATAGAGCAATCACAGGGCCCTATTACCGCGTAAAAATAACCCATCGATTACCGCAGCCTTCAGCCCCAGATAACAGCCGGCCGGTGGCTCTCACGCTTTCGGTTAAACTTTTTTTTTTTTTCCTCCCCTAAAGCCGAGTTTTTCTCTCTAGAGCAGGTTTTTCATACCAGATTAGAGGGGTCGGGAGGGGGCCGGGATACCACCCTGCACGAAACCCGTGCGGCTGCGAAGGAAGGGTAAGGGGTTACGCCAGCTTCCGCTGTTGGTAATCAGCAGTGGATTCCTGGCCTGCGCGAGGGCAACCCGGGCGCAGAGGATGAGACTAGGACGCGGGGCTGATTGGAAGGAAACCCCCAAAGGGATTGTGGCCAACTCGTGGGGATTCTCAGGAAAATCCCGGAGGAAGGACTGATCGCGGCTGCGCGGGGACTTCTCTTTCCTGAGCGAAACTTGCGGAGGTTCAGAGGGGCGCGAGCGCAGGAGAAAAAACTGAGGCGCGCCGCGGAGCCGTGGAAGGTCTGCGTCTGGGCTGGACGCACCCTCGCCGCCCCCACCCCGACCCCCAGGCACCTGCTCGCCTAGGCCCCTTCGCGCCCCGGGAACTTGGTCCGTTTAGGGACCCTGCTCCAGCTTCCCTCAACTCCTCGCCAGAACCTCTCAGAGTTTGGCGCTGGCAGATCCCAGATGTCTGGGAACTTAAGAGGGAGGAGGTCCTGGGGACCTGGGAGGCTGGAGCGGTTTGGGGAGGACACTCGGCGGGCGCACTTTCTAACGAATGGCGGAGAAGGGTACGCGATCCCTGCGCGGTCTAAAAGGACATCCCCATTGGCCTATGAGGGCTTTCTGGAGAGTTAAACGTGCGGGCTTGGACAAGCGGCAAGGTGTTCTAGCCTCTCTGTTTTCGGTGGGGATTTGTGGCTCCAGCAAAGCCCGAGGTCTCAGAGGTGCCTTCCACACGAGACCCTCAGAGCCGAGCCTGTGGCCTGTGGATTTTCTTAGCAACAAGCCAAGGGCTTGGGGCTTAGCATCTGGTGGAGCGGCCATCCAAGCGTCCTCACCAAAGCCAAGGACACAGACCACTTCCAGGCGGGCTTCTACCAGTAGTGCCGGATGGCCCGCGGCGCAAGAGTGTATGTGCTGAGGTTCGCTTTAGCTGGGTGCCCTGGGACGAGCTTCCCCCCTCTACTGCCCCAGCGGGCCGCCTGGAACTTCAGTCTCCTCCTCTGTGGAGGGGGGTTGCGAAGGGGGGGCACAGAACAGGCCCTGCCTGCTCTAAGTGGCCGTCGTGAGACCCTAGATGGAAGAGCTTGGTTTTTCTAAGCGCTCTTTGCTAGGAACCCCGGATTCACCGGGAGTCCTCTTCTGGCAAGGGACCCGACAGAGCTCTTTTACCCACACCCTACTCTGGCGCAGTTCAGGTGGGCTGAGGCCTGGGAGCCCTGAGAGATTCGCTCCTTCTAGGAATGAGCCTGGGATAGAGAAATTTATGTCTCCTGTGGCTTTTTTCTCTGGGCCCACCGCTCCAACTTTCTCCCCAAAGCATTTAGCTCAAGGACGGTCCAGAAGGTGATTGGCGAGCAGTCTGTTCTTTTGGGGTGTTTGATTTTCCCTCACTCCCTCCTCCGTCTTTCGGTCGGCCCCCTCCCTCGCTAGGGCAAGGCAGGAGCCCCCGCGTCCGCCGCGCTGTTGCCAGGAGCAAGGAGCATTTCAAGGCCTCGCTGGCCCGCCGGCTGGAGGAGGTTTATCGGCTGCCGCTAAGTTCCCAGGCTTCTCTCTCGCTCAGGAGGCCGCTGGGAAGGGGCGGGG
The DNA here is from genome assembly GCA_028534135.1 of Potos flavus. Classification (NCBI taxonomy): domain Eukaryota; kingdom Metazoa; phylum Chordata; class Mammalia; order Carnivora; family Procyonidae; genus Potos; species Potos flavus. The sequence continues at coordinate 44,803,632 of CM052899.1, forward strand.
TGGGGGGGTGCTTTGAGGTTCGGATTCTTGGCTATTTTTAAGGACATGTCCCTGGGCTGGCCTGTGGTGGTGGCCCAACCCCACTCACGTCCTCTTTCCGCTTTTCTTTCCCATAGTCAACAGGGAAAATTTAATACTGTAAAAATCTTTGATCTCTTTTTACTAAGGGCCTGGATCTAATGAAAAGTCACGTCATGAGATTTTAGACAAATAAGAATTACTTAGATGCACTGCACACTTTTTAAAAAATCTCCCCAGGACACAAGAATAAATTGGATTTTCTTGCTCCCTTAAGGCCTCGGGGACTTGAGCTGATTTATACCCTAGTATAATCACAGTCGTGAGACTGGACATGGTGTACAGAGGAATCTGAACTCTAGTTCCCTGAACAAAAGAGTTAATAAACTGTGGACGATGGAAATCACGGTGACACCAGCCAGGGTCTGCCCTCGCGGGGTAACCGGATTTCCTGGCGGGACCCGAGCCAGCTTATTGTAAACGCAGCGCAACCTCAGGTGCCAGAATCTCAGATTTTGGTTGGTAAAGCCATTCGGCACCCTGCGGAAATCAGCCTCCGCGGCCGCCTTACAAAAGCCAACAACGCCTGAAAAAACACGGGGCTCCCAAAGTCTTATAATCGGAACAAGAGACCCCCATATAGAGAGAGAACCAGAGAGGGGACTAGGAAGTCCCCCCTCGTCTTTTGTAACGAATTCTCTGAGATGCAGACGTTTCTCTGCGGACTTGGGCGCAAGGGCTCGTGACAGTCATGCAAAGTGACCCGCGCTGAACGTAGGCTGGCTCCGGTCCCCACACGGCCCTCGAATTCCCCCACCGGGCACGAGCGTTTCCTCCTCTGCGACTCCTAGTCCTCACTCGCGTGACCCACCCTGCCCCCTGTGCCACCCCCGCCTTGGGCGGAGCTGGGAGAACCAAATTGCGGAGCCGGGCTAGTCCCCGCTGACGCAAAATTGGAGAATGAATTAAGCTGCTAGACTACATAGACCTTTTTTCCCTCCTTGTGCTTGGCGTTTCAATACCCAGAATTCTTTGTGGGGTGGGGTTGGGGGTGTCGAGGACATAGAGACCCCCTCCCCCCTCACCGGAATGAGCTCAGCACCCCAGGAAGTGATCATCAGCCTCCCGCTAGCAGATGTGAGGAGAGAAGGCAGTAACGCTTTTTTGATTCTGTCTTGTTTTTAAAAATACTATTCGATAAGGCGCCTGGGTGGCTCAGTTGGCTAAGCTTGGAACTCTTGATTTTGGCTAAGGTCCTGATCTCAGGGTCCTGAGATTGAGTCCCTCTTCTGCCTCGGGCTGGGCGTGGAGCCTGCTAAAGATTCTCTCGCTCCCTCTCCCTCTGCCCCGCCCCCTTTCTAAAAATAAAATACAATAAAATAATTTAAAAATACTATTCGATGTTGCAAAGTGAAGCCAAGGTCTTGCTCACAGACCTCTCCTAAAGCCTCCTTGGTGCTTCTGGCCCTGAGGATCAGAGTTTTTGGCACACGCCCTAATATTTTATAGTCCTTTCCAAATTACCAAACACTCTCAAACTCCATTTTTTTGGAGGAAACAACAACATTGGGGAGCTAGAAGAAGGAAGAGACGGTATTACCGTCTCACACAAATAAGAACTCAGAGACCCAATGAGGTTAAGACAGTTTCCTGAGGTGGCAAAGCCAGTGCACTGGACAGTAGGTCTCAGATCTAGATTCCTGAGTCTCAGGATTGTTGTTTTTTTTTCCATTCTTATTTAATATTGAGTTTCTATCATGAAACTTTTTTCTAATTATTTTATTTTATTTTAAAGATTTTATTTATTTATTTGACAGAGAAAGAGACAGTGAGAGCAGGAACACAAGCAGGGGGAGTGGGATATTGAGAAGCAGAGCCCGATTTGGGGCTTGATCCCAGCACCCTGAGATCATGACCTGAGCGGAAGGAAGGCAGATGCTTAACGACTGAGCCACCCAGGCGCCCCTCTAATTTTTTTTTTAAGTAGGTTCCATGCCTAGCACGGAGCCCAGTGAGGGGCTTGAACTCAGGACCCTGAGATCAACGACCTGAGTTGAGATCAGGAGTCAGATGCTTAACTGACTGAGCCACCCAGGTGCCCCTGAAACACTTTTTTAAAGCTGCCTTTTGTTTTTCAAATATCTCTAAATTTCCTTTAATGAGTACGCCTGACAGAACTGCTTGTGTTCCCTGTCTCGCTGTCCCTCTCTGTCAAATATATAAATAAAATCTTTTTTTAGAAAGCCCATAAAGGGGGGCGCCTGCATGGCTCAGTGGGTTAAAGCCTCTGCCTTCGGCTCAGGTCATGATCCCAGGGTCCTGGGATCGAGCCCCGCATCCGGCTCCCCGCTCAGCGGGAAGCCTGCTTCTCTCTCTCTCTTTCTCTCTATCTCTCTCACACTCCCCCTGCTTGTGTTCCCTTTCCCGCTGTGTCTCTCTCTGTCAAATAAATAAATAAAACCTTTTTTTTAAAGCCCATAAACCCTAAAGCTATTCTGTTCCCTATTTTTAAAAAACTAAAATCCATTTAAAATAAAGCAGATCACATCTCATAATCTAAGGCTCCGGGAGAAGGGAAAGAAAAACGAAAAGGAGGCTCCACATTTTCATTAAATTCATGAAGGATGCCAGAGGCTTTTTAAATGGGGAGGGTGCTCCTCAGTCCCAGAGCAGCAGAGGACAGAACTGAAACTCGACCTCGGCACCCGCAAGTCCCGGCACTTGGGCCAGCGGGCACAGAGCAGGGAACCTTCAGCTTGCTGTGGCCACACTGAGCCCCTCGCACACGCCCCTTTCCACCTTCCCAGCCTGGCTCCCTCTCTCCCTCCTCACCCAAGAACCTTAAGAAAACTGCAGCAAAAGGGAGCTTCCTGCCCCCGCTGTCCAAGCTGTGGGGAGACCGGCTCCTGGACTGCAGACTCTCTGAGCTGCTCAGAGGGCACCTACTCTTGGGGGATGAAAACTGTCACTTCCGGGATCTCTCTTGGTGACGAGGGCCTCAATAGGTTCACTTGTAGGTCCTCCCTCCTCCTTCCCCATCAGGGACTTTTAGAAGTTGCAGCTCTGGCCGCGCTGCGTCCAGTGCAAGAACTCTATAAATGTTCTTGGAATCCATAAAATGTTAATTTGCTTTATTCATAGGCCTTATGTTCCCTGGAGTTATAAATTCGTTTATCCGGGGTTGGTTATACACTTCACTCCCCACACACACCCCAGAAGGTAAGCTCCAGAAGGGCAGCGACTGTGGCTGGCACTTAGTAGATACTCAATAAATGTTTGTTGAAGGATTAAAATTACAAAAGGGATTGCTAACGGCAGGTCTCAGGGCTGATGGGAGTTGGAGAATGGAACACTTCCCTCCAAGGGGAATGTGTCCCCTGGCACATGGTAGGTGCCCAGGGTCACCACCAGGACATGGAGGCCCAGGCTAGACACCAAGATTTGGGTCACTCGAGAGCCGTTTATCTGCTCTGCTCAGCCCCACCCTGGCCGACTGCAAATCTCCTGCCCAAATCTAAGTTGCCCCTAAGGAGACCCCGGAGTCCCTGGGCTCTGAGTCTGCAGAAGAAGGGATTTCCGGGAGCGGGCGTGCAGTCAGGATTTTGGAAGCTAAATTGGGCTAGACAACCCGATTAGGCACTGAGCCGGCGGCGATTGGCAAGGGAGGCCTGGGGCTCCCCAGAACAGAGACCAATGATGGACAAAGGACGCCAGGTGCGGCGTCTCCTGAGGCATGGAGGGCCCAGACCCATAAATTCTGAAAAGATGGAGAAAGCCAGCCAAACACTAGGACTGAGAAAAAACGAAGGAGAGGGGGGTATGGAGAGAGACAGAAACAAAAAGAAGGAGGGTTAGAGGGGAGAGACAGAGGAAGGCGGGCAGAGACGAGGACAGAGAAAAACCTAGGGAGCAAGTAGAGAGTGAGACAGGCCTGAGAAAGCTGGAGAGGGATGGGATCATTCATGTGTTCCTTCCTTCCTTCATTCTCTATTTGTTGAGAACCTACTCTGTGCCCCTGAACTTTCCAGGAGCTTGGATTTGGCATGGAACAAAATAGAGAAAATTCTGTCTCCAGGAGATTACATTCTATAAGAGGAAGCCAGACAATAAAAAAGTCAAATCTATAGAGTGTTAAATGGTGAAGTGTTATGGGAAAAAACAGAGCAGGGAATGGACATGCAGAGAGAGGAATTTGAGACGGAGACCAGAGAAAAGAGAGAGGGAAAGGAAGATAGGAGAGAAAAACACAAATCCAGAGAAAGAATCGAGATAGGAGTCAGGAGACGTAGCAACAGAAATAGAGATTGAGACCCCCGGGAGAGGAGAAATCCAGCAAGAGAAAAGGGAAGGAAAGCGCCAGGGCTCCAGCGCAGAAGAGGGGGAACCAGATAGGGACGAGGTCAATCCGGAGTCGAGGGTTCCCCCACCCCCACCCGGCCGAGCTCCGGAGGCGGGCAGTGGTGGTGACGAGGACACCAGGGGCTGGAGCGCTGCCAGACGTCAGACCCCGACACACATATCGGGGGACTTGTGCGGCCACCAGAGACATGATGTTCCCATCGCCAGCTCCGGCGCGTTTCCGCCCAGGCTGCCCCCTCCTCCGCAAGCCCCGGCACCCTTCCCCTGGCCACGGAGCCCGAGGTGACCCGGAGCTGGAGAAGACGCCCAGGCAGGCGCCGCGACCTGGCGCGGCAGAGCGAGAGACAGGAAAGTGTCAAGGAAGCAGAAGCCCAAGTGCGAAAACAGCGGGGGGGGGGGGGGGGGTTCAGGGAGGGGGCGGGGGCGGCAGGGGGTGCTGGCGGCTGGAGGCCTTGAGGTCCTTAACGCCTGTGAGGACCCACTCCACACAGGCCTGGTCTTCCCTGTAATGGACAATCGCTTCACACGCTGCCACCCCACAGTTGTAGCAGGTGCCCATAGAAAGTGGTCTGTTCAATCTTCTAACACCCATCCCGGCTTGGAGGTATTTATTGTTTGGGAATAATTGGTTTCTTCCATCAGCAGGAGGAAAGAGGAGGCATGGAGCTTGCAATAACTAGACTGACATATTTCTCTCCAAGGGTATGTACTAAACTCTGACCTGAGAGAGTAAGAAGAACGAAAGATCCCTGGCATTCCATTTCTTTCCCACCAGTTTCAACTTTCCTGCACATTCAGCTGGGTATCTGTGTGTTGGATTGAAAGACAAGGGTGCTCTACCTTTAAAGTTTGCTTTCTTCCACAACCCCAGGCCCTCTGCTGCAGAGGTGCTAATAAACAGCAAATTGCCACAAGGCAAGGAAGTACTGGGAGACAAAGCAAGAAGCCAAGGTCTGAGTGAAATGTAATGAATAATCAGCACCTAGATAAAGGGGAGCTTTTCACTCACGGAGGTGCAGAGCTAACCCCAGGAGTCTCTCCTAACCTTCTCCCACCCTCCCTCCCCCCATCTCATACCAACTCGCCTCCTGAGCTGCAGCCTTTCTCTGGTGAGGGGAAGAATCTCCCACCCACCCTCCAGAAAGTCTCCAGAGAAGCCCACGCTCAGCTTGGAGGGCTGAGAGCGGATAGTATAAGAGCTCATCAGTCAAAAGTGATCAATTTCTCAATTGCTGCTTGAGAAGTGTCTTTACTCCCTTTCAAAAGCCCTAAATTCTCATCTCCTTTCCCCCCTTTCTGAACCCCTCTCTGGTTCAGTAGCTAGCACACAGTCATTTTTCCCCAGATTCATTCATTCAATTCTTCTTTTTTCCCTCCCCCCCACCACACACCTCCATATACCACTATTATCAGGGACTCGGATATCTTCACCCCCAAACTCTTTGATTGTGGCTGCTCGGCAGACATATTCTTTGTAGTTTGCTTCAGGATAAGAAAAGCTCAATGTAAGTTATGTTTTAATCTATAAAAGAGGATTGCTGGTATCTTCAAAACCTACAGTTGTATACATAACTGACCCAAACTTGAAACCACACAAATGATCCTCAACTGGGAAATTTGAGACAGATCTCAGGACCTTCGATCCTCAACTGGGAAATAGATAAAAGGATATACATCCATACAACAGAATACTACTCAGGAATGAAAGAGAATGAAATGCCAGTGCACACAGCAACACGCGTGAATCCCAAACACACTAGGGCTGCGCAAAAGAGATCAGACTCAAAAGACTAAATGAATTCGTTTATATAACTTTGCCACAAAGATAAAACCATAGGGACGGCAAACAGATCAGAGGTTGTTGCCAGGGGTAGGGGGTGGGGGGAGAGGTGACTACAAAGGGGGAGGAGGCAATTTGGGCAGGTGCCTGAGCTATTCTGTATTTGGATTGTGGTGGTAGTTACATCATTTGTGTGTTTGTCAAAACTCAAAGAACTGCACATTAAAAAGGGTGAATTTACTGTAAAAAAATTTCATCTCAATAAATCAGATTTTTCAAAAAGCAGGGAGAAAACTGAGTATTGCTGGGGTAGGATAAGACTGTTCAGCCCTTATATTCTCTCTCTCTCTCTCCCCATCCCCACCCACTCTTGTGCATGCACCCATCCCCAGTCCTTAGTGAGACTCCACATCCCTGGTACATGTTCAACTCCCACCTAAAATATTTCAGAAGAGTGATTTATATACAAAAGAAAGCCTTGCATCTTTTTCAGAAAGATCCAGTTTCCAAGGCTGGTCCTCCCTATTGCTCATCCTTCCTGGAGGCCAGCAGGAAGTGCTACAGCAGTCTATCCTGGACACAGCTCCAGGGCCTGTTTCACACATGTCCCATGCATGCATTCGTGTGGGCTGCAGGGAGGGTTATTCTGTTCTCTCATCCAGAGAGTCCTGGAGCTAGGTATCAGAAGCTGAGAAACTGCTAAGTCACTTTCGGCAACACCACCATTCCCCAGGGAACCTGCAGACAGTGGAGGATGGAGAGCAAAAGACCCAGCTGGCCAGAACCCAGTCTTTCTAGGGAGACTGGGTTTTGTCCAGCTGTTCCCATGAGGCAAGAATAAGCCAAGGCGTGGCCTTGGGAAAAAATGGGTTTGCCCCTGAAAGTAGGACTGTATATCTGAATGGACTAAAGGAAAAGTATTTGCTGAAATGTGGCATTTCTGGTACACGATTCTTCTACTCAACCCACCCAACAGTTCTGCGGAATCTGTGGTATTGACTCTGATTCTTTTTTTTTTTTTTAAAGATTTATTTATTTATTTGACAGAGAGAGAGAGATCACAAATAGGCAGAGAGGCAGGCAGAGAGAGAGAGGGAAGCAGGCTTCCTGCTGAGTAGAGAGCCCAACGGGGCTCATCCCTGCAGTTTAGGAAGTGCACAGGGATGGGCAACCATTGGGTGGGTGGTAATGGGAAGACAGTGTGGCCCGTGGCAGATAAAACCACACTTTGTGCATGTATTTTATAGAAATCATAGTCTAGTGGACATCACAGGGGAGCCCAAAAGCCACTGATTGCCTGGGCCATAGGATGGCTCTGCTACCTTTCCTGCTTGATATAAAAGAGAGAGAGAGAGAGAGAGTTGATTTCTACTCTTTCCCAGAGTTGTTGATAATATCATTGTTTCTAATTCCCAAACCACTGTGGTCCTGGAGGGAAAATGAATGCTAAGGTTAACAGGCACCCATTGGTCATTGGCTTTAATCTCATCCTTTTCACTTGAATTAACAATCCAAAATACCAACACTAACAAAACACCATTATAAACAAAAACAGAACAAAATCCCACAAAATATTGTGTTTCCTGTTAGAAACAAAGCAAACAGTTTGGCTTTGTCAATTTCCCTGTTATTCTCAACCCCATCCTAGCAGAGCTTGCTAATTAATGAGTGGAAGGACCAAAAGGTGGGAAGGGAAAGAAAGAGGTGAAATGGATGCAGGAATCACAACTAGAAGAGGATGATGACAGGCAATATTCTGTGAAACAAGAAAGGAACCCTGGGGACCACCGAGGATCTGTCTGACCTTACTCCCTGGGAGGCCTTGGGTAAATCAAGGACAGGGTTGTGGGTCACAGTCTTCCTCTTATGAAATGAAATTGGACACCATGATCTGATGGTGCTTTCAGCCTCCATGTCTTCTGAACCTGAATTATTTGAATTCTCTTACAAATGTTGCAATTCATAGAGCGAACATTTATTGAATACTTACTATGTGCCAGGCACCCTGCCAACTTTGGAGAGATGTAAGGATGAACACAAGCCTCTATGTTCGAACTGTTCAGATCAGTGAGAAACGGTCCAGCAAACAGGCAACAGGAGAAAGTTCTGGAACAGATAAGTGCATGAAGAGAAACCATGTAAACTCCTTGTAGGGGGGAGAAGAGTAGGTGGGAGGAGGAAGTGAATGAATCAAGGAACTGTATTATTTGTCTGTGTAGGTGTCTCCCACCCCCTATACTTCTCCTCATTAACTATTGTCTTCCCAGACCTAGGGACAGAGCGGCCTGACTTGGGAGTAGGAATTGTGAGGACCCGGCACAGTTCGTGCACTGACAGGCACACCCAAAACTTCCAAGATGCACGACTTCGCTCATTTCGTACATTCGACTCCAAACATGCATATCGACATGGCTCCCGCAGAGTGCCAGTGTTGCCAGCGCAGCGTCGGGGTCAGAAGATGTGGGCTCTCTAGGTTCCATCACTACCCAGTTGTGTGACCTCAGGCGTGCCCAGCCCCCCACACTTCCCATCTGGCTCTCAGTTTCCTCATCTGTGAAATGTCCCAAGTTGTGCTAGATCATTTCTAAGCTCCCTTGCAGCTCATTAAAAACAAATGAACACATCCTTAAAAGACACTAGGATCAAGAGGTGGAATAAAGTTAAACATTTGTTGATTGATAGAAAAATGCTTCCTCCGAGCTACGCGGGTCTGTTTGGGGAGCGCGCAGAGTCGCCCGGCCTCCTGGTGAACGCGGGCCTCTCCCGGGTCTCGCTCCTCCGAGGGGGTCGCCGGCTCCCGGGCCCCGCGCCCCGCCTCCCCCCTCCGGCGCGGGGTGTCCTGCGCCTCCGCCCGCGCAGCCCGCGCGGGGCCGGCGTGATGGATGGCCGCGGAGCCGGCGGCCTGTCAGGCCTTATTGATGAGGTGCGCGCTGACGGCCGCCGCGTAACCCGAGGCGGCAGGAGGCGAGCGCGGGGCGGCCGGCGGCCGCAGACTCGGCGGCGCTCGGGGTCAGCCCCCGGCCGGCCGCGCCCGCCCCTCCGGCGCGCCCCGGCCCGGCTCCGCGGAGGGGGCGGCGGGTGCGGAAGCGCCTCCCGGGGTCTGGCGCCCCGGTGCGCGGGGCCCGCTTCCTCCCCGCGGCCGCCTCGCTTCCCGCCCCCCGCTCGCCCGCGCGCCTTCCCTCGGGGGCCGCGGTGGCGGCCTCGTCCGGGAGCCGGCACCTCCCCGGCGGGGCCCCCTCTCCCGCTCGGCCCGTGGCCGGACCTCCGCTCTTACCCGGGCGGCGAGGCCGGTGCAGGCGTCCGAGGCCGCGGTGACCGCCGGCGCGGCCCCCGGAGAGGAGTGCCTTTCCCAAGCGAAGGGGCCGCGCCCAGCGAGGCGGGACTCGGCCGCCGCCACACGTCTCAAAGGCGACACAGTTTAGGAGGCGAGTAGTCAGTTTCACGGCAATCACGCCGTTCGTGAGAGAGGTCAGGACGCCGGCGAATATTCCATTTGAGTTCATTAGACATTCATATAGTGATAGATAAGAGGATACGGAGATAAATAAAAGTAAGTACATCTACGCGTAAAGATGGTAATGTTCTCACGCGGCACCCCCCCCCCATGTTTGTATACTTATTTTCTAATTGAGCAAGTATTCTTTTACAATAGCAAAGACACTTCACTGGCTCTCCATGTGATACGACCGAACTTAGTTCATTCTCCCGCCTCCGGCTTAATTTCTCCCAGTTCCTCCTTCTTCCGTCTTGCTCTGCCTCCTCCTCTTCCCACTGCCCTTTCAGAACCAGGGGAAAGGCTGCCGGGCTCTTGGGTGGGCGGCTGACAGGCTGCAGAATAGGGGCAGGTTGCCTTAGCTCCTCTGCCTTCCAGTGAAAGCGCCCAAGGCCGCTTTCTCTGTCGGTGGCACGAAGGTGAGGATCATGGACAGGCTACCTGCAAAGCACCTTCAGCTAATGAGAATTAAAGGAGTAAATCAACACCGTAGACAACTTAACCCGAAGAACTAAGGGGCACAAGTTGTTGTCTTCCCACTTTGAGGCAGGGACTAGCCTGATAGGTAAAGGACCTGAATTCTGCATTAGATGTGACCTAAGAACTGGAAAACAGGTAGTCTTTTCTCTGGAGCACAGTGGAGAGAGTGGAGGTTGATGTGGCCCAAGAAACTCATTGGAGTATGCACCTTAGGCCAGGAAGGTCACGGTCTAGGCAGGAGGTGGTGGAAGCTCATTGATCTGAGGAGTCCCGAATCTTGGGTTCTAATTCGACAACTGCCACCCACTGAGTGGCCAGACTGCAGGCAAATCACATAACTTGTCCAAGCTTTAATTTCCTGTCTGTAAGATGAAGAGACTGAACCCCTTCTTACATCCACATTTGTAACATAGGGGGCTCCTGAAGTAGAGATCACCAAATCATGCCCTTCTGTGCCCCCCAAAGATTAGATACCAAGAGGCTCACTCCTGATCCTGCACAGTCGAAGGGCGGGTATGCCAGGCCTCTAAGGCTAAACCTAATCTTAGCCACAGATAATGAGCATGTTGAACGAGGAACCCAAAATATGAGGCCCGTCTGAGTGTGTATGATAAAAGGCTTGGACTGCAGATGAAAACTTCAATCCATTTACTAAGCAAACATTTATTGAGTAACAGCTAACAGTGGGCTATTGCTATATGCCAGGCATGGTGCCAAGTCTGTTGCATGGACTGATTAGCTCATTTACCCATTCAATCACTCTATTTCCCCCATTTTATAGATGAAGAAACTGAAGCACAAAGCTATTAACTCATCCAGCTTGATAGGCAACAGAGCCAAGATTCACAGGCAAGTAGTTTGCCTTCAGAATCCAAACACTGCCAATATGAACAAGGCACTGGTACTGTGAGGGACACAGAAGGGAAAAAGCAAGGGCTTTCTTTTTATACATCCTCCTTAAAAAAAATTTTTTTTTAAATAGTTTAAGCTTCCATTCCCAGAATCAATCCCTTTCCTCCCTCTGGTTTCACAACCTTTAACACATTGTATTTCAGTTTACTATTTCCATATGTTTGCCTGTCTCCACATCCCCCCTCTCCCAAATTTCACTCTTCTTGAGGACAGAAACCCTATATTTGATATCTTTGTATTTTCCATAGTTCCTAACAGGTAGTTGATGTTTTAAGAAGTTTGTTGGGCTAAACTGGGAAAATCAGAGTTTCAACTTGTCGTTACGTAGTGTAAAATCTCTCTCCTTTATGACTGAAGAAGTCATGTTTGACTTCAACCGAGTGCAAACATAGAAAAGCTCACGTGCAGGAGGCTCCAATGCACCTGTGGGTGGGTGACTATGGCTCCACGTGTGTACCTTTGGCTCACTTACTGGTCACAGGACAGCCTCTCTCTGACACTGACATCAATGTGGTGTGCTGGAGCTGCAAGGGACCTCAGGGATTCTGGTCCAATCCATTCATTTAATAGACGAGACAGTAAGGACTCAGAAAGGGCTGCCGACTTATCCAAAGTCACACAGCTATTTCATGGCAGGGCTGGGAACAGGCGTTCTGGGACCCTGGTCGTGTGCCCTGTTCTTCCATTTCAACATGCTGCTGTAGGAACTGCTATCTCCCCTCTATAAATCTGAACCCCAAGGCCACGCTTTCCTCACCCTGATATGATCACTGGGGTGAGAGGATCAGCGATAAGGCAGCCCTGAGCTCTGGGGTAGCACTGCTGGGCCCATCCCTTGCAGGAAGGTGGAAGGAGTGAGCCTGGCTCAGCCCCAGTGGGGAGAGGAGGGGTATGAGGATGTGGTCCAGGGTCTCAAGGAATCATAGACATTCAAAACTATAGTCATTCCATGCCCCTCTTAGAGGATAAACCAGCCAAAAGGGGCACTCAATACATAGTACATTTCCAAACTGAGTATCTTCCAAATATCCCGTGGCTTCACCATAAAGAAAATAAGACAGCAATGTTGGAGGGCATATAATGGGCAGGGTTCTGGACTTGATCGTTGTTTTGACTCTCATCATTTCATAGGGTGATCTTATGTTCCAGTTTATGCCTGCTATCCTGGGCAATTATTAGTAGCACACATAATCAATTTGTCACTTGAACTCTCTGAGCCTCAGTTCCCCATCTACAAAGTAGAGTGTTTTGAGTAAATAGCTTTCATTTTCTTTTCACTGGAAAATGCTTCAATTGTATAAATGTGGGGCTCCAAGAGAAGCCTTGTAGCTTCTTTTGTCTGGGCAGCTGAGAGCAAAGTCACTTATGGATTGGTGATTGGTGTTATTGACATTGAACTTTGGGCTTCAGGTTCACCATTGACAAACTCGGATTGACTAAAAATAATAAAATAAACCAGCCCTTCTGAATAACTTATGAGAATTCATTAGAGCTCACCTCCCAAATGAGCAAATCATGTTAATTTCATTCATTTTTGGCATATGTTACAAATATTATAACTGCTCTTGGCCCCCTGTGAGTCCTTCTTCCATCTTTCCACCGGTTTGTTTGTATTTAATATCCAGCTAGGGGCGCCTGGGTGGTTCAGTGGGTTAAAGCCTCTGCCTTCCGCTCAGGTCACGATCTCAGGGTCCTGGGATCAAGCCCTGCATCTGGATCTCTGCTCAGCGGGGAGCCTGCTTCCCCTTCTCTTTCTGCCTGCCTCTCTGCCTACTTGTGATCTCTCTGTCGGGGAAAAAAAAAAAAAATCTTAAAAAAAAATATCCAGCTAAAGGGAAGAGACAGGATTTTTTGATTTGGTTCTTAATTGGGGTAGTCAATTCACTGTCTCATATTTTGTTTTTTGTTATTTTTCTTGCCCATGACGTTTCCCAGCCCCATTTTCATGATAAAGAAATGGTGTTGGGGACAAGGTTGTGGCAAGGCCACCTCCTCAGTGTGCTCCTTGTTGTGGCTACCCCAGCAGTCAGCAGTCTCCCCTTTCCTCCTATTCCCGTGTAAACATTCCCCTTATACCCACTGACTCTTCCCTTCGAAATTCAAGTGCGTGCGTATATGTGTATGTGTGCTTTATTTTGTCACTTCATTAAGTTAAAGAAGTCCTTGATGGCTGAAATAGTATTTGGTAATTCTCCAGATCTCCCACAATGCCCTGCACACAGTAGGTGCTTTTAAGTACATACTTAAAAGAATGGATTGATGCTTGAAGAAACCTAGAGTTTTCCAGAAATCTAGAGAACTCTGAATCTGGAGTTCTTTATAAGAAAGTGCCTATTTGTGAAATGCAAAAATTTGCCTCAGTTTCTTTCTTTTTTCCATATTTCAGGAGACCTCAGGCACAGCCACATTGTAAACGTATGGCTTGTAGACCACTTTATTTTTTACTGTTTTGATCTCACGTGCGTGGCGGCTCTTAAAGTGCTATTTGCTTCACTTTATACCTTGCACCTTGGAGAGGCTGGATGATAAATGAGAGATGGATAATTCCTTATTGCTACTTATCTGCTAAATCTATAAACTAGTGTCAGCATTTACTCAGTTGGGTTTAAAGCTATGTCTAGTATACTTATTAACCTGCTTAAAATAAGCCATAAAAATGGGCTTGGTAGGCAGTTTTTTAAACTAATTTTTAAAAATCACATTGGTCATTTTCCACTAACTCATGGGGTGACCTTTGGCAAATCACTTAACCTCCTTGGGCCTCACCTGCAGAATGAAGGAGGGGGGAGTGAGAGGGTGGTGTGCTAGATCAGCTTTAAGACCCTTGCAGCTCTGTTATTCCTTGATTCCATGATTTTCAAATGAGGAAATTAAGGGATCCTGATAACATCTATTAGAGCAATTACAAATCAGTTCATATGGACTATCTTATGAATCCTTGACATATCCCTGGTGGGTGGGGGAGGCAGCATTTGGTAGTTAGAGGCATTTTCTGTTGCATTCTGTTACTTATTAGTGCTGTGACCTTTGGCAATGCAACACTTCTGAGTCTCAGTGACCTCATCCATAAAACGGACACAATACTCCAATAATACACTGATTACTCCAGAGAGCAATCAAATGTGAAGATCAAGTGTGATGCATATGTAAAAGCACTTTGATAGATGTTATTCACTGTCCCCAAATTTACATATGAGAGGACCATTCAAGGTACTGTTTGGTTTGTAGCAGGGCCAAGGGAAGGATTGTTTGACTTCTCTTATTCTACTTTGATTACATATGGAAATTATTTGAAAATTATATGGAGATTATGTAATCTTTATATAAAGAATATAGAAAGGTTGAGTCTTCAAGAAAAACCCGTGTCCCATGGGACATTTCTGGGATAGTCATAGTGGTAAGAAAATCAGTCAAGGGGCGCCTGGGTGGCTCAGTGGGTTAAAGCCTCTGCTTTCCACTCAGGTCATGATCTCAGGGTCCTGGGATCGAGCCCCGTATCGCGCTCTCTGCTCAGCGGGGAGCCTGCTTCCCTCTCTCTCTGCCTATTTGTGATCTCTCTCTCTGTCAAATAAATAAACAAAATCTTAAAAAAAAAAAAAGAGAGAAAATCAGTCAATATCTTACTGGCCTACAGACTTAGGAACTCCCAGCTAGCAGAAAAGAAAGCATTTTCCAAAGGTTTTGAAAATATGTGTCCTTCCCAGCTCTGGTTCTCCTCAGGCCTCCTACCCTTTGGTTTGGGATGCACCCTGGCCGTGTCAAGAGTCCATATGGTCTGCCCAAGGACTTGGATTTGATTCGCTTCAGAGATACATGCAGAGAAGCCAATCGTTGTGGAAGTTTTTTGTCATAGAGAATTCAGTCAGCAAAAGTGCCTGGAACATGCCCCTGTGAGAAATATTCTTCAAGACAGAACTACCACCATGTCTGTAATGTGCAGGGGGCTGGCAAATGTGACATGAAGATAAATATGGTGTCTGACTGGGTCCCACTTGCCTTGTAGAGAAGGGCAGAGATGAACAGTCTACGAAACTGTAATTCTACAAAAACTAAAGTTCTGTGGTTCTACCAAAATTCTATTTGTATTCCCTTACCACCAACCAGCCAACCAAACCCACACACGAAGGCTGACCTCAATGTTAAAAAAAAAAAAAAAAAAAAGGTGTAGAAAAAGAGAATCGGAGTGGTATTTTAAGTCTATATTTCCTACTGTAGTCAGACTATAATTTTTATTCGCTAAATGTTTATTGGCTAACTAACAACAATGAAACAGACCTTTAGTTTGATGTTACTTTTATCTTCTGTTGACCAAATGTGTTACATTCAATTAAAAATCTCAGTAAAAGGTCTTTTGAAGCTTTTTATAATTATTATTTTTAAGGTATCTCTATATACCCAGCCTGGGGCCCAAACTTACTACCCCAAGATCTAGAGTTGCATGGCTCAACCCACCGAGCCTGCCAGATGTCCTGAAGGTTCCCTGAGTTTATGATGGGATTTTGTTTCTTTTTGTTACCATTCTCCCCCCAACTCCATCTCACACTCTGCTTATAACGGGGGAGGAGAGCAGCCTTCGTCTTTATAAACTGCTACTCCTTTATCTACAAATTAAAACGATTTCAGTTCAATAGTGGCACCTGACATTCATTAAAACTTGTCCTGTAATTCATTTGGTCTTCAGTGCCATCCTTAGCGGCTAACTTTCTTGCTTCCACAAAGGTCTTTTTGAACGCCCTCTCCAGCTTTTGGGTCACCACTAAAGGTCTGTCTTCCCTCCCCTGTTCAAACTCACCTCCCCTTCCCCCGGAATAATCAGCTTTTATTTTCAGCTGGAGCAGCACCTGGCCTTACATTCCAGCACATCCTTCTGCCAGCAAAGGGAGTCTTGAGAAGAGGAAAAGTTACAAGAACTTAGACTATTGTTTTCAATTTCAGAAACACTCAAGGTTACAAGTGAAATTCTGAGAATCTGGATGGCTGTGAAAACATTTTCTAAAGGGGGAGGGGAGACCTCTTTGTGGAAAAATCATTCCTACCAATTGTAAATGTCTTCAGCCAGGAATCAAGAGTCCAGAACTATTCTTGGAGTTTGAGTCCATTGAGTTTTCAGAAGACTAAAGCTGAATTCTCTAAAATGGATAAGCTTATGTTGTAAGTCATGAAATCTTAGGAAGAGACAAATGTTGGATCTGATCAATCCTACTCACCCCTCTCAAAACATCTCTTTTTCTAATTTCAAAGAAACAGGAACTCATTGTAGTTCATTTGGAAAATACAGGAAAGCATATCAAGAAAAAGAAAATCTATCCCTCACCACTTACCCAGAATGAACCACCGACATTAGTGTTCTCCCTTCCCCCACCTCTCTCCACCAGTTTCACACTGTATAGTGTTGTTGCAATCTACTTTTTAATTTTAAAGAAAACATGAGACATTTCTATGTCGTTAAATATTTTTTTAAAAATTTATTTATTGGGGCGCCTGGGTGGCTCAGTGGGTTGGAGGCTCTGCCTTCAGCTCAGGTCATGATCTCAGGGTCCTGGGATCGAGCCCGCATCGGGCTCTCTGCTCAGCGGGGAGCCTGCTTCCCCTTCTCTCTCTGCCTGCCTCTCTGCCTACTTGTGATCTCTCTCTCTCTGTCAATAAATAAATAAAATCTTTTAAAAAAAATTATTTATTTATTTGGGGGGGGAGGGAGAGTGTGTGTGGGAATGCAGGGGAGGGAGAGGGACAAGCAGATTGGGCGCTAAACATGGAGCCCCGTGCCATGAAGGGCTAGATCTCACAACCCTGACATCATGACCTGAGCTCAAACTGAGAGCCCAAGGCTGGCTCAACTGACTGAGGCACCCAGGCGCCCCTCTATATCATTAAATATTTTAAGGAAACAGTGTGATGGCTACATGATGGGTTTTGCATTATGTAAATAAACTCTTACTGTTCAGAGTTCATGTTATTTTCTACTTTTTGTGATAATAAATAGAAGTTTGATGTATCCTTGTCAAATTGACATAAATTTTGGTAAGTAGAGCACCTTGTAAACCTCCAATTATTTCCTTGGGGTAAATTTCTATTACTGGAAAAGTGGGTCAAAGAATATGAACACTTAAAAGGTTTTCGATCCATATTGCAAACTTGCCTTCTAGAAATGTTGCATCCAAAATTTCCACTACCACCAGCAGCATTCGATTTTGGGTAAGATAACTTAAAAATATACCTATCAATTTGTCAGGCAAATTTCCATCCTTTATCAGACAAATTTAATTTCTGAAGGGCTTTGAAATTATAGGTAAGAAACAAAACAAACAAAGCCACATGAAACCAAGGATGATATTGATGCCTAGCTGAATGAATCCCACTGTGAAGATTATTTCAGGGACTAGGGAGAGGTCCTGACTGTCCTGTAAAGTTTTTTGTTGTTGTTTTGTTTTTTAATGATTTTATTTATTTATTTGAGAGAGAGAGAGACTAAAAGAGTGAGAGCACACCTGAGCGGGGGAAGGGCAGAGGGAGAGGGAGAAGCAGACTCCCTGCTGAGCAGGGAGCCTGATGAAGGGCTTGGTCCCAGGACAGACTGGGCTGAAGGCAGACGCTAAAGGACTGAGTCACCCAGGCACCCTGTCCTGTAAAGTTTATGAGGATTTCGAAATATAAGAAACTGAAAAAAAAAATGTTAAGAAATTGGCCCAAGATAATACAGCCAGTTAGTAGTACAGATGGGATTCAAATCATATTATTGTAACATTGGAGTCCAAACTTTTACCTCTGACCCAGGGACAATTTGCACTTAGTGTCTCATCAAATCTAAAGTTTCCAGAACGTTCTTTGTCATGAGCTTATCATCCAGAAATTGCCTTTTGTAGCCTTTATGTTTTTAACCAGCAAATGAGAATAATCTCAGATTATCTACAAAGGGAAAAGGGAAAGTTTATCTTTGAAGAAGGTGGCACTCAACTATTGAGAAGTACATTCATACATCTTATTTTTTTTCTTTTTTTTAAAAGATTTTATTTATTTATTTGATCGTGAGAAAGAGATCACAAGTAGGCAGAGAGGCAGGCTGAGCAGAGAGCCTGATGTGGGGCTCGATCCCAGGACCCTGAGATCATGACCTGAGCCGAAGGCAGAGGCTTAACCCACTGAGCCGCCCAGGTGCTCCTACATCTTATTTCTTGCCAGAAATAGAATAGAAATAACTAGCTTGAGGTCACCCAGTTTGTAGGTGGTTGCATTAGGACTAGAAACCAGGCTCTGGTGATTCTTTGGCTACCGCCTATAATGTTTTCCCTGCTAGAAGATATCCTCTGTTGGGCAAGCAAGGATTGACTAAGGCCCATAGAGCCTTAAAGTTTCATGGGGATGGTGTCCAGGACCTGGGATCTCTCTTCCCAGAAGTCTGAAGGGGAAGTGGCACAGCTGGGTTCTCGGGGTATTGTGGGTTGCAGCAGGATGAGAGACTTAGCGCCATGAGCTTAGGCGCAGGCAGGAAGAGATGGTCTTCTCTCAGGGAAAGACCTGCCAGTCCAGCGAGTCACTTTCAAGTGGAAAACCCAGGCAGGAGTGATTATTACTGAGCCAGTCGAGGGTTGAGACTGTGGCTGGCCTTCTGGGGAGGGGATTCCTGCATTGAATGGAAGGCTGAACCAGATAACCTCTGGGGCCCTTCTAGCTCCCGACGTCTCTGATTTGTATGTGTTGGAGTAAAGAAGTGAGCAGTCACGGGACTGAAATAGTTGATTTAGGGTCCCACCCCAGTCGCCAGTGGAGTTCTCATCTTGGGCAAATAATTTAACCTGTCAGTACAAGGCACAATGCCTGGAGCAGGGTAAAGCTCTGTAAATGTTTGCTGAATGAATGAACGAAAGAATGGTGGATGGATTTAAGCCTCCCAAGTCCCAAGGAATATTGGTGAATATTGGATTCTTCCGGTGCCCTTTGACTGGTGCGGAGTTTGAAAGAGACAATATAAAATACATTGAACTTCTTAAAAGGAAACGTGACCCCCTGAACCCCAAGGGATTCTAATTCATCCTTACACTGACGATGGGTAGAATTTTATTTACCAGGATCAGGAAGCATACCATGCAGTGGTCAGTTTTGAGCCCACACAAAATTCTCTACTTCATTAATCCCTCCTGTCGCCAAATGGGGCAGCTCAAAGCCTCCCAGAACAGGGTGGGGCAGCCAGACCGCATCCCTCCCTCCACCCCCGCCCCGGATAAATGCCGAGGTCTAATGGATTGTTCAAGCCGCTGTCCAGATTAGATAGCGAGCCCCTTCGTTATCGTGGCTGGAGCAAACCCGGGCGGCCACTACGATGAGAGTTTTCTAAGGCAGCCCCGAGAAGCCTGGGGAATCCAGAGGCCAAGGGAGAGCAGAGAGCTGCTGACAAATCCTGGGGCCCCAAGGCTGTTTCCACATAGAGCCTCTTCTCAGAACTTGCCCTGGACCCTAGATCCTGCACTCACTCCCATAGCATTTAAGAAAGCAGGTATCTGATGTGGTCAGTAGTTACCATCTGAATTCTAGAGAGTACAAAGGCAGTAACTCCCGAATTCTGCTTGTCAACTTTCGAGAAGCTAGGAACACTTGGATGATACCCCCCACTTTGATACCAGAGAGATGCATTTGCACAGCGACTACTACATCAGGAGGGCTGTATTTCTCCTAATTTTTTGTTGTTCTTAAGTTACTGCAGAGGAAACATAGCTGCCTTTTTTGATGTCCCTTCTTAATTCTCTATGGGCAAGTTTTTACCTGTTAATGACCCTGTTTCTTAAGGAAAAATTTCTTTCGAGTTTTAAGTGTCTTAAATAAACCTTAAGTTTTTTCTTACGAGCTATTTTTTTTTGTCTCCAGTTATTATCTAAAAGCAAAAAGGATCTACTATTTATCAACACTATTATAAAAATAAAATTTCATGTATGCTCTAACAACAAATTCTACATAAAACAATGATAAATGCTCAAAATCATTATTTATCTACAAGGATATACTAATTGTTCTATCATTTTTATGATAGAATTGCTGTGATATAACAGAAAGCAAATAAAATCTTAGCTGGTGAACAAGGAAAAGTTATCTATTTATACTATATCAATTTCCTGTTAAATCTTGCAGTTAGTGAAAAGCCATAATAAATGGTGTGGCAGGACAAATCATCTGGCTCAGTATGAAATGTTTCTACATAAAAAAAACCCTGCATCATTTTTTTTTTAATGAATCAGTGTTGTTAGACATCCACCTAGCCATAGGAAAATGATTTTATAGTGTGCTATTTATTTAGAGGTGGAAATTTAAGAAATTTCTTCAGGGCAAACACACAGTTACTGTGTAGTTTAATATCCAGAAATTAAAATAACTCGCCAACAGGACGGCTTCTGATTCACCCAACAAGATACCTTTATCCGGTTAGTTCTGCATGCAAGCAGCACACCGAAATTAATAAAAACGAATTTACCATGAGGAGTAAGGATCTAGGGTTGGGATGAGAAAAGAGCAAACGAGACACGGGAAATTTCAGAGATGGAACGTGTGCCTCAGAGCGTCCCGCAGTCGCTAAAATCAGCCGGGTCTGCAGCCGCCAAGGACCGGGCAAAACAGAAAGGCACGCAGGTTAAAAAAAAAGGGGAGGGGGAGAGCAAATTTTATAGATAAAGAACAAAGTAAGGGGGAAGGATTTTGATCAAGCTAGAAAAGGAAACTCAGGCATTGAATTAGAGGGAGGAGAACGAGAATCATAGAGGGAGGTGGGGGTGGGTGGGGATGAGCGAAGGAAAGGAGAAAACAAGGAAAGTTAAGACAATACTAAACGAATAAAGAAAATCCCTAAGACCCGTGCGTAGGGTGGATGAGGGAGAACACCACCTCACAGTATCTAAAGAAAAAGCAGCAGCCATTCCAAACTCCGCCCTGCCAAACACCGACTCCCGCGAACGCCGCACCCGGCGCCTGGACACCCGGCCCCCGGCCCCCGGCCCTCCGCGCGGGCATCTGCTCCGGGGATTGCCGCTACTGCCCCTGGGTTTAGCGAAATGTGGTTCTGGAAGGGTCTGCCGGCAGTCTTTCCTTGAGACCAGGAGGACGGGTGTTGGGGAACTGTCGAGTTTGCGGCCGAGAAATGATAAAAAGACAGTGTCCTTCCCCAGAACTGCAGCTTGCCCGGGCCTGCGAATCCAGTGGCTTCTCCACAAGCCCCAGGTCCCGAAGCTTCGAGAATCTCTACTTCCGGCCTCCGCGCCGGCCGGGGACCGGAGAGAAAATATTAAGGCTCTTTGAACGGGGCTGAGGCAGACTCTCTGAACTCTGTGTCTGTAGCCACTAAGCCCGCGAGCTCGGGGTGCCATCCATGCCCCTTAGTAACCCTCCAAGGAAGGACTGAACCAGTGCCTTGCGGACTGGAGTCGGGTTCGCTGCGACCCTCGACTAGGGTGGGGAGGACATGTCTCTCAGCAGGGGGACGTTGAAATGTAGAGCAGCCTAACTTGTGGGGAGGTGCGTGTGCATGTAAGGAATACCCGTTTAGATGAAACTCCTAGTGTGATTCTTGGCCTCTTCTGGGACCTTACGTGAGCGGTAGGGACTGGAAAGACAGCAGAGGGACGCGGCTTCGCTACCCTCCCCGCTGCCCTGACCAGACCCGGCAACGGCGTTGGGGCGAGCGGGTCCAGGGTCGCGCCAGCTCCCGCACTTGGAAAGGCGCGCGCAGGCGGCGGGTGCAAGCTCTGCCCACCTTCTCCGCAGCTCCCGGGTCCATCTGTGCATTGAGCATCCCCCCGCGCTCTGAGCTCCCCAAAAGGGTCTCCCGCAGAGAGGGCGATCCGGGACGCGTTTTGCGCAGCACCAGGGCCAGGCCTGAGGTCACACGACAGATCGAGACCTGGACTCTGCAGTCTGCGGCCTGAGCTTTCTCGCCCATTAGCCCTGCTCGGGGACGCTGGGTCCCGCCTGGATCCTGGGGCTGGACGCGCGACCCTGGAGACCGCTGGAGCAATCCCCGTCCGAGGTGGCCTGACCTATGCGGCGCCGTAATGGTTGAAGGCATTCAAACCAATCTAACCTCGGCCTCTCCAGGAATAGAAATGATAAGAGGAAGTTCCGCTGCACAGTGGCAAAGAACTCAAACGGTCTAGTTGTTTATTTGCAAAGATCCGCTGGTTCTAGAACGTGGTGTCGCGCGCTCAGGGTTTTCTCTGAGTCTCCTGTTGTTACAGGAGCCCCCTCTCCACCACCACCGCCTCTTTCCCCACCTGGCCACTCGGGCTTTGCACGGACGGCTCAGCCAAGCACGGACGGCTCAGCCAAGCACGGACGGCTCAGCCGGAGAGACCAGAGACTCGGGACGTTAAACGCACCCGATGGGACAGCAGCGTTCTTTGGGGCTTCCATCCCAGTTTCCCGCGAGGGCTGCATACTCTCATTGGGCTTGCCCTTGGGAAGGTCGTCTCTGATGAGTCGTTTAGCAAATGGTTTGAGTCCCTTTTCGGGGACACCCCAGCAATGTAACTTTGGGCAGCGTAACTTCTCCTAATCTTTCTTCCCATTATGCGAGGTGTGGGTGAAACACCACCTCGATGTGAAATGAATTTGTAAACTTTGAAGCACCATCCAGAAGGGCTTAAAACTGATCACTAATTAATACGGCCATCGTCTTCCTAATTTTTTTTTTTTTTTTTTTACTTTAGGGGCAATTCTCCGCCTCTTTGAGGGGTCCCTGAAGCTTTATTGAGTGTTCCCCTTATTTGGGAGTGTCCGTTACCCACACCCCACTCCTCTGTCCCTTAAAAAAAGTTACTTTTCATTTCCTTCTCCAAACTCTCGATGAGGTTAGGACTGTTCGTCCCAGACCCAGCCCATTAAGGCCTGCTCTGGACACTTTCAAGGTCGTCATTCCCTCTGGGCCGAGCCGCGAGGACCCCACCCAGTCCGCTGGACGGGTCCCATTCCCCTGCTCCGGCTGCCGCTGGCACTGTAGCCCAGGGCTCCGGCCATGCGCGCCCGATGCTGGCGCCCACATTTGGAACTCAGCAGTCCGGGGTTCCTTTTCATTTTGCAGACAGCTTTGAGACGGCTGCTCCCTTCTCTTCCCTCCTGTTCTTTCCTACCCTCCGCCGGAGCCTGACGCCGCCTGGTTTATTGACCTTAGATCGGCTTCGGGGCTTTATCAGGCCCAGTGGAGCGTCCTGCAGCGTACGACCCCCCACCCCCCAGAGGCGCGGTGGGAGCCCTTCTTAAGCTTTTCTAGAAACCTCTCCTTGTCGCCCCATCCCGACTCCGTTCCCAGAACCCACAGAAAAATCGTCTGAATTCTTGTGATCGCGAAGAGAACAGAGGCAGAGCCTTGAGGGCCACTGACATTTTCCTGTGTCGCCCCTTTATCTAGATAAGGCAGGTGAAAGTGCCTCCCTCCCTCTCAATTATTCGGATAATTGTCTCGAATCTCCACTTGGTGCTGTGTTTAGATAGTTGGAGATTGATCGTTTGAATTTCTTCAGTATCTGTCCTACCTCAGCCCTCAATGCCCTCTTCTCTACTGTCCCCAGCCCTAAAACATCTCTGGGCTTACACATACAGACTATATAATTTTACGTCCTATAAATCACTTGGCAAATATAACTAGGCATTAGAAAGTCATTCGAAATGGATATTTTATTGGGCTTGAAAAATAGAACAGGGATAAAGAGCAACTTACCATTTCCTCAATACTAACCCCACAAAACTGTCTTAACACCCCCCCCCCCCATTGAACTGGCCAACTCAAAATCACTTTCACAGACAAATTCTTTAGAAGACAGAGGAAATGTCTATGTCACTAAAATTGAACTGCAATGTATTCTGTAAAAAAGTTCATAAATGGGGACTTTAAAATATCTTTTTACTCTAGGCCGATTTATCCAAATAAGATTAATAGAAACAAAACAATTATCACTACTACTAATAAACGAGCCTAACCAATTTTGTAATGATAGGTCATGGGATTCTAGCAGCCTTTCACAGTAAGGTTTTCCCTCATTTTCAGATTGGCACTTCCTTAATCTTGCACAGCTAAAGACCTTTCAATTTCCTTTAATTTTAGTGAATATGCAGAAGAGTGAGAATGTCTGAACAGGGGGGAAAAGAGGAGGGGCGGGGGAAACAGGAGCTAGGCTGGGGAAAGATAAGTAAAGCAGATGAGTGTAAGTTTTGAGACAGCTTTTGAATTCATCCCGCTGGAAGCAAGGCTTTGGGAGAGGGATACATACCAGAAGGAACAATTTTCCACTCTCTGCTAATATTTGTAGTCAGTGCACAGACACCAAGAAACTTTTGCACTAAATCCTCCCCAATTCCAAAATAGCACTTGCTTAGTCCTCCTAGGCTACAGAGTTAAAATATGCCCTAGTCTTTTCCTTCTCCACCTGTGTCTTCTCAAAGCTGCTCCTCTTGTCTTTACCTTCATCTGTCCTTTTCTTTTGGACTCAGCCCTTTTCTCAGCTACAAATAGGACTCAAAGCTCATTTGCCCCAACTCTGGATTTAGAGGAAGCAGAGGTAATTTTGACTTGGGTGCAAAAGCATAAGCAACCAAGCTCTTTAAAGCACAAAGTAGGCTTTGTACAATCATTGCCGTTCACTTGCAAAACTCACCACTCCTCCTCCTTCCCATCACATACCTGGCTCCAGAATACATGAAAAATTAAACCCTGCACCTAGCCTGGCTGACCCTTGGCCTGTAAAGAAGCAAAGAGAAGTGTCAGATCCTAAAGGCCGTGAGGCCTATTCTGGAACTCACCAATGAAGCCAACAGGAAACACTGGTGAGACTTTCTGCCCTGAAAGCATACCGGGCAGGTCTGACATGGGTCAGGAGGGGTTTTCCTTAGCTTTCTCAGGGGGTTCTCAAGCCTGAGCATCAGCAGTGCGGCCCCCTGAGGGGGGGGGGGAAGCCTAGTGATCTGGGTGTGTCGGAAGAAGCAAAGGCAAGAGGGCCCCCTCCCCCAGCACCTGGTCAAATGCATTTGATTGTTTGTGTGGTATGTATTTATTTACTTTTTCTTAGGAAACTGACCATTCCCATCGATTTCTGATTGTTGGAGTGGGAGGTTGAACCCGGAAATAGAGAAACTAAAATGCTACCAAGTTGTGAGAAAGAGAAAGAGAAAAGGTGGGAAAGGAAACCTTGCGTCCCGGGTTTGGCCCGCCGAGATTCTCCTCCTTTCATCCCGTCCTCAAAAGTCTGAGAGCTTCTCGCTCATCCTCAGGCACTCACTAGTACGTCCTTTCCCTCTCCCTTTCCCTCGCCTCCCCTCTCCCCACGGTCACCGCCTCAGCGCTCCCACCGACCTTCTATTCCTTCTGCCCAGCCGCCCTCCGCCCTCCTGGCCTCCTCCCGGCGCCCTGCATCTCCCTCTCTGCCCAGATGGAGGGTCCCCAGGAAGGCCAGGAAAGGACTCACCCAAGGTGGGAGCGGCTCCCCAAGGCCGAGTGCAAGGCAGACTCTCAAGGATTCCAGGCTGTTCTCCGCGGGGCGGGAGGGAGGCGTTGTGAGCTGCGTCTCCCAGCTCCCTGGGAGCTCCCAGCTTTCCCCTCGGAATTAGATAACAGGAAAAATAGATAAGAGAAGTGGTTCATTAATTCAGCAAGCATTTTTTTTTTTTTTTTTGGGTTTGTGTACAAGTGGAAGGAAACCCTGTTAGGGAATGTAGCCCTAGTTGGACATTTTTTAAAAAAAAAAAGTCAATGTTCACAAGGTTCCAGAGATGCTTCTGGAAGGTCACTCAGAAGTACTGAGATGGGCAGGAAACAAACCTAAGGAATCACCATTTGTGGGGAAAAGTGCTGGCTTCCCAGCAAGAGGCTTCTTCACCTCAAGTCTCCCTCAGAGGCTCCTCCTGCCTTCCTGAGGAGTATGCTGGCTGCTTCCCATGGCCTGCTTTGGTGCCACAGTAACTGTGGCACTGCTCTTCCTAGTATGGCAATACAAAATAACAGATTTTCAAAGCACTGGTTCATGTAGAATTTCTGGGGCTCCTCACAACAGGAGCAGGTCGGCAGATCACATAACAGTAAGAGAGAATTGAGACAATTGAGCTCAGAGAGGTTAGAAATGGGCCTGTGGCCCAGTCACCCAGCAAGGAAGGGGTATGTGATTCATTGATTCCTCATTGGGCCATAAAGAAATCACTATATTCTTAGAGTTGGAAGAATTCTCAGAATTCCAGTCTCCTACCCAAAGCAAGAATCCCCAGTAAGGTGATTATCTGTTTTTCTGTTTGAATACTCCTGGTATGGGGAGCTCATTACTCTACATTGCATGGAGGTACAGCTCTACTGGCCACCACACTTCCCTGTCCCCCAGATGACACAGGATTGCAGGGCCATGCCAGGCACACAGGAAGAAACAGGGGGCGGTGGCAGTGGCCTGATTGGAGACATCAGGCAAACTAGGGGGGAATTCTACCCTCTCAGGCCCCGCATGAGTTAGGGTGAGTCTCATCTGTGGAGTCGGTGTCTCCCAAAGGCAGTTCTTAATAAGAAGAAGGAGAAACACAGCACCTTTATATTTTAGCCTATTTCCCACTTCCCGGACTCCCAGAATCCTTACAACAATCTCTCTGCAAAGTGAGGAGAGAACATGCAAGCGATGCCTTTTTTTTTTTTCCACATGGAGACCAGGGAAACTGAAACAGAAAAGGGAAGTGAACTGCCAGAAATCAAAAAGCACGTGTATGGTGGAAAAGAAATGAGGGAGATGAAGGCCTGGGAAAAAAGGGAAAACACAAGGGGAAAATGAATATTTTTCCCTTCTAGGAATTTTTAGTTACGAATGTTTTTGTAAGTGATGAATAAGGTGTCTATTATTGTTATCTGCCTTTGCACTCTTCCCCCGCCAAATAGCTTGTAGAAACTACGCCACAGGAAGATTTTAGTGTAAAACTCCCTGTGGTGTCAGATCATTAAAATTCCTAAAGAGTGAGCTGAGTAGTATAAGGCTGAGATGCAGAAGCCTGGGTCCACCTTCTTTCTCCAGGGGCAGGGTGTTTGCACGAGAGGACTGCCTTGTTCCCACATGACTTCCCTTTATGGACTTTAAAAAAATCATCATGGTAAAATATACATAACATAGAATTTACCATCAGAACCATTTTTTCTTGAGTTCTTATTCTTTTTTTTTTTCAATTAATTTTATTTTATTTTTTCAGTGTTCCAAGATTCATTGTTTATGTACCACACCCTGTGCTCCATGCAATACGTGCCCTCCTCAATACCCACCACCAGGCTCACCCAACCCCCCACCCCCTCCCCT
>CM052899.1:44831456-44855004 GCA_028534135.1 Potos flavus
GGTACATGTGGCCCTTCTTTGTACTGCATTTGCATCTTTGGGGTAAATACCCAGTGGTGCAATTGCAGGGTCATAGGGTAACTCTATTTTTAATTTCTTGAGGAATCTCCACACTGTTTTCCAAAGTGGCTGCACCAACTTGCATTCCCACCAGCAGTGGAAGAGGGTTCCCCTTTCTCCACGTCTTCTCCAACACTGGTTGTTTACTGTCTTGTTGATTTTGGCCATTCTAACTGGTGTGAGGTGGTATCTCAGTGTGGTTTTGATTTGAATCTCCCTGATGGCTAATGATGATGAACATTTTTTCATGTGTCTGTTAGACATTTGTATGTCTTCTTTGGAGAAGTGTCTGTTCACGTCTCATCAGAACCATTTTTAAGTATGTATCCTCTTCCCATGCCGAAACTCTGTCCTCCTCGAACACTTAACTCCATTCCCCTCCCCCCAGCCCCCGGCAACCCCCATTCTTCTGTGTGTTTCTATGAATTTGAGTATTCTAGGTGGAAGATAAGTGGAATCATAAAGCATTTATCCTTCTATAATTGGCTTATTTCATTTAGTATAATGTCTTCAAGGTTTATCGTGTTGTAGCATATGCCAGAATTTTCTTCCTTTTTAAAGGCCGAAGAATATTCCATTATATGGATAGATGGCTTTTGTTGACCCATTCATCCACGGATGGACATTTTGGCTATTGTGAATAATGTCACTCTGAGAATGGGCATGAAATACCTGTTTTGTTTTTTTTTTAAAGATTTTATTTATTTATTTGACAGAGAGAAAGAGATCACAAGTAGGCAGAGAGGCAGGCAGAGAGAGAGGGGGAAGCAGGCTCTCTGCTGAGCAGAGAGCCCGATGCGGGGCTCGATCCCAGGACCCTGAGATCACGACCTGAGCCAAAGGCAGAGGACTTAACCCACTGAGCCACCCAGGTACCCCGAAAATACCTGTTTTCAATTCTTTTGGGCATATTATCAGAAGAGGAATTGCTGTATCATAAAACAGTCTATGTTTAATTTCTGAAGGAACCGCTATACTGTTTTCCACTTCTTATGGAGTTCTGATCTAAAATTTGGAGGGGAGCTATCCATCGTTTTAAGTAGCAAAGATCTGGGAGCAGCAACTTCCATTTATCCTATTTAGGGTTCTGTCCAGGGCGCAGACTGCCCTGCTTGCTCAGAAGTTTGTCAAAGAGAACGATTTTGCAGTAGGGAAAGAGGTAGTGCATGAGGTTCTCTTGTGAATTACATTGCAGCAGAGAGAACACTCACCTCTTTATTGAAAGATTAAGGGACGTACCTTCCGGCATCAGGGTGCAGTGACCACAGCACCTGGGTTTGAATTCCAGCTCTGACATCTTTTTGCCTCAGTCTTCTACACATGACCACAAGAGCCCAGGAGCCTCACCGCCAGGGCTAGCAATGTCCAAGAAAGCAATGCAAGCTATAGATTGCACATTTTTTTTTGTGTTCAGAAATTTTAAAAATAAAAACAATCATGGGAGAGTTAATGAAACTTTACATGTTTTCATTTCTCCCTCCATTTCTGATTTTGTGTGTGTGTGTGTGTGTGAGGTGGAGGGAAGCCCATTTTGGTCCCCTGTGGTTTCAAACTTTCCAAAGGTTTAGTATTTTGGGGAACCTGAAACATCACCGTCCGGAGGCCTCACTTGGGGCCCTATCCATCCGGTCCAGGCTAGCACCAGCCCTTCCTGGAAGAGGTAGGAGTCCTGGGCCCCTCACTGCCCAGAATGGTGAAGGGTGACATGGTTAGTCAGGACCAGGGAAGCCAGACGTGCTTTGGGCTCAGAGTTAGCAAAGCCTCCTGCCAGCCACTCCTCAGTGTGCGCATCTGGCAAAAATGACATGACAAGCACATGCTCCCGTGTTTGTCCCGTTTAGTCAGAAGGTAATCCCCAGAGAGGAAGATGATGGAACTGCTGATAAAAGCAGTCAGGGGGTGCCTGGATGGCTCAGTGGGTTAAAGCCTCTGCCTTCAGCTCAGGTCGTGATCCCAGGGTCCTGCTCAGAGTCCCTGCTCAGAGAGAAACCTGCTTCTCCCTCTTCCTGCTGTTCCCTCTGCTTGTTCTCTCTCTCTCTCTGACAAATAAATAAAATCTTAAAAAAAAAAAAATAAAAGTACTCTAGAAGGTAGAA
Organism: Potos flavus; assembly: GCA_028534135.1. NCBI lineage: Eukaryota > Metazoa > Chordata > Mammalia > Carnivora > Procyonidae > Potos > Potos flavus. The sequence goes on from CM052899.1 coordinate 44,833,613, forward strand.
AGCGACAGTCTTTCTTACCACCTGACTCTCTCTTCTCACCAAATAACTCTTAGATTCTGACTTCCCTTCTGAAGACTGTTCTTTCTCTGGGGTATCTGACAGTTAACATATGAAGGAGAGACAGTCTCCAGAAATTACATTTCTTCCTCTTGCGTGAGTAAATTAATTAACATCTTTAAGCCTCGGTTTTCAAATCTGTACAATGGGCATGATAGCAGTTCTTATCCGGTAGGGTTCCTATGAAGGTTAAATGAGATGGGAAGCATGTAGTGTGAAGCCTGGCATTAAAATGAATGAATGAATGGATGGATGAATGGACAAATGAATGAATGAATAAAGTGTTATTAATATTACTAGCTGTGGGCAGAAGAGGAGGCTTGCATTTAGCCCAGTGACCCTGCTCTGGCCACCTGTGCCAACCTGTGTCCAGGTAGGAAATCTGTGAACGGTTGCCTGGCAAGTGTTGACCAGTTGTCCACGAACCTTCCAGGCTCGGGGGCTCATGGCTGTGCCGTGCTTAGCAAGCAGCTCCTCCTACTGTGATGACATTACTGCTGGTAAGTGTCTCCTTGGGACCAGGAGGCCCTAGGGTGACTAGCTTTTGGTAAGAGTGGGTACTTTATTTGGGCCTCGCTCTTTAGAAGATCTCATTGACTCTAGAAGTATCCCAAGTCCCCGTGGCTTGGGCAGAGGGGAGGACAATGGGAAAACGATGGTCTGCGGGGCCAAGTTCTGAGTTAATTGCATTTCCACCTTGTTCTGACCTCTCTCACTTCTCTAGCCTCTCCGTTTCCAATTTTTTTTTTTTTAAATTGAGATATAACTCACATCTCATAAAATTCACTCTTATAAAATGTACCTGCCAGTGGTTTTTAGTATATCCACAAGGCTATGCAACCATCACCACTATCTAAACCCAGAACATTTCCATCACCCCGACTGCAATTCGACTGGATTCACTAGATGTTTACTGAAAGTTTCTTAAATAAAATCCCAGGCTCTCTAGTTAGAGCAGTCCTTGGGCTTTTATTAGTCTCACTTCATTCTAGCTTGACCTTCTGCGTCTACGCCCCCAGTCTCCCTCCCTCTTGTCCTGCACTTTGACTGATGAGCCAGTTTGCTATGAATGGCGACCATTCCTTGCATTCTCATCATGTACCAAGCACGAGGCTGAGCACTTTGTGTGCATTTTCTCTTACCCTTTTATCTAACTCCACGGAAGGGCCTTGAACTCAGGACTGCTAGCTTCAACCTTGATATTCTTCTTGTCTTGCAGGCGGACTCTGAACCACTCATTGGGCCCTTCCTCAAGGATGTTCTCCTCGTGCTCTCTACTGGGTAATACTTGTGTAGCAATCTACAGTTTGGCAAACATTCACCTCTGTTCTCTTATGTGACCCACTAACCTTGTGTGTTCAAGAGCCAAAATTCTTTCCCTCCTTAGAAACTAGATCCCCCCCTCCCCAACTTAGATCCATCAGATTCCAGGCCCTTCGGTCACGTCCAAGACCAGTGCAACATTTTGTTATTCTCACTTTACCGACATTCTACTCAGATCAGTCTTTTCAAAAATTTGGGGTTCAAGGTTTACATATTTGCAAGCTCCTATCTCTGTGTTATATAAATTGCTCGTTTGGGTTTGTCTTATTTCTCCTTGTGGAACATAGAGTCTGCAGGGGCAGAGACTGTCTGAAATTTCCTTTTTAAGGGCAGAGAAGACTTTTATGGAGGACTAGTCCCACCCAGCACTTGGCCTCTCTCATCCCTTCCTCAAGTGGCAGAATCCTCTTTCCTATGGGACATCTATTTTTTCTGGCTTAGTTGGAACAAGTGTCCCAAGTTGGCCAATTTAAAGATGCACTCAGAGTTTTCCTGAGAATTTTCCCCCAGCCAGGGCTAATGATGAAAAAATCATCTGTCTCTTGGGCTTCCAAAGTTGGTGGAATGTGCGTCTTCAAGCTCCACACTTGGAAGAGAGTTGCGGACCCTGATGACTTATTTTGAACCCCTAGATTCAGCTACACCTTTACTAAGCAGATAAGAATTTTTTTAGACACTTGCAATGGGAAGAGTACCAACATAGGGCTGCACACACAGAATAACCTAGAATTCCATTAACTGGCTGGCCTGTATAAATGAGGAGGCCGTGGAATTGAAGAAACCGAATTTCCTTTCTTTTCATGGTTTGACAATGTCTATCAAATTCTAAGTGATCGAGCCTCCTTTGACATTACATACTTTAAAAGGAAGGTAGTACCATCATTGTTCTCATCCTTGACCATCCTCCGTAGTTTATTAAAAGAGATGTGTGCAATTAAAATAGAGGAGGGGCGCCTGTGGGGCTCAGTCGGTTAAGCGTCTGTCTGCCTCAGGCTCAGGTCGTGATCTCAGGGTTCTGGGATCGAGTCCCGCATTGGCGGGGGGGGGGGGGGTCCCTGCTCAGCAGGGAGTCTGCTTCTCCCTCTACCCTTCCCGCCTGCTCGTGATCTCTTCTCTCACTTTCTCTCTCAGATAAATAAATAAATAAAATCTTTAAAAAAAATAAAAGAAAATAGAGGAAAGGGCTCATTATAACCCGATGTTCTTCCCTTTACAGGCCTTAGTCATAGGAAAGTCTCTTGGCTGCTAATACACCGCTGAATATATACAATAATATAATGTTTTAATATATTATATATATTCACAGAAAGATGAAAAGACAGTACAGAGATGTTCCTTGTACTTTACGGTTTCCTTCCATTATTACATCTCACATAGGTATAGTACAATATCAAAACCAGGAAACTGACAGTGTGTGTGTATTGTTCTGTGCCATTTTATCCTATGTAGATTCATGTAACGCTTGCTACAGTTAGGATAAGGAACTATTGCATCACCACAAAGACCCTCTGCCCCTTGTACTACTACTCCTTTCTAGTCACACCCAACCCCCTCCCCAACCCCTGGCAACCACCAGTTTTCTCCATCTGTAATTCAGTTATTTTGAGAATGTTATATAAATAGAATAATACAGTATATGACTTTCTGAGATTAGCTTTTTAAAATCTTCATCATGTCCTTGAGATCCATCCAAGTTGTTGCATATATCATTAGTTCATTTCTTTTCATTGCTGAGTAGAATCCCATCGTATGGATGCACCACTGTTTATTTAACCAACTGAAGGACATTTTGGCTGTTTCAACTACTTGGCATTTACAAATGGAGCTGCTAAAGTAATTGTGCACAGGTTTTTGTGTGAACATAAGTTTTCATTTCTCTGGGATGAATGCCCAGGAGGGTGATTGCTGCATCACATGGTAATTGCATGTTTAGTTTTGTAAGAAACTGCCAAACTGTCTTCCTGGGTGGCAGTACCGTTTTATATTCCACCGTCAATGTGTGAGAGATCCAGTTTTTTCACAGCCTTGTCAGTATTTGGTATCTCACTCTTTTTAATTTTAGCTATTCCGATAGGTCTATAGTGATATTTACCATGGTCTTAATTTGAACTTTCCTGATGGCTAGTGATGTTTCTCGAAAATCTTTTCATGTGCTTATTTACAGTTGTATATTCTCCTCAGTGAAATGTCTCTTCATGTCTTTTGCCCATTTTCTAATTGGGTAGTTTCATTTATTCCCCGTTGACTTTGAGTGTTCTTTATATATTCTAGATATGAACCTTTTGTCAGATATGTGGCTTGCAAGTAAGTTTTTCCTGTCTCTAACTTGTCTTTTATTTTCTTTATTTATTTTAAAAGATTTTATTTATTTGTCTTGAGAGAGAGAGAGAGAGAGAGAGAGCATGCGCACGCAGGAGCAAGGGGGCAGGGCAGAGAAAGTGGGAGAAGCTGACTCCTGGCCTAGCAGGGAGCTCAAAGAGATGCGGACCTTGATCTCAGGACCCTGGAATCATCACCTGAGCCCAAGACAGATGCTTAACCACCAACTGAGCCACCCAGGCATCCCTCTAACTTGTCTTTTAATTTTCTTCCTTTTTTAAAAAATTTTTAATTTTTAAGTCATCTCAAAAAAAAAAAAAATTTTTTTAAGTCATCTCTACACCCATCATGGGGCTCAAACTCACAACTCTGAGAGCAAGAGTTGCATGCTCTATTGACTGACCCAGTCAGATGCCCCTGTCTTTTAACCTACCTAAGAGAGTTTTTCACTTAGAAAAGTTTTCAATTTTTATAAAGATCAATTTATTAATTTTTCTTTTATGGATCATACTTTTGGTGTCATGTCTAAGAAACCTTCACCAAACCTTGGTTCTGAATATTTTTTGTTATGCTTTCTTCTAAAAGTTTTATACTTATATGTTTCATTTTTAAATCTATGATGATTCATTTCAAGTTAGTTTTGTATAAGGTATGAGTTAGTTCAAAGTTTATTTATTTGTCTTACCTGTGAATATCCAGTTGCTTCAGCACCATTTGTTGGAAGACTATCCTTCCGCCACGGAATCACACATATGTCAAAAATCAGCTGATTTTTTATCAGATAATCAGCTGATTTTTACAATCAGATTGTACTTGTGTGGGTCTATTTCTGGGCTCTCCGTTCTGTTTCATTGGTCTTGCCTTGATTTCTTTAAGAATACAATACTGTCTTGATTACTATAGCTATATAATAAGTCTTGAAACCAAGTAAAGTGATTTCTCCAACTTTAGTCTGCTTTTTCAAAGTTGGTTTAACTACTCTAATTCTTTTGCCTACCTACATAAATTTTAAAATAATCTTGTCTGTAGTCACAAAAAGTTTTACTGAGATTTTCACAAGAATTGGATTAAATCTAAATATGAATTTTGAGAGAATTGGCATCTTTGGTAAGTTGAGTCTTCCAGTCCATGAACATGGTATATCTCTCTATTTATTTAAATCTTTCTTATTTCTTTCACCAGTGTTTTGTAATTTTTAGTATATAGTCCTATATATGTTTTGTCAGACTTATTCTTAAGTATTTTTTGAGCATTTGTATATAATACTGTACTTTTAATTTCAGTGTTCTCATGTTCATTGTAACATATATAAAATATAATTGTTGATCTTGTATCCTGTAACCTTGCAGAATTCATTTTTTAGTTCTAGAAGTTTATTTTTGTAGATTCTTTGGGGTTTTCTATGTAGATGATCATGTCATCTGCAAATAGACATACTTCTGTTTCTTCCTTTCTGATCTGCATTCCTTTTTTATTTGCCTTATTGTTCTGGCTAGACCCAGTACTATGTTGAACAGAAGTGGTGAGAGTGGATATCCTTGTCTTATTCTCAGTCTTAAGAAGAAAGCATTCAGTCTTTCACCATTAAGCACGATGTTAACTATAGATCTTTTGTAAACGATCTTTATCAAATTGAGGAAATTATCCTTTACTCTTGGTTTTCAGAGAGTTTTCTTTGTGAATGGGTGTCAAATTTTGTCAAGAGCTTTTTTCTGTACCAATTGATATGATATTATTTATCTTTTTGTGCTTATTAATGTGATAGATTACATGATTGATTTTCAAATATTGAACCAGCTATGCACCCTTGGAATAAATCTCACTGGTCATGACATGTAATTCTTTTTATATATTTCTGTATTTTATTTACTAATATTTTGTTAAAGATTTTGCTTTTATTTTTTATTTTATTTATTTATTTATTTATTTATTTATTTATTAAAGGATTTTGCTTTTGTATAAATGAAGGATATTAGTCTGTAATGTTCTTTTTGTGTATTTCTTAGTGTTGTTTTGGTATCAGGGTAATACTAGCTTTAGAAAATACATTGGGAAATGTCTCCTTCATTTCTGTTTTTAGGAAAAGATCGTGTAGAATTGGTGTTATTTCTTCACACTCATAATATTTGATAGAATTATCCAATAAAATAATCTCGGCCTGGATATTTCCTTTTTAGGTATTTAAATTACAAAGGTAATATTCTTAAGAGTTATAGGGCTATTCAAATGATCTATTTAATGTTAAGTAAGTTGTGGTAGTTTGTTTTTTGGGAAATTGGTCCATTTCATAAGTCATCAAACGTGTGTGTAGAATGGATCATAGTATTCACTTTTTGTCTTATGATGTCCGTAGGGTGTGAAATAATATTCCTTGTTTCATTTCTGATCTTGGCAAATTGTCTCTTCACCTCCTTTTAATATTTTCAATTTTGCTAGAGTTTTGTCAATTTTACTGATCTTTTCAAAGAACCAGGTTTTTATTCCATTGATTTTTTTTCTCTATTTTTTTTTCAAATTCTATTCATATCTATTCTTGCCTTCATAATTTCCTTTCTTTGACTTGTTTTGCATTTATTTCACTGTGATTCTTCTAGTTTCTTGAGGCGGGAGCTTAGATTATTTATTTGAGAACTTTTTCTCTTTTCAAATACAAATGCTTAGTGTTATAAATTTCTTTCTTAGTACTGCTTTGGCTATGCCTCTCGAAATTTTTTTTAGAAAATTATATCCTCCTTTACAAATTGAAGAACTAAGTCACAACAGGATTAAAGTTCAAGGCACACAACTAGCCAGTGGGAGAGAAACTTCTGTCTCCAGAACTAATTATTTCTCCTATATTCTATGCTTACCTTGTGGTTTTATTTATTTTATTTTACCACAGTGCTTTTTTCTTTTCAGATGTTTTTTAAATTGAAATATAATTAGCATACAGTGTTACATTAGTTTAAGGTGAACAATATAGTGATTCCCAATTCTATATGTTAATCAGTGCTCATCAAGATAAGTGTACTCTTTTTTTTCTTGTTAGTTTCAGAGGTAGAATTTAGTGATTCATCAGTTGCATATACTACCCAGTGCTCATTACATCAAGTGCCGTCCTTAATGCCCATCACCCAATTATCCCTTCCACCCACCTCCCTGCTAGCAACCCTCAGTTTGTTTCCTAGAATTCAATGTCTCTATGGTTTGCCTCCCTCTCAGTGCTTTTTAAAAACATTGAGATATAATTGAGATATAAATATTAGTTTCAGATGAACAATGTAAGGACTTGATATTTGTATATATGGTGAAGTGATCACCATAAATAAGTCTAGTTAACATCCGTCACCATACATAGCTACGATTTTTTTTCTTTTGATGACAACTTTTAAGATTTACTCTCTTAGCAACTTTCAAATATGCAGTATTATTATTATTATTATTATTATTATTTTAAGATTTTAAGATTTTATTTATTTATTTGACAGAGAGAGATCACAAGTAGACAAAGAGGCAGGCAGAGAGAGAGGGGGAAGCAGGCTTCCCGCCGAGTAGAGAGCCCGATGCAGGGCTCGATCCCAGGACCCTGAGCTCATGACCTGAGCCGAAGGCAGAGGCTTTAACCCACTGAGCCACCCAGGCGCCCTGGAATACAGTATTATTGATGATAGTCACCATGCTATACATTACATGCCATGACTTATTTATCTTATAACTAAAAATTTATACCTTTTGACCCTCTTCACTCATTTTGCCCACCCCTCATCCCCCATCTCTGGCAACCACCAGTCTGTTCTCTGTATCTATGAGTTCATTAAAAAAAATTCCACATGTAAGTAAGATTATATGGCATTTATCTTTCTTTGTCTGACTTATTTCACTTAAACTGATACCCTCAAGTTCCATCCATGTTGTCATAAATGGTAAGATTCCATTCTTTTTTATGGCTGAGTAATATTCCATCGTGTATGTACAATATCTTCTTTATCCATTCTTCTGTTGGTGGACACAGGTTGTTTCCCTGTTTTGGCTATTATAAATAATGCTGCAATGAACATGAGATTGCATGTATCTTTTTGAATTAGTATTTTTATCCTTCAAATTTTTTATGTTGTATTTTCATTCAGTTTTATATATTTTATGATTTTCCTTGAAACTTCTTCTTTGAACCATGGATTATTTAGAAGTATATTGCTGAGTTTCCAAGTATATAGAGATTTTCCTGTTATTTTTCTGCTATTGATTCCTTGTTTTTATTTCATTGTGGTCAAAGAACACATTCTGTATGATTTCAATTCTATTAAATTTGTTCAAGTTTGTCTTATGAGCCAGGATATGGCCTATATCAGTTCCTTGGACATTTGAAAAAAAATGTGTATTTTGCTGTTGTTAGGTGGAATGCTATATAAGTGTTGATTATATCCTTTTGGTTAATGGTGTTCTTACTGTGTTTTTAAAAGGATCTCTTTGTACGATTTTTTTAGTACAATTAAAAATTTATTTTTAATACATAAGTATTGCATTATATTTACATAACTTATCACTATCTACTTGTATCAACATTTTACCAGTTTGAGTGAAATGTAGAAACCTTACTTCCCTTTATGTTACTTTACTGTCTCCCGTTTATAGTATAATTGTCTTATGTATTTCCTCTACATACTTTGAGAACCAATCATATCAATGTTATGATTGTTGCTTTAACTGCCAAATAGAATTTTAAACATTCAAAGAGAAGGAAAATCTATTGTATTTACCCTTATTTGTGTTGTTCTTTCTCCCTTCCTGATGTTCCAAGATTTTTTCTTCTATTGTTTCCTTTTTGTTTAGAGGACTTCCTTTAGCCATCCTTTTAATTTAGGTCTTTGGCCAAAAAATTCTATTAGTTTTCCTTCATTTGAGAATGCTTTGATTTACCCTTACTCCTATTAGGTATTTTTGCTGAATATAGAATTCTTAGTTAACAATATTTTTCTCTTAGCATTTAGAAAATATTATGCCACTTTCTTCTGCCCCCCATTGTTTCTGCTGAGAAAGATGCTGTCATTCTAATGGTTTTTCCCCACAGGTAGAGTCTCATTTTTCTCTCACTGCTTTTAAGACTTTATTCTTTGTTTTTATTTTTCCAAAGTTCGACTATAGTGAATTTTGACATGAATTTTTTGAAATTTATCCTGTTTTGAAGTTCACTCAGTTTTTTTTGAGTCTCTAAGTTTATGTCTTTTGCCAAATTTGGAAATTTTCTTTTTTTTTTTTTTTTTTTAATACGTTTTAGGCTTGCTCTATTCTCCTCTCTTCCTGGACTCCAGTGACATGGATGTTATTTTTTTGTTATTGTGCCATCATCTCTGAAGTTCTCTTCATTTTTTAAGTCTATTTTTTCTCTGTTGTTCAGATTGGGTAATGATTTCTACTGTTCTACTTTTTTAAGATTTTATTTTATTTTCTTAAAGATTTTATTTATTTATCTTTGACAGAGAGAGACACAGCCAGAGAGGGAACACAAGCAGGAGGAGTGGGAGAGGGAGAAGCAGACTCCCCACTGAGCAGGGAGCCTGATGCGGGGCTCAATCCCAGGACCCCAGGATCATAAACTGAGCCAAAGGCAGATGCTTAACGACTGAACCACACAAAAAAAGGCGCGTATTTTTATTTAAAAATAAAATCACTAAGATTTTATTTTTAAGTACTCTCTACACCCAACATGGGGCTCGAAACTACAACCCTGAGATTAAGAGTTGCATGCTCCACTGACCAAGCCAGCCAGGCACCCCTACTGTTCTATTTTCAAGTTCACTGATTCTTACTTTAGTCCCCTCCATTCTGTTCCTGAATCCACTCACTGAATTTTAAATTTTGGTTACTGTATTTTTTAGTTCTAAAATTTCCATTTGGTTCTTCTTTACCTGCTCTCATTTGCTAAGAATTTCTACTTTTTCATTTGTTTCAAGTGTGTTTGTAATTGTTTATTGGAGAATTTTTACTGTGGCTGCTATAAAATCTATGTCAGATAATTCTAACATGTGTCATCTTGGTTGATTGTCTTTCCTTACCAAGATGGATTTTCCCTGGTTCTCCGTATAAGGAAGGATTTTCAACGGAAACTTGGACATTTTGCATATTACATTACAAGTCAGGATCTTATTTAAATCTTCTGTTATGGCAGGTTTCTGATACTGCTGGAAATTCGGGCTCCCCGCTATGCCTCTACTGATGCCACTCTGTCTGAGATCATCAGAGGTATGTTGTTACTCTGTGTGGCCACCACTTATACAAGAAAAAGGATGGTCTCATTGTCAATGTGTGTTGGTGAAAATCCTGACTCCATTAGGCTTCTCGGACACCGTTCCAGTTGAGCTTATTGTTGCTTTGTTGCTACAGGGTGGGGTTGCGAGACCAGGCTTCTTATGTGATTTTCATTGACAATGGAAAGCGGAGGACTTCACAAAAAATGTAAATTTTATTGAGGGAGAAGGAAGAGGTGGAATAAATGGAGAAATATACTATGCTCTTAGATGAGAAAACTCAATATTGAAAGACACGTTGATATTTTAGAACTTCACAAATTTATCTTAACATTTATTTGAAACGCTAAAAGAATAAAAATAGCCATGAAATAAGAGTAATCATAGGGGACTTGACCACTAAATGTTAAAATGTATTATAAAGCTGTAATGATAGTGACGAGGCATTGATGTAATAATTTGCAGAAAGACCAATGGAACAGAAATATGTAGTCCAGAAATATACGTAAGTGTTTGCTACGTTATAAATGTGGCATTTCAGAAAGAACAGATTATTCAATAGAAGTGTTTGGGCAACTGCTAACCATTTGTAAACAAATGTAAACATTTGATGACCAAAGTTATCTCACTCAGTATATACAATCTTTAGTTGGATAGAATGTATAAAAAAAAATAAAAGCACAAAAGTTGTAGAAAAAATACACTGAACATTTATGTAATCTCAGCATAGGAAAGACTATTTATGCATGACAAATACATAAAAAACTCCCACAAGTCAGTAAGAATAAGACAAGGCTTCAGTACAAAATTAGATGAAAGATATGAATAGACATCTCACATGAAAAAGAAATAAAAATTTAAATACAGAGTTTTAATTACCTGGCAGAGACCAATGTGGGAGCTCGATCTCACGACCCTGAGATCATGACCTGAGTCGAAACCACGAGTTGGACACTTAACTGACTGAGCCACCCAGGTGCCCCCAGACTGTGCTTTTTGAACAAATAAAAATTATCAGATAAAATTATCAAATCATCCAGCCAGTAGAGAGTATAGCATTCAAATAAAGTTGCCAGGTAAAATTCAGGATACATGGGACATACTTAGACTAAAATATGATTTGCTTGTCTGGAATTCCAAATTAACTGGGTATCCTGTGCTTTTATTTGCTAAATCTGGCAACTCTTAATATGGAGAACCCACTACCACTGTTTTGGGGTCAATAGATGGGCCCGTGTGTTGATGGGGATGGTGTGTAAATGGGGGTGTTCTTATAGTTGGAGGGTACTTAGGGCACTGCATTATGAAAGTATCCTGGTCCAAAATTTGGGTTAGTACATTATGACAACCCAAAGTTAAGAGTAAATGAATATTTAATGAAAGTAGCATATGAATTGGGTCATGAAGGATGGTGGATTTTTCAGGAATATTATCCAAATACATAACATAAAATGTTGGACATAATCCCTGCCTGCTCCACCTACTATTCCCATAATTCCTGTTTTATGATTTGTTTTTCTCAAGTCACTCGTGCACACTGATTCACCGATGTCTCAGAGCTCCCTCTATCAAGCTGGCCTGTGACTAAGCCGAGGGGGATTGAGTCCACAGACTAACTCACCTGGTGCTGCTTTCAGACTGAAAGGGAAGGAGCTGGGTCAGGAGGAGCCACGCTGAGTTGGTGTTTTTCTGGGAGTAAAGTCTCCTCCTAGGAAGGTGAATGAACTTTTCTTGCCCTGCTCTACAAGTCACCTTTTCCTGGTCCCTTGGTGGAGAGTGCATCCTCTCCCCTCTGACAGCTTATTGTCACAGGATGATTTGTTCCCAGTTGTTGAATAGTGTGACACCTGAAAGTGACCATGTCATGCCCTTTTCATTAAGAGAAAATAATAACAACAACAACCCATAAATACAAACATTAAGATTCAGGTTTCTATCCAAGAAAGGTCTGGAAAGGCGCTGCAAATTTAAAGCTAGTGAACCTGGGAGGATGGGATTAAGAGATTGGGGACTGAGAGTAGGGTAGGCACTTGTACTCTTTATACCTTATACACATTTCTATTGCACGCAAAAAAAAATCTTTTTGTAGTGATTTTTTGATAAGCGGTACAAAAGCGCTTTACAAAAGCGCTTTACCGCTTTACAAAGCGGTAAAATTAGAGACCAGATTCTAAACTAAAAGCCACTCCCAAACACAATTATTTTCATTCATCTCGAAATACTGCATTTCCCATGCTTGCACACCGCCCAGCTAGAGTCATAAGACCTGTGCTACTTTGTATTCTGATATGCTGCTCAAAATTTTATCACAGCTGTTTCTCTACATTGCTATAAATTCTAAGAGTCACTAGAAGGATGGACTTTGAGTTACCAGTGACTTGCATCACCAACTTGCCTTCCTTGACCAGTGAGGGGTGGGGGTGGGCGGTGAAGGGCGTTCCTTTTTTTTTTTTACCTTTTTTTTCATCTGGTAAATGAGGCACCGGAAGTAGATTTTCTCCGGGGTCCCTTCCAGGTGTCATCTATTACCTTCATGAAGCACATCATAAATAATGATCCTTTGGACATAATTCTTTGTAAATCTTTATTTAATCCACGAGCCTTTCTGTTGTAAGATCATTTGGCAGAACGCAGCTCATCTATCTTCACGATAGACACGTGGTGGTAGATAGAATTTTCGCTTTCGTAGAAGGAGAAACTGAGTCCGGAGGTGTGGGATGACTTACCACAGCATTGGCCTCTTATCAGGGCAGCGCTGGGGTTCGGCTGCTCGTGTTATGGGTGATGGATCGCAGACGAGATCTCAGGAGAGCAGACAATGAGAGGCGGCTTAGGCATGATTATTAAATAGACCCATCACGGTCCTGTCGGCTCCCTCTTTTCTCCTTTTTAGATTCTAAGTCACTCTTTTTCGGTGGCATTTCTTTGGAATATATTCATGAACGGACCCTTGGAACCAACACACACACACACACACACACACACACACACACACACACACGGCAATTTGGTCACACCTACGAGGCAGATAAAGCTGAAGGGAGCCTGCAGAAGGATCTGTAGATAAAAAGTCCGGTATCTGGGCAGGTAACACCCAATTACAACAGAGCAGTGTTGACTTACACTTTTCCTTATCGGGGGAATCAGGTATTTGTGTAAATCAGAAAAGGATTTGATGGATACTACTTCATTGGAGTCTCCAGCCAAAGGACAGGTTTGGTTAAACAAAATATATATTCTCCTTATCTACAGTGGCAACTATCATGAAACTCCCCATCTCCCTTCTACTCCTCCGAGCCTTATAAAAACGAGCGCCTTATCTGGAGTTTGTAAGAGCCTAACGTCTAGCGGGGTCTGTGCTAAAATCACTCTGACGACGCCGCAGCTCAGGCTCAGCTCGGGCCGTTCGGGCAGACGGATGATCTTTGCTTATCTCCAATTGTCCGGGCCATAAATGTCTTTTTCTTAAGATGCGTGTTTAGACTACCCCAGGGGAAAAGAACAGGTACCATCTCGCTTGATGGGAGAAGATCTGCAGACTTGCTCTGTGGCGGTCAAGGGCCGTGGTGGGAAAGAGCACAGCTCGGAGGAGGAAGAACGGGCCATGGGTCGCCACGGCCACCAACGCATCTAGAAAGGAGAATGCCTGCAACAATGATGAGATGGGGATCCCCGGGCAGGGTAGACTTTGGGTAATAAAGACATAGGGATGGGGACAGACACAGACAGGGGAAGAGGGTCCAAGTGGGAGAGTGACTTGCATTAGACAAGACCAAGTTGCTAAGATGTTGGGACCGCTTCTCAAAGAAGCTGGTGGCCTCTCAAGCTTGGTGTCAGGCAGTCATTGGGGGTGGTGGGCGGACATCAGTGGTGGAGTCAAAGACTTGCGTGAGGCTCTGCCTCTGATCTGCTGGGAGGCCTTGAGCAAGGCCCTCTCCCTCTCTGGGCTCCAGAATTGGTCTTTTAGGACCATGCTCCATGGTGCCCAGTATTCTGAGGTGCAGGAGGGCAGCAACCTATGCCTGCATTGCTCGGGCTCGAGCCATATGGCCCCAGAGCTCACACGGGGCTCACGTGCAGGGAGCCAGGGGACTGCTGATCCACCTTGAGCCTTTTCCACCAATCCAACTTGACTTTGCCTTTTCTCTGGCTTCTAGGCACGCTTGGTTTTTGAATACAGGTAATGAGCTTGTCACAGTGAAAACCCTGGGGGCGCCCTGGAATGACCCCAAGAGCATCTTATAGAACTAGTACAGCATCTCCATCTTTCCCCCAAACAGGGGTGTCTAATCCCGTGCTTCAGATGTCCCAGCGACACAGATGCGTCTCTCTTTCTGGGGAACCTGCTTCAGAACTAAGCTGGCCTGTCCGAATCTTCCCTCCAGCCACTTGGTCTAAATATGGTTCCCTCCTTAGGTTTAATTTGCAGTTCCTTAATAGTGATGCAGAGCATCTTTTCAGGTGCTTATTGGCCTTTCTTATGTCTTCTTCTTCTTCTTCTTCTTTTTTTTTTTTTTAAAGATTTTATGTATTTGACAGAAAGAGAGAGAGAGCGAGAGAGGGAACACAAGCAGGGGGAGTGGGGGAGGGAGAAGAAGGCTTCCTGCAGAGCGGGGACCCCGACGCGGGGCTCGATCCCAGGACCCTGGGATCATCACCTGAGCCGAAGGCAGATGCTTAATGACTGAGCCACCCAGGTGCCACTCTATGTTTTCTTTAGAGAAATGTCCATTCAAGTCCTTTGTTCAGTTTTTAATGGGGTTGTTTGTTTTTTCTCTGTTATTATCGAGTTGCAGAAATTCTTTTTTTTTTTTTTTTAAGATTTTATTTTTAAGTAAGCTCTATGCCCAGTGTAGGGCTTGAACTCACTACCCCGAGGTCAAGATTCGCAAGCACTACCGCCGACTCAGCCAGCCAGGTGCCCCTAGTTGTCGAAATTCTTTAGATATTCCGGATATCAACCTCTTATGAGATACAGGATTTGCAAATATTTCTCCCATTCTGTAGGTTCCCTTTTCAGTCTGTGGATTGTGTCCTTGGACGCGCAGAAATTTTAAAGTTTGATGTAGTCCAATTTCTTTTTCTCTTTTGTTGCCCGTGCTTTTAGCACCCTCCTTTCTTAGTTTAAAGCCATTCTTTTTGGTCCTGGTAAGGCAATCAGGGCTCGGAACATTGGCCCAGCTTGGAGAGAGAAGCATTCTGTCCTGTATCCCCACAACATTTACTGCATGTACTGGGAGGGACCAGATGGTGACAATCACGGACTGTCCTCTCTCCGAAGCCACAGGCAAAATTTGAGATTCAGTCTTGGTGTTTATTTCCTCTCCGCTCAGCCAGCTCGGCCTTATTTCAACTATGGTGTCATATTTCGTCCCAAAGCCACAATTTTTTGGATTTTGTGACTCTTGAGGGACACATAACATAGAGACCACAGTTGTGGACGACTTCAGGGTCCTTACGGTGTCAAAGGGAAGGATCGTGAGATGTGGGCTGGACTCGGAGAGCCAGGGACACAGGGATTTTCATGAACATGGGGCCCCAGACGGTGGGGGAGAACAGAGCATCATAGCCTTGTGCTCTCCCTGGCCCCATAGCTCTTGGCATATGTGTGCTGTATGTGTGTGTGTGTGTGACAGAGAGACAGAGAGAGAAAGGGAAAGGTTGTAGCTACTTTGTTCCTTCCTCAGGGAGAAGGCAGACCCTTCTGTTCATATTTGGGCCAGTATCTGCCTTTTCCCTTCAAGGCTGACTCTGGTTTGAGAATTCTCTGACCATTTTGTTCAACTTCAGATACCAGCCTGTAATTCATTTTGTTTTTACTATGAAAACTTCTATTTTAACTATGAAATTAATTCACACGCACTGGCCAAATGGTGGAAAATAGAAACACACAAGGAAGAGAAGAGGAGCCAGTGGTAAAACCTCTGTTGAGATGTAGCCTCACACTACATTCCAGTGTCTTTCTCTCCAGGTTTGGTTGAGGGAGGAGTGGGTTGGTGTGCAGAAAGACAGACAGACAGACATAGCTACGTAAGTAGGTGTGTATTTTCATAGTTGATGTTGTCCTACATTTCATTCCTTCTCTCTCCCCAGACCTCCACACCTCCTCCCCTTCCTCGCTCTCAGCTTCTTATCTCATCGAGAAAACAGAAGCCATCCATTTGCTCCTACCTCGACATCCACCCACCTACCTCTCTCAGGGCCTGTCTGTGACCCTCCTTCCCATCTGCGTGTGGCCACACTGCCCTTGCTCTTCTGGAAGGCTTCTCTCTCCTCTCTGCGGACTAGACCCCATTCCTTCCCAATGCTCAAGGGGTGGCTCATACAAACTTCCCTTCTCTCCTTTGAATCACCCATTCTTTCTCTCCTTCTGGATCATTCCTGCTGCTGTCGGCCATAGTAGAAGAGCTGCCTTCTTTCAAAACTAAATTCTCTCTTACTTGTCCAGTCTGCTGAAAGCAGGAGATGAACCACACACATTCTATGAAGCACAAGTAGGCGCATTAGTTGTAGTGTAAGGAACACTGAGGTTGTGGGAGGTGATTCTGGAAGGGGAGGCTGGCTTCGTGTACTTTATTCTAGAAAAGATAGGGAATCACTTAGGGTTTTGGGGGAAGGGGGCCATGGAGGCTTCCTGTGTTGGCTTTGCTGAGGTTGCTTAGCAGCAGTGGGGAGGAGTGAGGAGAGCCGTTGGGTGGTTGGTGCCCCAGCCCCGGCCAGAGAGGATCAGGTCCCCAGTGACAGAGGTAGCTCTGGAACCCAGGAGAAATGCTCTGCAAGAGATGTGGTCTACTACTAAGTTTTAAGTCACGAAAGTAGGTTGGAGATGAGTGGAGACGGAGTGAAGAGTAAAAGACAGTGGGACAAAACATTTATGAAAATGGGGTTCTCTCACTTCTTAAAAGTAGGCCTGAGAGGAAGATGAAAAGACAGGTGATTTCTAAAATGTGGAGGTGGGAAGCAGGTTCTGGAATGTTCCCACCTGGGAGAGAAGTGATTAGGGTTTTGTCAGCGGGGCCTTTCCAAGAGTCGGCTAGGGTGACTGACGGTGGGTGAGAGGTTCTCTGGGCACCAGAGCCTGTCCCTGCCCTTCCGCCAGTGGGGCCTTCTCCCAGTGGAAGCAGGGGCAGGTGGTGCATGGTGACACACGGTGCTGAACAGGTGGGGAGGATACTTCTGGGGTTGGGCCCTTAGTTTGATTCTCCTTCACTTACAGACAAGGCGAGAGAGGTCCCATGGAGGGAATTTGTTAGGGAAGCAGGGAAAAGGTCTTGGTGGATGGAGGAGTCTAGGATC
Source organism: Potos flavus (assembly GCA_028534135.1). Taxonomy (NCBI): domain Eukaryota; kingdom Metazoa; phylum Chordata; class Mammalia; order Carnivora; family Procyonidae; genus Potos; species Potos flavus. The sequence continues at coordinate 44,850,832 of CM052899.1, forward strand.
CAGGAGGGAAAATGGGTGGTGGGGAGGGCTTATGGTAGGGATTAGGGGCAACTCTGGACACCTACAAGTAACCGGGCAGCTGGGAGTGAGGAAGTGGGATGAGGTGGGAGATGGAGAAGAGTCCAGAAGACGTCACTCGGGGAGGAAGTCCTTTTGCAAGCAGACGAGAAGGGCTCAGAGGGTAGCTGCCGAGCTCTGCAAGGCCTCCTGGGTTCCTCTCTTTGTTTAGGTGAAAGGTGATATTTTCACTTCTGAACTTGGAAAGTAGGACCCCTCCCAACCTCTTCCCTGTGAAGGGAGCGCCAACGGCCAATTGGTTATTTCTTTCTTTCTAATCCTGCAGTTTTATGAGGCCGTAAATGAGGGCAGCAGGGAATTAAAGAAAAAGGTGTAGCCAAGACAAATAGCAGAGTCCTTGCCCATGTGGCACTTGCAGTCTAAAGGTGTGCCTGATGCAATCTCATGGCCGCGTGTGTTCGAGGAGGTCAGGGGGAAGCCGCCCCGGGCAGTCTGGGGCGGCCAGCACGTCGTTGGGAGGGACAGGTGCCTCAACCCACAAGGAACGACCGGAGCCGTGAGGGGACAAATGGCAGGTCAGCGCAGGTGGGCGCGGCCAGGGAGCAGGACGCTGGAGTAGCTGGAATGAAGCAGGGTGGGAGGGACCCACAGGTCATCTTTATTTGGGAGAAGCTTTAGTTTGGGGGTTGTAGTTGAGTGGACAGGCCCAGGGAGCAGAAGACTCAAATAAGGCCAGCAGATGCCCAGCTGTATGGCAGAAGCTACCAAGTGCCCCCTAGCCCCGCGAGGCGGCTGCTGATTCTGGATGCCTTCTCCGGGGGAACCGCCCCTGGGGAATTTGGGAATGTGTTGAACCTTGAGGAGAAGAAGGGCCCATGCAGCTGTGACAGGGAACCATCCCCCGCTCCCCAAAAGAAGTTAGTGAGAAGTGATCTGGACATTTGGGGACTTTAACAAGATCTGGAAGTATAGAAATGGAGAAGAGGATGTCCCCCTAACTTAGCTTTGTTGGAGGTGCGGTCCCTGGGGAGATAGGCCAGCGTGGGTTTGTTGGTGGTTTTCTAGTGCAGGCCATTTGCCGTTGGATTCCCCAGCAGAGAAGGGTGACTTAACAGGCCTCGACACGGTGTGTAAAGGGTCTTATAATCCTTATGCTCCACCTTGAAAACATCATGCTGAGTGAAATAAGCCAACCATAAAAGGACAAAGGCTGTATGATTCCATTTCCATGAGGTTCCCGGAGCAGTCAAATCCCCAGAGGCAGGAAGTAGAATGGGGACTGCCAGGGACTGGGGGGAGGGGGAGTGGGGAGTTCGTGTTGACTGGGGACAGAGTTTCCGATTGGGAAGACGAGAAAGTTCTAGAGATGGATGGAGCTGAGGGCTGCACCACGATGCGAGCGTACCTCATGCTGTTGAATAGTACACGTAAAAATAGTCAAGACAGTACATCTTATATAGAGCTTTCATTTTTATTTATTTAATTTTTAAAAAAGATTTTGTTTACTTATTTGACAGAGAGAGAGAACACAAGCAGAGGAGCGACAGGCAGAGGCAGAGGGAGAAGCAAATTCCCCACTGAGCAGGGACCCCAATGCAGGGCTCGATCCCAGGACCCTGGGATCATGACCTGAGCCTGAAGACAGACATTTAACCGATGGAGCCACCCAGGCGTCCCAATTACATTTTTAAATGCATTTAAAAATCCGAAAACCACTCGGCATTGACTTTCTTCGTCCAATCTGGTTCTGACCTTATTTGACTCTCTGAGGCAGTGGATGGTGGCTGATGGGGAGTCAGGCAGCCTGTCACCATCTGGTCATAATATGTGGATAAACCTGACCCTGTTTTCTTTTTTTTTTTTTTTCTTTTAAGATTTATTTATTTATTTGACAGAGACAGAGAGATCACAAGTAGGCAGAGAGGCAGGTGGGAGGGCGGGGAGCAGGCTCCCTGCTGAGCAGAGAGCCTGATGCGGGGCTCGATCCCACGACCCTGAGATCATGACCCGAGCTGAAGGCAGAGGCTTTAACCCACTGAGCCACCCAGGCGCCCCTGACCCTGTTTTCAAGTCGGTCTCCTCTGTGCGGGGGGCAAACCTCTGGAGCCTGCTCACCTCTGGGGGAAAGGTGGAAGTCCAGCCCTGAACCTGCAAAGTAGAGGCCCAGGGTCTGAAGCCACAGCACCTTCTCCCCCTTTCCCCTCCCCCCACCGCAGCAAGGAGGTGGAAATGGAAGCAGACGGTATTGGTGAGAAGCAGTTGGCCTTGGGATCTGACATGTCTGGGTTTGCACTGCCATCATTAATGGGCAAGCTCCTAACCCCCTGTAAGCCTTAGCTTCCTAATCTGTAAAATGGTCTTGGTATTATATATCCCTCAGGATCTGGAGAGTTCTGTAATATAAAATATATAAAATAACTTAACCTCCTTAGCCACCTCCCCTGCTTTTTAATGGGGTATGTCTTAGGAGGTTCAGGCTGCTGCGACAGAATACCACAGACTGAGTGTCTTAAACAACAGGCATTTCTTTCTCTCAGTTCTGGAGGCTGGGAAGTCCAAGATCATGGTGCCCGCAGGTTCGATGTCTGGTGAAGACCCACTTTCCCATAGACAGCTGTCTTCTTGTTTGGTCTTCATATGGCTGAAGGGGTTAGGGAGCTCTGGGGGGTCTCTTTTATAAGGGTACTAATCCTGCTTATCACTCCCCAAAGGAGTGAGCCCTCACTTTGGGGCTTAGGATTTCAACATAGGAATTTTGAGGGAATACAAACATGCAGATCATTGCGGTATATTTAAGAAATACACAGAAAGCACCTTCCTTTCCCTTGAGATTTTTTTTAAAGATTTTATTTATTTATTTGACACACAGAGAGAGATCAGAAGTAGGCAGAGAGGCAGGCAGAGAGGCAGGCAGAGAGGCAGGCAGAGAGAGGGAAGCAGGCTCCTTGCTGAGCAGAGAGCCTGATGCGGGGCTCGATCCCAGGACCCTGAGATCATGGCCTGAGCCGAAGGCAGAGGCTTTAACCCACTGAGCCACCCAGGCGCCCCTCCCTTGAGATTTTTAAGAAGAGGGCAGATGTCTTTCTGCCATGGAGTTTTGGAGTGGGGGCGAGGACAGGATATCTTCTTCGGGTCCTTTGACCCTAAAATCTGGATTTTCACAGATGTGGCCTTTCTGTGTGAGGGCTTCTTCAGGATTCTTTCTGATTGTGTTTATGACTGTCTCTGTGACAATCTCACGTTCCACCAATAAGCAGCGAGTTTATTTTTTAGCCAATGAGCAGTGGAGGTGAAGACATTGCAATAGCCCCCGGCTCATAGCCAGACCTTAGCCATTGAGGCCCAGGGTTGGCGGCCATCAGGACAGATGTCCTGACCCTCCCGCAGTCAGGTCAATGTGACCTCCAACCAGCTCCAGACCAGAAGCCAAACGAGGTGAAGCGGGAAGTATTAAGTCATCCAGACTTTGTTTTATTTATTATTATTTTTTTAAATTATCGAATTGCTTACTGCAATTCTTTTTTTTTTTTAAGATTTTATTTATTTATTTGACAGAAAGAGACACAGTGAGAGAGGGAACACAAGCAGGGGGAGAGGGAGAGGGAGAAGCAGGCTTCCCACAGAGCACGCAGTGCAATGTGGGGCTCGAACCCAGGACCCCGGGATCATGACCTGAGCCGAAGGCAGACGCCCAATGACTGAGCCATCCAGGTGCCCCCAAAAAACAATCGGACTTTGTTTGTTTTTTTTTTAAGATTTTATTTATTTATTTGACACACAGAGAGAGAGAGATCACTAGTAGGCAGAGAGGCAGGCAGAGGGAGAGGGGGAAGCAGGTTCCCCCCTGAGCAGAGAGCCCGATGCGGGGCTTGATCCCAGGACCCTGAGATCATGACCTGAGCCGAAGGCAGAGGCTTTAACCCACTGAGCCACCCAGGCGCCCCGGGACTTTGTTTTATATGATGTAAAACATTGGAGCACTAGGAACCATAAAGAAATTGGAAATCCAGTGGAAAAATACATTGGAAGGCTGAACTTTCCCACTTTTCACCGACACAAGGAGGGAGAGTTTGGGAGGGATACTAAGGTAAAAAGGGCTGAAGTAACAGAAAATAATGAGAGGACGTCAGAAAATTCGGGCCCTTGTGTATTATT
>CM052899.1:44855504-44888968 GCA_028534135.1 Potos flavus
CTGCGGGGAGGAGTCAGTGAGAGGTTGTTGTTTAATGGACCGAGAGTTTCAGTTCAGAAAGATAAAAAGAGGTCTGGAGGGGCGCCTGGGTGGCTCAGTAGTTAGGCGTCTGCCTTCATCTCAGGTTGTGATCCCAGGGTCCTGGGATCAAGCCCCCCATCGGGCTGCCTGCTCAGCAGGGAGCCTGCTTCTCCCTCTCCCTCTCCCCTGGCTTGTGCTTCTTCTGTCACTGTCTCTCTCTCTCTCTGTCAAATAAATAAATAAAATCTTAAAAAAAAAAAAGAGGTCTAGAGATGGATGCTGATGATGACTGCACAACAGCGAATGCCACTGAACTGTATGCTTACAAGGGGTTAAGAAGATAGGTTTTATGTTATGTATGTATTTTACTGCAGTTAATTAAAAAATAGAGCTGAGGCCATGGATTGGTACAGAATTTACTCAGGCGGTTCGGAGGGACAGGTGGCCTCTGTTCTTAAGGAATGGCCGATGGAGGGTCTTCTCCCTAGAGAAGGTGCAGGTGGACACAGGCAGGAAGCGAGGGGGTGGGGTTTGTGAGAGGCAGGGGGCCGGAGGGACCCAAAGCTCCACTCCTTTGTTTTAGAGAAGTAGAAGGAGGGGATTGTGGTTGCGTGGAGGGAGCAAGGAGGCGGAAGCCTCAGTTCCCTCATCTGGAGAATGGGGTTTGCAAGCCCTCTTCCTTACCACGGTCCTTAGGACACAGGTCCTCTAGACCTTTGGCGTGTGGCTCATCCCCTGGCTCCAGTCCTGGGAGGAGTTCGCCCGTGCGATCCTCAGTAGGACTTCCGGGGGCTGAGGGAGGACGCGGGCAGAGCCCCGGGGCGGACGCTGCCATCCATCAGTTTACATTCTCTCTGGTGTCCCTCGGAACTCTTCGTCATCCCACCCCTGCCCACCTTCTGCGTTGCCATTCTCAGCTTCGTGTCTGTCACCCTCGTTGGCTGTCTCCTGCTGGACGCTCTTCCTCTTCCGTCATGCCCCAGAGCAGCAGAGAAATGCCCCTTTGGGGTGAGGATGACTTTCCCGAAGGCCTGGGTGCCAGGCAGGGGATGTCCACCTCGCAGGACAGCACGGCAGACACGCGTAAATGGGACAGTGGGCAGTATGGTTCTGGGGTTCGTGGCTCCCTCACGAGAGAATTTAGCACCAACTGCCATGTTGTACCCCCTCTCCTCAGACCCTCCTCCTGCTCTCGCCTTTCCTCCTGCCCAAACTCTTTATTTCCTCCTTGTTGGATGGCGCGGAAACGAAAATTTCCTCTGACCTTACCATGCAGGGCAGGCAGGCCGGGCAGCTCTGTGTCTAGCTGCCATGCTTCCCGGGGGCTGGGGTCGGGGATGTGGGAGGTGCTACTCACCTTTCTCTTCCGAGACGCCCCCGTCAGACGTCTCCTGAGAAGGAAGGGAGGGGATGTAGGTGTGGAACGAGGCTTAGACACAAGCAAGGAGCCTCCTCATTGCCCCTGACTGGGGGCTGCTTCCCTAACGAGTGGGGCCCCAGGGCCCCTAGCTGCAGGGCAGGCGCATGGGTGAAGGGGTCAGGACAGCCCCCATGCCCTCCCAGCGGGCCTGGACTCTGCAGCAGCGTAGGAGATGGGCTCTGTCCCGAAGCCTTGGGGCTGGGTTCCCCGGGGTGGAGGCCGAAGGCCCGGATGGAGAGCTCAGCTGCCACGTGTGCAGAAGGACACCGATACTACATCTGTTCCATGTGGGTTCTGGAATTCGAGGTGAGGGAGGCACCATAGCGTTGGGGTGAGGAGGTCAGGTCTCAAGTAAGCACATGAATCCTGGTTCTGCCTCATCGTAGCTGGGCCACTGGGCCAATTAGCCCCTCTGTGTCTTCTGTGAAGCATAGAGCTAATAATCGTCTACCTTATGGGGCTGTTTGCGAGGAGGCAGTGAGATACTGTGGACAAAAGTATTTGGTATACAGGAGGTGCTTAGCAAAACTCAGCTGCTGGCACGATGATGGTTATCATGGAGGTTGTGTCCAAGTGCCTGGCTCGAAGAAGGTGCAGCCTGGCAGGGAGGCCAGAAAGGTCATGTCACTAGGGAAGTCCAGCCCGTCTGCCCTGCGCCACGTCCGTCCTGTTTCTGAGAACGCTCAGGACACAGATCGGACTCCTCGGCAGCCCTGCCCCCCTCCCTCCCCTCTGCCGTCTCCTGATAGGAGGCCGAAGTGAGGACAGGGTGGCTGGAGAAGCTCCAGGCTTGGTTCCAGGGACACTGTTCAAGAGTTGGGGTTGGGTGAGGAGCAGGGCCAGCTGGGAGACCCTGACAGGTGATTTGGGGTGAGTGGGGCCAGGTGTTAGGCTGTGGTTGCCAAGGAGCTGGAGCGAAGTGAGGACGCCGTTAGGCACTGAGATGGGCATCTGTGAACCTTCCTTGGAGGGTCGAAGCAAAAGGAGGGAGAGATGTCTGCCTTTGGGGGTAGGTTCAGAAATCACAGTTCCTGTTGTTGGGAGGTGTCCAGGATGATGCCCCAAGTCCTTCGGTTTTGTTTAACGCTCAGCAAAAGATACTCCCTGCCATTGGGCACCCTCCCCGAGACAAGGCAATTGCGGGGATGTGGACCCAGAGAGATGTCCCAGAAGAAGAGGTGGGTTCTGAAGGATGAATAGGAGTTTGAAAGTTGGGTGATGCCAGAGGAGGGCACCCTGGATGCAGAGACCAGTGCCTGCAAATGTGTTTGGTGACCTAGCCCCTCGCTTCTGCTCCTGTTACCGCGGCACTGAGTGCTGCAGCCCGTGTTAGCCTAGGCCTGCTGCTTTACTGCCTGCTGCTGAGACCTGATCTCTTGTTCCCGACGGCGTCACCAGGGTTGTTTCAATGGCAGTGCTCCCTGGAAAAGGGTACCGACATCCCTTCCCCCTTATAATCTACACATTCTGATGCTGGGAGTCTTGGGGAGGAGCGGAGGGTCCGTGGGCAGAAAGGAAGGGCAGGAAGGCATTCAATGGAATAAAGGTGCCTCTACAAAGGAACACGCAGAGACTTTTTAGGGTGTTGAATATGTTCACTCTTGCAACTCTGGTGATGGTCTAATATATGTGTCAAAACCCATCAAATTGTAGGGGTGCCTGCGTGGCTCGGTTGGTTAAGCGTCTGCCTTTGGCTCAGGTCAAGATCTCAGGGTTCTGGGATCGAGCCCCGCAGGGACTCCCCACTCAGCAAGGAGTCTGCTTCTCCATCTGCCCACCTCCCCCCCTTGTGCTCTCTCTCTCTCTCAAGTAAATAAATAAAATCTTAAAAAAACCCATCAAATTGTATACCTAAATGGTGCACCTTTATTATATAGGAGTTATGTTTCCATAAAGCTATTAAAAAAGAGTTTATTGGTGACTCAAAATTTTGGGTTCCTTTTTTAACATGTTTATTTTTTCAGTGTAAAACTAATATAGGATCACCAGAGATATTTAGAAATTCATGAAAGCGGGAAAAACCAAAGCAAATCACAATCTGTTTTTGTTTTTTGGTGAGGGGATCGTTAGTGCCTGAGGCTCGCTGGTGACCAGGGCTCCTGCCCAGCATCACTGGACCAAGATGCTCAGTCGTACTGAGTGCAGAGTCCCCAGGCACCTGTGTCCTGCAAATGTTCAGCTGCTCCCCCACCCTGAAATTCTGGCCCAGGAAGTCTGAGACGGAGACCTGGAATCTGAGTTTAGAGCCAGGGGGTGCCTGGGTGGCTCAGTCAGTTAAGCATCTGACTTTGGCTCAGGTCATGATCCTGGGGGCCTGGGATCCAGCCCCATATTGGGCTCCCTGCTCAGCAGGGAGTCTGCTTTTCCCTCTGCCTCTGGCCCTCCCACTCCCCCTGCTCAGGCACTCTCACACACACACGTGCACTCTCTGTCTCTCTCTCAGAAGTAAAATCTTGCGGGAGAAAAAAAGCACCATATTCCCAGGAAACTCTGATCCGGGCAGTCCACAGCCTACTTTTTGAGAAATGCTCAAACAAAGAGTGAATCACAAAGCCCTGAGAGTCCTCGATCTTTTCTCCTTTAGTGCCAACCATGCTAGCAATACCCCGATACAGCGATGGGGTCACAGCTGTGTGGTGAGAGAGAACTCGCTGATTCCAGTCTTAAGGAGCCTCGCAGTAGCAGCAGCAGTAATATTAATGGTAGTAATAGTAATGGCAATAATAATGGTAGCAGTGCTAATATTTGTTTAAAGATTTATTTATTCCAGGGGCGCCTGGGTGGATCAGTTGTTAAGCATCTGACTTCGGCTCAGGTCATGATCCCAGGGTCCTGGGATCGAGCCCCGCATTGGGCTCCCTGCTCTGCGGGAAGCCTGTTTCTCCCTCTCCCCCTGCCCCTGCTTGTGTTCCCTCTCTCACTGTCTCTCTCTGTCAAATAAATAAATAAATAAAATCTTTAAAAAAAATAAAATCAAAAAGAAAAAGATTTATTTATTCTAGAGAGAGAGAGAGAGACAGCACAAGCGGGGAAGAGAGAGAATATCAAGCAGACTCCCCCTGAGCACGGAGCCTGATACAGGGCTCGATCTCACGACCCCAAGGTCATAACCTCAGCTGAAACCAAGAGTCAGTCACTCAATAGACTATGCCACCCAAGTACCCCAATAGTAGTGCTAATATTAATGATACTAATAGAAGCGCTCATACTAATGGTTACAATAGTAGTGGCAATGTTAATGGTAGCAATAACAGTAGGAATATTAATGGTAGCAATAGCTAACATTTATCCAGGTAACTCATCCAAGGCACTGGTTTAAGACCTCTCCGTGTGTTCTCTTAGTGCTAGTGGTTAAGAGCAAGTTGCCACAGTTAGATGTTTGGGTGTGAACTTCACCCTCCCACTAGTTCTGTAGCCTTGGGCAAGTTACTTAAAAGTCTTAAGTTTCACATGTCTCCAAAGAAGGTATACAGATGGTCCACAAGCACACAAAAAGATGCTCAACATCAATAACCATCAGGGAAATGCAAGTCAAAACGACATTGAGGGGGCGCCTGGGTGGGTGGCTCAGTGGGTTAAGCCTCTGCCTTCGGCTCAGGTGATGATCTCAGGGTCCTGGGATCAAGCTCAGCATCGGGCTCTCTGCTCAGCAGGGAGCCTGATTCCCCCTCTCCCTATGCCTGCCTCTCTGCCTACTTGTGATCTTTCTCTCTGTCAAATAAATATACAAAATCTTAAAAAAAAAGACAAAACGATACTGAGATACCACCTCACTCACAGCCGTCTGGATGGCTGCTATCAGAAAAACAGAAACTCAGTGTTGGGGAGGATGTGGAGAAATCAGAACCCTTGTGCACTGTTGGTGGGAATGACTGGGGCAGCCACTGTGGAGAACAGGGTGGAGAATCCTCAAAAAATTGAACATAAAATCACCATTTGTTCCATTTCTGGAAATATACACAAAAGAACGGAAAGCAGAGACTGAAACAGCTATTTGTATACCGTACTCATAGCGTTATTCAAAATGGCCAAAAGATGGAAACAACTCAAGTGTTAGTTGATGATATAAACAAAATGTGGTGTATACATATGATGGAATTCTACTATTCAGCCTTCGCAAGGAAGGACGTTCTGACACAGTCTACGGCATGCTGAACCTTGAGGAAGTTATGTGAAAAGAAATAAGCCAGCCCCCAAAAGACCGTATGATTCCACATAGATGAGGTGCCTAGAGCAGTCAGACTCACAGAGACAGAGAGCAGAAAGGTAGTTGCCAGGGGTTGGGGGAAGGTGGTTGGGGAAGACGGGGTTATCGTTCAGTGTCAGTTTAGGAAGATGAAAATGTTCTGGGGGTGCCTGGGTGGCTCAATCGGTTAAGCACCTAACTCTTGATTTCGGCTCAGGTCACGATCTTAGGGTTGTGAGATCGAGCCCTGCATCGGGCTCTGCACTCAGCAGGGAGTCCGCTTGAGATTCTCTCTCCCTCTGCCCCTCCCCCACTGCGCTCTCTTAAAAAATGTTCTGGAGCTGGATGGGGGTGATGGTTGCACAAGGTACAACCTTGATGTCTGGTTTGAAGTGTGAAGGTACTTAATGTCTCTGAGCTGTGCACTTGAAAATGGTTAAGAAGGTAAATTTCACAATATGTGTATTTTGTAATTTAAAAAAGGAGAGAGGGGGAAAAACTTCTAAGTTTCAACTTCTTCCTTTCTAATATTGGGCAAAACCCTTCCCCTACCTTCAAGGACGTGAGGGTTGAATGTGTGAACACGTCTAACAGCTGAGAGAAGCAGCCAGCCCAGAGCGAGTGGTCAGTGATGCTCACCGTTGTGAAGGTTCTTAGTTTCAACTCGCCGGCAGGTGCCTGGGGATGGTCAGCCCTTTTCTGGGTGAACTTATTAGACACATCTCTGCACATCTCTGGGCCTCAGTTCCCTCATACAGAAAAGAGGGGCTGGGATCACTGCCAAGGTCCCTGTCCTCCCCCAACTGTGACGTTCCACGCAAGCCACCTGTGGGAATCACCCTCTCAGACCCTGGAACTGACATCTCAGGGGCAGGCTGGTCCCCTTCTTCTGCCAGCAGCGAGAGCTGGGACTGCTCTGCTGAGACTGACAATGCTGGGGTGATGTGGGGTAGGCCAGGGTATGTGACTCACGATCCCCCACTTGGAGAAGCCCCAGAGAAGCTCGTCTTCGATGGCCCTTTCTCCTATGGGCTTCTGATAAGTGGTCCTGGTGTGTGCAGGCGTGTGCACGCATGTGCGCGGTGGGGCGCGGCCGTCCACACATCAGTGTGTTGTCTGTATGAGCTAGAGGTGGGAACGCGGAGGGGAGGGGGCGCTGTGCTGAACGTCACGCCACTCAGGGACAAAAGACAAGAGGAGCCTTTACCACATTTACCAAAAATGGCGGCATTTTTCCAGCCTTGCCTGCGCACTGGGGAGCCTTATAAGATTACTGGTGCCTGAGTCTCTCTCCCGACGCTCTGAGTTCATCCATCTGGGGATGGCCTGGGCCCTCGGATTTTTCAAAGCTCCCTTGGGAACTGCTAGAAAGCCACTGCTTCGGGGCCACGGAGAGGAGGCCCCAGCCCAGGCTTGCCGGGCTGGGCCTAGTCCAAGGGCTGCGTGGTGTGTGAGGGAGGCTACCTGTAAGCTGTTTATTGCCTGCTTGAATTACTGGGTAAATATTGACCCGAGGCTCTGGTATCCCAGGAGCTACCTGTTATTTTCACGGGCACATCTCTGGTGCGGGGGGTGGGGGGGGCAGGGGGGACGCCTTAGGCTTGGGCTCCTCCAGCCGAGAGTCGGGTAACACAGAGGTCAAGCATGTCCCCGAGGAACCAGGTGCCAGGTCCTCCGGTGGAGACTGGGCTTGGCGGGCAGGCACATCGATGTGCAGGGGAAGATGGGCCAGTGGTCAGGCTACCGTGGCTCACATGAGTGATCAGAACTTTGGCAAGTGTTTCAAGCTGTCTGAGCCTCAGTCTCCCCATCTGTATGACACGGACAGCGGTAGCTCCCTGCGGAGTTACTGTGAGGATAAAAAGGGATGCTGCACGTGACATGCCTGTAGTTGCTATAGGCTACAGTAGTTGCTATGGGCTACAGCAACTATAGTAGTTCCTCAATAAATGGTTGTTTTTGTTTTTTTTTTTCCCTTCTGGACTAGAGAACTAGCTGGCCTGGTCTGTGGGAAGTTGCTGCAGTCCTCCTGTCGTCAGGTGGGTGTGTTACTCAGTGAGAAGCTGATGGCCCCTGGGCTGAAGGAGACGGAACTCATTCCCGTCCTGGGCTGACTTGTGACCTTCCATCCCCAAACTCCTATTTTGAAGTCCTAACTCTCAGTACCTCAGAGTGTGGCTGTGTTTGGAGACAGGGCCTTGGAGAGGCAATTGCATTAAAATGAGGTAATCGGGGTGGGCCCTAATCCAATATGACTAGTGTTTTTATAAGAAGAGGAGATTAGAACACAGACGCGTACAGAGGAAAACCACGAGAGGACCCGGGGGAAGATGGCTGTCTGCAGGCTGAGAGAAAGGGGCCTCAGGAGAAAGCAACCCTCCTGACACCTCGATCGTGGACTTCCAGCCTCCAGAACAATGAGAAAATACATTTTTGCAGTTTAAGCCTTCCGGTGTGTGGTACTTCGTTATGGCGGCCCTAGCCAACTCATGTAAGGTCCCATAGCAAAGCTGCTCCAGACCCCGTTCATCACCGACCACATCAACCTTTGCCCTCTTCTTCCAACTTCTAAATCTGGGAATTCCCCACCCCCCGCCCCCCCAGAGAATCAGTCACTAAGTTCTAAAATCTCCCGGCTTTTCCCCTCACTGTCCTAACCCCTCAGCCACCTTCTCCCTCTGCATTATAGTCCCCGAGTCCTCTCGCGCTTGTCTCCGCTCCAGAACATCCTCTATACTAAAGTTAATTTTTCAAGTTCAAATGTGATCACATGACAGAGCCCCTCCCCACAGGACAATCCCTGTCCTTCACTGCGGGCTATGCTCTAGCTGCACGGAACCCTTCACAGTTTCTGGAATGTGCTGTGTTATTCTTACGTCCCTGGGCCTCTGATGTGGGCCCACTCCCTGAGTACTTTTCCTCCCTTTCTGGCTGTCAAAACTCCTATTCATTTTTTTTTTTTAAAGATTTTATTTATTTATTTGACAGAGAGAGAGAGATCACAAGTAGGCAGAGAGGCAGGCAGAGAGAGAGAGGGGGAAGCAGGCTCCCTGCCAAGCAGAGAGCTCGATGCGGGGCTCGATCCCAGGACCCTGAGATCATGACCTGAGCCGAAGGCAGAGGCTTAACCCACTGAGCCACCCAGGTGCCCCTCTTCATTCTTTACAGCCCCTTTGCAGTGTTCCCTTCTTGGAAGGCCTCCTGGACATTCCAGGAACATGATCGTCCCTTCCTCTTCTCTCTGCCTCCCTAGCCCTGTGCACAGCAGAGGCTCTAGTTCTGTGTCTTTCCTCTTACCCAGAGCATAAGCTGATGAAATCAAGGACCTTGCCTTATTTATCTCACATTCCAAGCATCTCGCCCCATGTCTGATGTGCTTGGTACGAAATAGCTGCTTCTCAAATGAAGGGATTCTTCTTATTATTTTTTAGGATTTTTATTTACTTCTTTGAGAGACAGAGAGATAGTGAGAGAGGGCACAAGCGGGGAGGAGAGGGAGAAGCAGGCTCCCCGCTGAGCAGGGAGCCCAACGCGGGGCTCCATTCGGGGCTCTATCCCAGGACCCCCTGGATCATGACCTGAGCCGAAGGCAGACATGTAACAACTGAGCCACCCAGGCGCCTCTGTTGGTGCATTCTAGGTTAGCGTGACACTGATGTTGATGTTGTTAGAACAGATTCAGAGATAAACAGCCATTTTGGAGTCTTTGTGCTGAAGGGGGTCCTGTGAGAAAATGGCGGGGTGACGAGGAGCCATTTTCCAGTAATAAGGTTGAGAAGATTGAGTTTCTAAAATTTTGGCTTAAGTTTCCTATAAATTGGGTGTAAACCCAATGGGAGAGGATACACTTTTACCATGCAGGGGGTCTGACGGCACTCAGGATCAGAGTTTTCAGAAATCGGATTGGCACCCATTCCGCCTCCCTCCAGTTAAATCCCCTCTTTTTTCTTTATTGATTTTCTCCAAAATTCCTTTGGCCCTGAAGCTTCCTCAACTCCCCCAGTGAGTGTCATTTTATCGGATGTATCCACCAGCATCTGGATATATCCCTCTGCATCCCTGCCATCCATCTCCGTCTCCCCCATGCCCAGTGTGGTGGCCTGAGGGAGAGCATGTTCCTTCCTATGTTGACCTTGGCCTGCTCTGGTGACCTCTCTTGGAGGTGAACTGGGCATATTTTCTGATCTCCCTGCACTCTGTTTCTTCTCTTGTAAAAACAGGGTCATAATATCCACCTCACTGTGAGTGCAGAGTGATAAGCGTTCAATCATGTCAGCTCTTAGCAGCCCTGCAGGTCAAGGCACAAAGCTTAATTATTTAATGACAAGGCAGGAGATGGCTCGATAAGCTACCTTTTTTTTTTTTTTAAGATTTTATTTATTCTATGGTGAGTGCTGTGAATTGTGTAAAACTGATGAATCATAGGCCTGTACCCCTGAATCAAATAATACATTATATGTTAATAAAAAAAAGATTTTATTTATTGATTTGAGAGAGAAAGAATGGGAGGGAGAGAGAGTCTGAGGCAGACTCTGCATCAAGTACAGAATCTGATGTGGGGCTTGATCACACAACCATGAGATCATGACCTGAGCCAAAACCAAGAGTCAGACGCTTAACCGACTGAGCCACCCAGGTGCCCCATAAGCTGCCTTCTCTATACAAAGCAAGGAAGGCCTCTTACCTGGCAAAGTAGCACAGCTCTATAGGCCCTCCTTTCCAACTACATCATTGTCTACTCTTACCCCTGTTAAAAATCCAATTCCCCTGAAATAGTAGTATATAGAGTCTTACCAGTAGAGTTGCAAGATAAAATACAGGATACTCAATTAAATTTGACTTTCAGATAGATGAATAACTTTCTGCATAAGTATGTTTCAAATACTGCATGGGGCATACTTACAATAAAAATTACTCATGGCTCATCTGAAATTCAAATTTAACTGGGCATTCTGTATTTTTTCATGCTGAATCTGGCAACCCTCCTTACTGGCCATTGACATCTTGGGTAAATACATTCATTAGACCCTTTTCAGAGAGGTTTGGTTAGGATGAGACTAGGAGGCTCATGGAACCACCTCTTGGTGGTTAATAACCAGTGACAAAAGATTCTTTGTTGACAAAACTTTAGTTAGGCGCCTGACCCTTCCCCTTGGCCCATCTGTGCACTTCCTTGTAAAATCTAGTTTTAGCAAGAACCCTGCTAAGTCAGTTTAAGCAGAACACTCTCGTCCTCCATACCAGATCAGGATCCTTGGGCCCCGCTACCTCCAGGTGATGTCTGAACGCCCTGGTCTGCCTTCAGCAGGAATCCCATTAGGTTGGTTTTAGACAGAACCCCTCTCGCCCATGATGTTTCATCTTCATTTTCTGTCTGCTGACCCCACCTTAGGCTACAAACCCCCATTTGCCGAAGCTGTGGTCAGAGTGGAGCCCAGTCTCTCTCTCCCATCACAAATCTCCTTACGGTGGTCCCTACACCTATCCTCACGGTCTTCAATAAAGTCTGCCTCACCATCTTCAACAAGTGTCATTGATTTTTTTCCTACCAGAGCAGTAGTCCTGATGGGTCATTGTATATAGATTGGTTTACCAGCTGAATTTTATCTGTCATGAAACAGCTTTAAAAAAATATAAGAAAGCTTAGTTCCCACCGATCCTGTTGCTTTTACATGAAACATGCGTGTAAGGCTTCTGTGCTGGCCCTTCTTCTCAAAATTTTTGGCAAAGGTGACCAAAAACTAGCTTCTGTGGAAATTATTTATTTAGTATTAATGGGGCAAAGTTAGATCTTGGCCAGACATTTCAAGTAAACAGGATCACTCTGCGTAACCTTGTTTGAAACCAGAGATTTCCTGTGACCCCTAGAGTTTTAACAAGAGCCAGAGAAGTTATATTTATAGAAACCCCGTTAATTTTACCCCCCACCTCTGCATTTAATCCCAAATACAACAAATCCCGGGATGTCTGCAGACAGTGGCCTGTTTGATGGATGAGGCTAGGAGGCGATCCCTTGATACAGTTGTGTTGATAAATGGAGGCTGGGTTGAGGTTGTCACAGTGGGACTGGGGGTGGATGCCAATGGGTATACGATATTTTTAAGAAGCTGCAAACACAATCAATTAATAAAAACATTAACCCCTAGCACACAGTGTCTTTCGGTCAAGTTTCTTGGAGGGCTTTGCAAATCGTTTCTGACCTCCGCAGCTTTAAAGAGTTTAGGCGGAGCTAGAAATACTGTGGCTTTTTCATATTTCTTCTCGAGCCATCCACTCTCTCCATTATTCCTAGATATTTGCTCAGGCGCTTTGTGGAAGCTGACTTTGGTGGAAGCCCCTGTTGGAGGGACTGTTAGTTGCATAGACTGCGGTAAGCGGGCTACTAGAACTTTCTCCTCCTTGGGGACCTTCCTAGTCCCGTGAGAACTTGAAAATCGGAAGAGATTTCCAAAGGGAGAGAGAGGGAAGGACTGAGAGTTTCCAGAATCAGAGGATTCCTCCACTCCTAGCAGAGGATCAGCAAGGCACTGGGGTGGAGGAGGCGTCATAGTAGAAAGAGTATCAGAAGATCCAGGTCTTAGCTCTGGCCACAGGAGACCTTGGGAAAGTCACTTAGATAGTCTAACCTTTACTTTTCTCATTTTTTTTTTTTAAGATTTTATTTATTTATTTGCCAGAGAGAGAAAGAGAGAGAGAGAACACAAGCAAGGGGAGCAGCAGGCAGAGGTAGAGGGAGAAGCAGACTCCCCACTGAGCAGGGAGTCCAGTGCGGGTCTCTATCTCAGGACCCTGGGATTATGACCTGAGCCGAAGACAAATGCTTAACCAACTGAGCCACCCAGGCGCTCCTTCTCATCTGTTAAATAAGGGAATAACATTGTCTATTCTGCTAGGTTGTCCCGAGGGAATTTTTAGTTCAATAATGTATGTAGGGGAAGTAAAAATTATTGTTATTACAATCAAAAACTGTATGGGCATCTGAATTGAGGTATGTCCATTGGACCCAGTGTAGTGGGATGACCCACGGAAATCACAGTCCTGGGGATCTCATCGGGGTCCAGGCTTCTCAGAAAGACCCGATGATGATGTTCAGCCACACCTGTGAATAGACCCTCACTAGTGACCTATCTCTTCTGGGACCCCTTTGGGGACAGAAAGTACCCTCGGGTCACCATGGTCCTCCCTTCAGCCAATGTTTGTCCAATTACAAGCAGCATTTCTTTTCAGTGATAGAGAAGAGAGATGAGAAGAGACAGAAGAGAAAATACTAGAATGTATTGCAAACAGGGTGAGTGTTGGTTTGTGAAACTTTTGTTTCAGATATTTTATACATATCCGTATGTGTACGTATATCGGACTGTAATTAAAAAGATATTTCTTCCTGTGAATTGTGCTTTTAAAAAAAACCGCTGCTTTAAGCAAAGACAAATATGATTGCATCACTGGGGCAGCTTTGAGTCCAAAATCCAGCTGAGGAAGTGAGTGCTGACAGAGTCACCGAGGCAAGGAGCCCAGAAATGCCTTCTTGATTTGAGTCACGGGATGGTGTCATGACACCAGTATTGTGACACCAAGCAGGTTCTAACCCCAGCTCTTAACTTTGTAGCTCTGAGCTTCTCTGAGCCTCATTGCCTAACCCTCAACAGGACAAGCTGACTTCTGTGAGCTCCAAGGCCTTTGCAGGGCTAACATTTTGGGGGTTGCTACCTGTTTGTTCTTAGGGAACCTTTCAGGCTTCCTCAGTATGAGAAGGAGCTGAGCCCAACGCCATGTTTGTCTTCTCACACCTCAGGCCCACTTCCTCCTCCCGGTTCCCAGGCAGCTCTTCCAAAGTCCTTGGAGTGTGGGGAGATGGACATGTTTTCCAAACAGTTCCCTCTGCTTCTCAGAGAAAGAAGATCTTCCCTCTACACTGACCTTTTTCACCCATTTGGATAATGTGAGGGACATTTTGGACAGTTTTGGCTGGGACTTTTGTCAGTCGCGGGATTGGCAAACCCAGACATTTCCTGGCTTTGTCCTCCGTGGGGGTTCTCCAGCCACAAGGTTAACGGGCCTTCCATCTCCCAGCTGCAGGCCACCTAAATTCCCCCTGATGGAGCTGGTTGGAAGGGGGCTCTTCCCTCACCCTCTCCTCTGTCTTCCCCTTTGACTTTCCTCACTCCTCTTCCCCTTATTTTTCATGTCTCCCTTACCATCGAAGTCATGCTATCTCTGAGACAGCTTCCTACGTTGTCAATCGACTTAGTTGGTCTATTTTTATTTTGGAGAAAACATTTGTAGAGAGGTAAGTAAAGCCAATCTGTGAGGCTGTATCACTTTACAGTGGCATATTGCAAATATTATGTAATTGTTGACATAGAGGTTACATCAACCTGATGTTCTTCCACTGGGATTTTTTTTTTTTTAAGATTTTATTTATTTATACGAGAGAGAAAGCACACACAGGCAAGGGGGGGCAGCAGACAGAAAGGGAGAAGCAGACTCCCTGCTGAGCAGGGAGCCTGATTCGGGACTCGATCCTACCACCCTGAGATCATGACCTAAGCCAAAGGCAGACGCCTAACTGACTGAGCCACCCGGGAGCCCCTCCACTGGGTTTTTTGACTCCTTATGACCCCTGAATTTGAAACCTGTTTATTTGGAATAGTTTCTCCCTGCTTTTGAGGTGGGCGATGATGCTTTTCCTTTCTGTATAAAATGCTTTCAGTAACTGTCTAACAAAACGTTTCAAGACATAGCCACCAGATAGTACAAAAGTGATAACTACCTCAAATGGTAGTAATCAGAAATCAATAGCTTCATAGATTTTTTTTTGTAGAATGAATACCACCCGTTACAATTCCAGTAAAGATTATATTCCTGAAATTAAAAAAAAAGATTAATTTGTACAAACTTGGGGGAAAAAAAGATTGTATTCTGAAAATTTTACACTTTATTAACGAAATGGTATTAAAATATCTTCCTCCCTGAAGTCTTTTTGCACCCCGCCCCCTCCCTTCTGTATTGGGTTGAGTATTGGCTCCTCAAAGGCTCCTGGGTTAGCCCCGATCCTCCAAAAAACAGATGCCAAAATGGGTTTAATGTCTGTGGAGGGAAAATGGGGAGAGAATTGGAAAAGCTGGGAGAGCTGTCAGTCTGCAGAGCAAGTGTAAATGGAGTGAAGGGGAGGGAGAGGAGTTGGGTGGAAGTTTCTAGACTGCGATACAGTTGAAGGCCAGTTTGGGACAGCAGGAGAGGAGTCCATGATGAGCTCACACTGGCCATCAGTGGGGTCCCGGGGGTCCCAGGAATACTGCCCAGCACTCTGCTGCCCTCGGTCCCTGGCTGGGAGCAGCCCCCTGGAGGTTGGAAGCTTGGCCACGGGTTTCAGAGCACAGAGGCTGGGCCCCTGGTCAACGAAGCCCTCTGTAGTTGAAGGACCGCAGAGTTCATTCCCATGGCCATGCTACCTGATCTGGCCATTTTTGTACCCACCTGATAAAAATCTGCCCTCTTCCACACCCTCTCTTCTTAAGGGTACTTTGACAGTGGGCGGGGCTTTTCTGTCTTGCTCTTAGTTAGGAACTTAGACTAACCGCAGGGAACCCACAGATCCACTGCGTTGCTTACAACCCAGCAAATGGACCTCCTCCGGAGTTTGGTTAGCAGGTTCTGGTAGTTGGAGAAAGCAAAAAGCGCGGGGAGCGGCTGTGTGTGACCAGGGCATTACTGAGTTTGGATGGGATGACTTCACTCGCGCCTCATTTATCGTCCTGATGCCGATCTGGGCTGCATGTTCTCAAGGTTGCAGATCGGGGTCCCCTCCCTCGCAGGGAGCTCAAGCACATTTTGCATTTCAGAGCACAAAGTGGGCTGGAGAGAGTAACCCAGCATTTGAGACCGCTCTCCTCCCTGGCGATTTGGGTGAGCTTGGCTCCAATCCTGGTCCCAGGCTGGGTAAGCCCCGGGGCCTCGTGAACGTGTGTGAAGGGCCATCCTCACTTCCCGGTGGCGCCCCTGTCCGCTGCTACATCCAGGCGTGCCAGGTCCGTTCCGCCTCCCGCAGCTAGCACCCCTTTGGACCCTTCACTTCTTAAACAAGAAATCTAATCACACGCGGACTTCATGGGCCCAGGATCCAATTCAGGATAGGCTCACGGAGGGTAGTCAGTGGCCGGGTCTCCTTAGTCTCTTTTATGTATGTATGTATGTATGTATTTAGTATTTTTTTATTATTGTTTATATTTATTATGTCCAGTTAGCCAGCATATAGTACATCATTAGTTTTTGATGTAGTGTTCAAGGATTCATTAGTTGCTTATCAGTCCTTACTCTCTCTCTTTCTTTTTAAGTAAATGTTTTTATTTTAGAATAGTTTAAACTTACAGAAAAATAGTCCTAAAAAAAAAGAAAAGAAAAGAAAAATAGTCCTTACTCTCTTTTAATCCGAATTCTAGATTGGGGTCAGCAAACTTTTTCTGTAAAGAACCAGATGTGAAATCTTTTAGGCTTTGCAGGCTGTACGGCCTCTCTTACATTATTATTATTATTATTATTATTATTATTTGCTCCAAGTGAATAGCCATCAAATCTATGCCAGTGAAATACATGGTCCCGGAGATAATATTTCCCCATTCAAAGTGCCTGACAACCATCCTCAAATATTCCCTGTATTCTAAGCAAACTGCTCTGATAAGTGATGAATGGGAGACATGTCTCCAGGCTATGGCTGAGTGCTCTCAATCCTAGTTTGGGGCCAGGAAGAGTGAGTGTTTTCTGAATCTGACAGCTGGGGCAGTGGGGCAGATGCGAAGGCTGGGTTTTCGTCTCCGCCATCATTTAGGTCCATGGCGGCTAAGGCTCTGTTCCGCCCTGCCCACGGAGCACCTGGGCAACAGACTTCCTCTTCCCCAAAGCGAGACCCTCGGAATCCCAGACAGGCAGAGTCAGCTGAGGATGGGGGGAGAGGCCTCGGGGAGGGCAAGGGGGAGGGATGAAGGGGCAGCCCTGTGCCTCTTTAGCAATCAAAGCCAGCATTGTTCTCAAAGAGTTAACCTGCATACCAGGCTTGCAATTAGCAAGGAATAATGGGGTGTGATGGGTGTAGAACAACGGCTGGAACTGATTTTCAGCCTTACAGTGAGAAACTGCCCTGCTGATTCCCCTTCCTTATTTCCTGGTAACTTGCAGGAGGCAGGCTCAGTAGAGCAGAAATCCTTGGGGGAGGGGGAGGGAAGGGCAGGGGAGCAATCTGTCTTTGAATAATTTAAACAATGCAGCACAGCCAAGCTAAATGGAGCTTATCAAATGTTACACCTCTTAAAGCTGCAATCAGAGGCGGCAGGATATTAACTATAAACCCCGCCCTCTGCTCCGAGGGAAACCGAGGAACAGACCTGCTACTAAGTGGAAAGAAAGGGAGTTGGAGAGGTGGCAGGAGAGAACATTTGATTCATTTTGAAGGCCAGATCAATACTGTGAAGGAAGAAGGAAGAAGAAAGAAGAAGAAGAAGGAAGAAGGAAGAGACCCAAGGGCAAGAGAGAGGGATAGCATTTACTGAGCACCTGCTGTGTACAGGACGACAGGCACTTTTAGGCAGGATATTTTTTTAACCTTTGTCCCAGTTCTAAAAGACACATGCTAGTATTCATATGTGTTTTTAAATAGAAAAGCAAATCATGTAAGCCTCATTCACTTCAAATGCTAGGAAACCCTGGCCCCAACTGGCCTGAACAAAGGGATTTCCTACCCTTCCCGCCCCCGCCCCCTCCAACTCATCTAACTAAGATGTCTAACAAACTGGTTTGATACAGGGCTCAGACAACAACACCTGGACTCCGTTTCTCTCCATCTCTTGGCTCTGCTTTCTGCTGTGTCGGCTTTGGGCTCGGGCTCCTTGAAGAGGTAAAATGGCGGCGGCAGCACCCACCCCTGCATCCTCCAGGATTCGTGCTCAGGAAGGAAGGAGAGCCATGTCCTCTAAAAGTTGAATCAGAACCTCCGTGTCCAGCCAAGATGGAGTGACAGACACCAGATTCAATTTCACCTTGAAAAATCGAGAACCAGGACACAATATATGAAACAATGGTTTGTAGACGACGAATAACAGTGCAGAGCAGGAATCCCTGAGAGAAGGGAAAGAGGAGAAAGTCTCTAGGCTGTAGCACTGGGACGGGAGATCCAACTGGAGATGGGCAGTCTCCTTGGGGAGGCTAGAGTTCACAGAACAGAGTAGTGGAGAGAAGATAGCTGCCCAGAGAGCTAGCTTTGGAGATCTTCTGAGGGTCCCCTCAAGTAGTCAAAAGAGCACTGTTGGATGCATTCATGCAAGGAAACTCCTGGAGGCCAAGAAAAGAACTCCTTCAAGAAATAGGCATAACCATCCCCAGGGTTCACACAGATTAGTGATAGTTCATGTTCCCACAAGTCAGAGTGGAACGCCTGGTAATACTTGGAGCATTGGGTAAAGACTCAGAAGGTTATGGCTTCCATAATGGCAGTAAGTCTGATTAACCCAAGGGTTAGCACTGCACTGGTCCTGACTAACAGATCGTACACACATGCCTTGAAAGGAACAAGTTGTTTCCCGGGAACTTAACTCAATCCCAGAACAAAACTCAAGAACACTGAAAGGAATACAAAAATATCCAGGACCTGAGAACGTAAAATTAATTCACTGTGTCTCTCAGCCAATTAAAAATTACCAAGCATGCAAAAAAGTGGGAAAATTAGACCCATAATGAAGAGAACTATCAATCGATAGAAACAGACTCAGAAGTGAGACAGGTGATAGAATTAGTAGACAAGGACACTAAGATAGTTATTATAAGTATATTCTATACATTGAAGATGGTGGAGAAAAATGTGAGTGTGGTATGGAACATATGAAAAGAGATTCAATGTAACTCTGAGAGATGAGAAAGAATGTCTGAGATAATAGCTAATCAGGATGAGATTAACAGCAGACTTGATAACCAGTAAAAAAGATTAGTGAACTTGAAGAAATAACAATGGAAACTATTCAATATGAAACACAGAGAAAAGGACCAGGAAAACCTGCAGAACCCCGGTGAGCTGTGGGACAACTTCAAGTGGCTTTTTTTTTTAATCTTTTTTTTTTTTTAAGATTTTATTTATTTATTTGACTCAGAGAGAGAGAGAGAGAGAGAGAGAGAGAGAGAGAAAGAGAGATCACAAGTAGGCAGAGAGGCAGGCAGAGAGAGAGGGGGAAGCAGGCTTCCTGCTGAGCAGAGAGCCCAATGTGGGGCTTGATCCCAGGACCCTGAGATCCTGACCTGAGCCAAAAGCAGAGGTTTGAACCCACTGAGCCACCCAGGCACCCCCCAAGTGGCTTAATACAAGCACACCTTAGCAACGTTACGGGTTCAGTTGCAGACCACTGCAATAAAGCAATATTGCAATAAAGGAAATCAAATGAGTTTTTTGATTTCCCAGTGCATATAAAAGCTATGTTTACACCATACTATGGTCTATTAAGTGCACGATAAAATTATATCTAAAAAAGCAACATACAGGGGTGCCTCAGTGGCTCTGTTGGTTAAGCACCTAACTTCAGTTCAGGTCAGGGTCTCAGGGTCATGAGATCAAGCCCCACATTGGGCTCTGTGCTGAGCACAGAGCCTGCTTGAGATTCTCTCTCTCCTTCTCCCTCTGCCCCTCCAGGCCATTCCTGCTAGTGCTCTCTCTCTAAAAACAAAGAAATAAACAAAAAATAAGTAAAAGCAGTTTATTGCTAAAAAATTTTAAGCATCATCTCAGCTTTCAACAAGTCATAATTTCTTTTGCTGATGGAGGGTCTTACCTCAGTGTTGAGAGCTGCTTAGTGATCAGGATGGTGGCTGCTGAAGGCTGGGGTGACTGGCAATTTCTTAAAATAAGACTATGATGACATTTGCTGCTTGATTGACTTTTTTTTTCCCCTAAACGATTTCTCTGTAGCATGAGATGCTTTTTTATATAACATTTTTACCCACATTAGAACTTCTTTAAAAACTGAGATCAGTCTTCTCAAATCCTGCTACTGCTTTATCAAATAAGTTTATGTAATACTCTAAACCCTTTGTTGTCATTTCAACGATCTTTATAGCATCTTCACCAGGCATAGATTCTCTCTTAAGAAGTCACTTCCTTTGCTCATCCGTATGAAGCACCTCCTCATTTGTTCAAGTTTGATCCTGACATTGCAGCAATTCAGTCATATCTTCAGGCTCCACTTCTAATTCTAGTTGTCTTGCTGTTCCCACCACATCTGCAGTCACTTTCCCCATGAAGGCTTGAACCCCTCAAGTCATCCATGAGGGGAGGAATCAACCTTTTCCAAACTCCTGTTAATGCTGATATTTTGATCTCTTCCCATGAATCACAAATGTTCTGAAGGGCATCTAGAATGGTGAATCCTTTCCAGAAGATGTTCAATCTACTTTGCCTAAATCCATCAGAGGAATCACTGTCTATGGCAGCTACAGCCTTGCAGGGTGTGTTTCTTAAATAAGAAGACTTGAAAGGCAAAATCCTTGGGCTGCAGAATGGATGCTCTGTTAGCAGACAGACAACATTCATCTGGTTGTCTATCTCCATCAGAGTTCTTGGGTGACCAGGTACATTGTCAATAAGCAGGTATATTTTGAAAGGAATCTTTTCTTCTGAGCAGTAGTCTCAACAGTGGGCTTAAAATATTCAGTAAACCATGTTGTAAGCAGATGTGCTGTCATCCAGGCTTTGATGTTCCATTTATAGAGCACAGGTAAGTATATACAGCGTGCTTATTAAGGGCCCTAGGGTTGATAGAATGATAGGAGAGCATTGACTTCAGCTTAACGTCACCAGCTACATTAGCCCTGAACTGGAGAGTCAGCCTGTTCTTTGAAGATCTGAAGCCAGGCATTGACTTCTCCTCTCCAGCTATAAAGTCCTAGATGGCATCTTCTTCCCATAGAAGGCTGTTTCATCTACACTGAAAAGCTCTTGTTTAGTGTAGCCACCTCACGAATTATCAGAGCTAGATCTTCTGGAAAGCTCACTGCGGCTTCCATGTCAGCACCTGCTGGTTCACCTTGTACTTTTATGCTATGGAGATAGCTCTTCCCTTAAACTTCATGAGCCAGCTTCTGCTAGCTTCAGAGTTTTCTCTTGCAACTTCGTCACCTCTCCCAGGTTTCATGGAATCGAAGAGAGTTAGGGTCTTGCTCTGGATCAACCTTTGGCTTAAGGAAATGGGTGGCTGGTTGGCTCTTCTATCCAGACCACTCAAACTTTCTCCACATCAGCAATAAGGCTATCTCATTTTCTTATCATTTGTGTGTTCATCAGAGTAATACTTTTAATTTCGTTCAAGAACATTTCTGGTGCATTCACAAGTTGACTAAATGTTTGGTGCAAGAGGCCTAGCTTTCAGCCTATCTTGGCTTTCAACATGCCTTCCTCACTAAGCTTAATCATTTCTAGCTTTTGATTTAAAGTGAGACATATGAGACTCTTCCTTTCACTTGAACTCTTAGAGACCCTTGTAGGGTTATTAATTGGTCTAATTTCAATATTATTGTGTCTCAGCAAATGGGGAGGCCTATGAGAGGCTGGGAAATGGAGTAATGGCTAGTTGGTAAAGTAGTCAGAGTACACACATCATTTATCGCTTAAGTTTGTCACCTTACATGGGTGTGGCTCATGGTGTCCCCAAACAATGACAATAAGAACATCAAAGATCACTGATCACAGATCACCATAACACATAGACTAATAATGAAAAGTTTGAAATATGGTGAGAGTGACCAAAATGTGACAGAGACACAAAATGAGCAGATACTGTTGGAAAAATGGTACCTAGACACTTGCTCGAGGCAGAGTTGCTGCAAACTGTCCATTTGTAAAAAACGCAGTATCTGCAAAGTGCAATATAGTGAAGCACCATAAAACGAGGTATACCTGTATACATTTAATTGGAGTTTCTGAAGAAAGGCAGGTGGACAGGGACTTGTGCATGGAAAATGCTCCGTTGTTGAATAATTGGATGATCCTGTTGCTTTGTGGCTTTGGACCTCTTCCACTCTATGAAGGTGGGTCTCATGATGACAATGATAATAATGATGATGGTGATGATTTATCTATTGATCACGTTTGATGTGAGAATATGTATAGTGTTTAGTTTTACCCTGGCAACCACCTGTGAAATCTGAAATTCTCCTCATATTACAGATGAGGAAACAGGCATATGAAGCCTGTTTGTGCCTTGAAGGTGTAGCTGGAACAAATATATTAGGGGAACATAATTTGATTGTATAAAATCACATTGTAGTGTGAGAAGCCAAGATCCTGGCTCCTGGACATTATTTGAGCTAAAGAGTAGGAATCAGGGAATAGCCCTGGTTTTATTCCTAAATTAACTTCTGTATATGGTGAGTCTTTTCCAATCTCTGGCTGACATGTGTCCTTCCTAAAATATGAGAATGTTGGAACAATTGTACTCCCAGTGTGAACATTTGAACCATTTGTGTTGGTTCTCATCACTTGTTTCTTTCCCCTCAGGGCTCATATCACTTGGTAAGAAGTGTCTCTCGGATGGTATGAAAATCCAGAGACCAGCTCATTTTCCCTAGCTAGGGCCATAGAGAATAGTCATTATATCGGGAAAATTAGATTTTTTTCAATATCTATAAACGCCTACAATGAGGCCTTGGGTAACAATTCTGTTGGATAACTGTCAGGATCGGGAAGGGACACATGGTCAGGTCAGGTGACAGATGACTGAAGAGTTTTTGGCAGAAGATCCAAAGGAGACATGACCCTGGACTTGGGTATTTGAAAGGCGGCTCTGAAGAAGGCTGCCTAGACTTTGCAGGGGACACCTTTTAGTTCTGTGAGATTGGGAGTCCATTTTTCTGCATATCTTGAACTGCGACCCTGGGAAAAATGGACAGCCACCTCCCTCATCCCCCAAACCTTTTTGGGATACCATAGCACAGAAAGTGCTTTGCTGAGACATAAATTGGACTCTTTTCTTGAATTGGACTTATCCAAAAGAGCTTGGCAGTAAGATGGAGAGAGGCTCAGGGCCTTTCTTATGCTTGGCTTTTTTTTCCTCTGCATTTCTGCCTTGAGATTCCAGAAGGCATCCTGCATGGTTAATCTAAAGTCTCTTTAGGTTAAGCTAACTTCAGTTGGTGTGTGTACATGCAACCTAGAGTCCTAACTTTCTCAGGAATCCAGTTAGGATTACAGGTGGAAGTCTGGGGCAATGCCTCACACCATACTCCAGAGAAGAAGTGTAAAAACAGCATTGCAAATCCGGAGAGGACTGCTTTGGGAGGGGGTGAGTCCCTCATTGTGGGATGCATCGGATATTTGGGGAAGGCAGGATGGACACAAAAACTCTTTCAGTACAGATGGGATAGATGGCCTCTTATCCTCCCTAACTCCTTATTCTAATAACACAGGTAACATACACATAAGTTCTTTGCAGGAAAAATGTATTTTAGTCCACACACACAAGTTGGTTTTCAAGTATGTCTTGCGTGGGCTCTTTTGGATGCCACCTAAATACATCTCTCAGGACTTGAGTACTCATTAATAATGTTTGATCATGATAAAGAACATTTCTTCATGCTCTCCTTGTTTTCTTTGGCCCAAGAATTGCTGAGTTTTTGGATGTGGAAAAGTAAAGAAACAGTATTTTTTGAAAGTTTTGAGCTACCCCGGAAATAAATTCATTCAGGCTAATTCTACTACAGTCACTTCAGTTATGTGGCATTTGTGTGTACGTGAGGTATTTGTAGCCCTAATATTCTGATAAATGACACTCCTTGAAAATATCACTTTAAACTATGTCAATAACATTTGATGTCCCTAAAACTGGCATAGAACTCCCTGGTGCCCTAAATGAAGGGCACTACTCTATATAACTTTGCCTTGATGATAAAGAGGCATCATAATGCTTCACAGTAACACAGTAATGTCCTCCAAGACCGCTGAGATGTGTACAGATATTTCCCCTTCTAAATTACCATATTGGTCTGGTTTTCATGGTTCAAGTTTTAGCCAACTCACTTTTAGACCGTCAACCCAGATTTCACTAATATTAATGTGCGTGGCTCTCTGAGGAACCCCTTCTGTTTGCTGGGGACCAGACACCAAGGCAAACACATACGGGTGTGCCTGCACACTTGCACAGACACTCACTCTCTCCAGCATGACCACCCTTAGGCTGTAGAGTTGGTTTGATACTTGTGATCCCAACTGGACCGGTGTCACATGGGCCACATGCAGAAGAAGACCACAGCATGTACGAAACACAGTTTCTGTGTGTTGCCTGTCCCAAAGCCCTTCCTCTGGGCTCCTTGTCTTTGCTTCCGCAACATCTGTTCAAGCTTCCCCTGGTTTTGGCTCCTGGATTTTCAGCCCCGCCCAGACCCGGCTTCTGATTCTTGAGTTGCTCTTCTGGGATCTGTTGCTCTTTGGATCTAAATGGTCTTGGTCATTGCCAAGTATTGTTTCATTCATTCTCTGAGTCACTTCTCAGGCATTTGATCTCCCTCCCAACTAGCTCTCAGACTCCCCATTAATTGCACAAACACAGTCCCAGACATCCAAGGCTCTCCTTTTGTCATTAAAATAACTTTGATTGGATACATTGACTTCACTCACACTGACTTATTTTGTTTGGGCTGCTGTAACAGGAATATCATAGAGTGAGGGTCTTAAACAACAAACACTTATTTCGCACGGTTCTGGAGGCTGGGAAGTCTGAGATCAGGGTACCATCATGGTCAGGTCTGGTGAGGGCCCTATTCCTTATTTCTCACATGAATGAGAGAGACCATGAGCTTCTTATCCCTTCATCTTCTTTTTTTTTTTTTTAATTTAAGATTTTATTTGTCAGAGAGAGACATAGCGAGAGAGGGAATACAAGCAAAGGGAGTGGGAAAGGGTGGAGCAGGGGAAGCAGTAGTCAGAGGCAGAGGGAGAAGTAGGCTCCCTGTTGAGCAGGGAGCCTGATGCGGGGATTGATTCCAGGACCCTGGGATCATGACCTAAGCCGAAGGCAGACACTTAACCTACTGAGCCACCAAAGTGCCCCACCTTCCTATTCTTACAAGGGATCTAACTCCACCCTCTTTACCTCATGGAGCCCTAATTGGCTCCCAAAGACCTCTTCTCCAAATAACTATCACATTCAGTCCATAACGCACACCTATGAAGCTCTTTGTATGACAAAGTTATAAAAGATTTGACTTGTTATACACCACAGAGAACATGATATAAATCTATTATCAGCATAAACCAACACTTGTAATTACTTTCATAAGATAATTGCAATTAACTCATAGCATCTCTAACTTGAAGTTGAGAAAATAGAATTTTTCCTTCTAAACTCACTGTCTTTGATGGAGCATTTTAAAGTGAATTACAGCTATCATAACATATTGCCTCCAAGTATTTCACAATGTATCTCTAAAAAAAAAGACCATTTTCTTACATATATTAACATTATAATACAAAAAAATTAATGAGTTGTTTAGTTTCCTCTAAATACCCATTTTTGTATTCAAATTTCTCTAGATGTCCTATCTAGACTCTAATCTGTGATCATGCATTGCACCTGGTTGTTTAACCCCTTAATGCTCTTTTTTTAAAAAATTTTTATTTATTTATTTGTGAGAGAGAGAGAAACAGAGAGAGAGAGAGCACGTGCATGCGTGCATGAGCAGGGGGAGGGGCAGAGGGAGAAGCAGACTCCCTGCTAAGCAAGGAGCCCAATGCAAGACTGAATCCCAGGACCCTGGGATCATGACCTGAGCAGAAGGCACACGCTCAACTGACTGACTCACCCAGGAGCCCCCCCACTCCCCATTAATGTTCTTTTATCTAGTGGTGCCGGTGTGCTGGTGAGACTGGAAATAATAGCTGTGCACAGTCTCCCACCTTCTGGATTTGTCTCCTTGCTTCCCCCATGACGTCTTTTAGCTTGTTGCTTTGTCCCCTGCTTATCCTCTAAGCAGAAAGTCCTGTGGCCAAAGGGTTCCAGATGCCTTCCCTTTCTCCCCCTTGACCTTGCCATTCTGACCTAGGCTTAACACCTCCTCAAAGGGCAAAGAACCCTGGTAAGAGGGATGCCTGGGTGGCTCAGCCATTAGGCATCTGCCTTGGGCTCAGGTCATGATCCCAGGGTCCTGGGATCGAGCTCCACATCGGGCTTCCTGCTCAGAGGGGAGCCTGCTTCTCCCTCTCCCACTCCCCTTGCTTGTGTTCCCTCTCTCTCTGTGTCTCTCTATGTGTCAAATAAATAAAACCCTTAAAAAAAAAAATAAAGAACCCTGGTGAGAAGCAGTCCCAGAGAGCAGAAGGAAATCTATCTGTCCCTTGACTTGCCTAATCACCTACCTCAGAGATCCCTCCTGGTTTCAGATGATTTCCTCAGAGAAAGAAGGCAAGTGCTCATGATCGAACTTGATTCCTATAAATGTCTTCTGTGCCAGGCTCTGCTCTGTCCTCCCTGTCCCCCAGCCACCCCCACTTCCAAAGCATCCTGCAGTTTAGTTTGGTTCCATTTGACAAAATGAATGGAGCTCCCACTTTGTGCCAGGCACAGTGCTAGGTGACAGGTTTACAAAGCTGGATAAGACATAGTCCCAGGCCTTTACCTCAAAGGCTAGTGGGTAAGATATGGCTCTAATCAGATAAAATCAGTACAGTACAGTAAATGTTTCTTATTTTTAGTTGTGGTAAAATATACATAACATAAAACTTATTATCTTACCTTAGTGTACGGGTCAGTAGCGTGAAGATATTCATATTGCTATGTTTTTGTATGGGGCGCATCTGGGCATGGAGGAGAGCACTCAAGGCAAGGGCTAGAGCAGAGTTGGCGAGAAATGCTGGGAGCCCTGACTGAGGTGGGGCCATGTGGGAGGGAGAGGGAGGGGGAATCTGGAGGGACCCTGATTAGTAGGGGCTGGGGCCGAGGGAGGAAGAAAAGGATGATTCCCTCATTTCTGGCCTGGGTCACTAGGTGGATGTTAGTGCCCATTAACAGAGGGAGGGAAAACAGTTTGATGAAGAGCCGTGGGGTGGTGGGACATCGGGAATCATGACTTTGTTCTTGGAAGTGTTGAATTGAGAGTGTCTGGAATGCCTGTATTTTGTTTCCCTCATCAGGAGCTGGTCAAATCCAGGTACTTGAGCGTGCATGCCTGAAGCTCTGGGAGGGACCTGGATAATGATATGTCACGGCACATAGATGGCAGTTGGAATCATGAGAATGAATGATATCACCCAGGTCACAGAAGGAAAAGTGTGGTGGGCCAGGGATGGCAGAATGGTCAGAGCAAGGAAAGGAGAGACAAGGAGCATGTTGGACAGAAGCCATGAGAGGAGAGTTTAAAGAACAAAGGAGAGATTCATAGCAGTAAACACTAGCGGTCCAGTAAGACAAAGTCTGAAAGAGGTGCCTTAAATTTGGGAACAGGAAGCCCATCGTGAGTGTTCTTTGCCAAGGCAGTTTTAGTTCAGCAGAAGGAGTAAAGGAAGTTAATCTTCCAAAAATTAGTCCAGGATATTTTGACTCCAGGAGAGAAGCTGATGAGATCAAAATGAGGTGCTTAAAATACTCTGGGTCAAAACAGTGGGGCCAAACAGGCGTAGTCAACGTCATCTGATCCAACCCAACTGCATGTTCATCCTGGACTGAAATCCAAGCTCTTTATCCAGTCTTTGATGACCCCAGGAATGCCAGATAGATTTCTCTCTATTTCCCCACAAGCCTCCATTCTAGTTGATTAGCCCTCAACAGGGATGGGCTCTCCCCACACTCTGCACTTCTGCTATGCTATTCCTCATCCTGGGACCCCTGTCCTTGACTTTCTGTCCCTCCAGGTCCTGCCTACCCTTTATGGCCCAAGCTCTGTGTAGCTTCGTTTAGGAAACCTCCCTGTGCCCTCCAGCAAGACCCATCCATCCCCTCCGACAGGGAGCAGGGGTACAATCTGCTCCTCTCAATAATAAAAGACCAAATCTATTTTTTTTTTTTATTGGTCATTCTTTTCTCCCACACATTTGAGATGTCTCCCCAACCCAACTAGCTTCTTTAGGACTAGATACTGGATTGTCTACCCATTTTTTTTTTTTTTTTTTTTACACTCCCCAAACTACTTAACTCAGGACCCGGTGCTTGGTGGGTCTTCATTAGCTATGAAGGAAAATCTCAAAGCGAGACAATAAGGTTAGGATGGTTTCCAGCGTCTGGTCGAGCCTCTGTCTCCATAACACACCACCTCTGGATTCTTTTCCCAAATACCCACAGCAGGAGATATGGGGCTTGAGACCTTGCACACATATCTGGGGCTTGGTCCATCAGGCTTTATGGCAAAGCTCAGAAAAGGGCATGTGCTTCAGGAAGGAGCCTGGCTGTCTTCTGAGGGCTGGATGCCAGAGGCTTTACACGGACAGAAGCAGACACAAAGCTAGGCACTCCGTACATCCAATCTCATTTAACCCAGTCAAATTGCTCCCACTTTTATGCCTTCAGATGGTAGTGCATTCTCAGAGGTTGGTGGGTGCTCAGCTGCGGACCACAGAAT
Source organism: Potos flavus (assembly GCA_028534135.1). Classification (NCBI taxonomy): domain Eukaryota; kingdom Metazoa; phylum Chordata; class Mammalia; order Carnivora; family Procyonidae; genus Potos; species Potos flavus. The sequence goes on from CM052899.1 coordinate 44,883,704, forward strand.
GAGTATTGGCTAGTAATTAGGGCAGGAAAGAATTTAAGAATGTGCATGAGCTCCAGGCTCTAGGCTGATCTTTGGTAACAACTCCCAGGAACACGCGGAATGGGCCGGGTCAGGGAGCCGCTGTTCCGTGGCCTCCCTCGCTCCTCACGCCCCATGGCAGCTGTCCCACTCAGCCTGCCTCCCTGGGAACCACTCAAAGTTGCCCACAGGGGCATCGCTTGGTGCCACCTGAGTCATGGGCTTGTACCCTTGCAGGAAGGGAAGTTGGGCAAGAGCTCTGTTGGTTTTTGTTTTGTGAAAGTGGCTTTACAATGTGGGGAACCACAAAAAATGCAGAGAGAAGGTTCGCAAGGGTGTGGGAAGCCACAAGTAATAGTGTTGCCCATGTATCAGCTCATCAGACCATTTCCAATTGGACAGTTGGGGAGACTGAGGCATAGAGAGGCTAACCCCCCCGAGTCACACAACTGACAATGGGAGGATGGTGGGGGTTCAGGACTGTCCTGTGTTACATGTTATATTTCACTCTTTCCCTGGAGGATTAGACCCCCCGGAAGTGATGGCCCCTCTGACAGCAATGGGGAAGCGGAAGTTCCTGTGGAAGATGAAGACGGTTCACAGCTCAAGATTTCAAAAGGGCCGAGGGGACTGCTGGCGACCACGTCCAACAAGCAGTTGGAGATTGAGAATTGGGGCCGTTTTTCTCTGTCTTCCCAGCCTTGGAGAAGGCTCTGGACAAAATGCTTCTGTAACTCCAACCTCGAAGTCAAGGCAAATGGCTTCTTTGTACCTTCCCAATACACATGCGCACACACGTGCATGCATGTTCAGATGCACACAAGACACACACTGATGTACTTGCACACACTGACACATAGCCACACACGGTGCCACACACACGTACACGTGTGCAGGTAACGTGGACAGTCTCTGGCTGCAGAAGTGCTTTCAAGTGCCTTTCTTTCTTGTCCTTGCCTGCAGTTTACAGCACTTGGAAAATGTCAGGCGTGGGAGGCCTTCTAGTCTTGGGTTAGGTTAAAACTCCCTCCACATATTTGGAGGGCGTCCAGGCCCCGCGAGCGCGTTCACAGAGCAGATAACAGTGACCTTGCCGGTGAGGGAGGACAGCCCAGCTGGGGCCAAGGAGCCGCGCTGGCTGAGCTGAGGTCACTTCCCCTCCCCTGCTGCACCTGGCTTGGATCTGATGTCAAAGACCGCCCGGTCCCAGCTCTGGGCACGAACACAATACTTGGTTCTCCAGGAGAGGGGGAGAGCCAAGCGCTGGCCCCGGAGGTTTGCGGGGGGCGGGGGGAAGAGTCCATCTGCTTCCTAGGGGCCCTGGGGCTGATGGCCAAACCTCCATCTCATTGCCTTCCCGAAGACACAAAGCATGCCTCTCCAGAACGGTGACAGATTTTCCATCCTAGCTGGGGCCATGTCCTGCTCAACAGCCCTGAGGCTTCTCAGTAGGGCGAGCTCAACTCTGCACCATGACTGGCGTGCGCGTATGCGGAGGGGGCCGCGAAACAGAAAGAGAACTAACCCGGAGCTCCTGGGTTAGTCCCGGAGCTCGAAGACACGGAGGTGATCTCATTTAAACAAAATCCCCTCGACGGCCACCCCCTTCAAGGGGCCATCCTGTCCCGTTCGGCGACCACGGTGATGGGGAACTCCCTCCCTCGGGAGCAGCCTATGTTACGGGTGAAGCCCACCGGTGTCCTCTCTGTCACTTCCACTCACTGGTCCTGATTGTGTCTCTCGAGCCACTCAGGTTAGGACTGACCCTTTTCCCACATGACAGCCTTTCAAATATTTGAAAACAGCTGGCATTCATACATTTGGCAAATACTTGATAGGGGACCTGCTAGGTGCCAGGCCTGGAGGGGGGAGCTGGGAGCAGCCACATGGTTGGCCGTGAGCAGTGGGTGGTCTAGGGGAGAAGGCGGACAGGAAGGGGGAGCAGGCCCCGCAGGGTGAGGAACCTGCCGAGCTGGGGGAGCGCGGGGGGCTGTGCCACCCAGAGGTCTCTGGCAGTAAGCTGGGTGCTGGAGGTCATGCAGGGAGTACTCAGATGGGGTGCCAGGGCCATCAGCACTCCAGACAGGGCATGCAAAGGCCGGGGCCGCAGCATAGCATCCCCAAACTGCAGGTCACGTAGAGCTGCGGGTTGTGGGGGCATCATTTGGACCTTATCTTGAGGCCACGGCAAGAGGAGTGGGTGGGAACGTACTTTGCAGTTCTAAGCCGGGGAAAGGTGTGGATCTTAGAGAGGCCACTCTGGCTGGGGGATAGAGAAGGCATTTCCAGGGCTGTCCTCTCACGTGGGCAGAGCGTCCGGGAGGGCCTGCTGGAGGCGTCCAGGCCGGAGGGGCTGGGTATCTGCACCAAGGCAGCAGCCACGGGGTGGAGGGCAGCAGGCGGAGCTGAGAGACGGTCACGTGTGCATCCCAGGGGAGCTGGCAAACTTCTCTGGACACGCGTCTCCAGAGTCTGCCCACACTTCTCATGGGACATAACTGACGGTCCTCACCCCCCAGCTCACCCCCTTGGGTGGGGCTCCCCTTTATGATTCAGGGCAACTCCAAGTGTGTTGCCCAGGCTGGAACGCGGTATTTTAGACAACGTCTGAACAGCGTAGGATATCTTGGCTCTTTCCCTCCTCCTCCTTGTCTCTAGCCTTTCTCCCCCCAGGGTTGACATCTGTGACCTGATAGCCACAGCCCCCAGTTGGCCCACAGGCAACTCAAACCATCTTCTCGAGGCCATGAGCCTTCTCCAACTGGCTGTTTCAGAGCTACATGCCCCCATTTGGGATTTGGGCGTTTGGTTTCTAGAGCCTAATTAATAGGAACTCACATTTATAATTCTCTTGACATTTATTCCTAAGAAATTCGATTTTCTTAGATTCAGGGTCCCTTTGCCCTTAAGAGACAGGAGCACTTGGCTTAGAAGCCATGAGGTTGGGCCTCTGGATTGATATGGGACTTTCTACTATAGTTCCATCTGCTGTCTAAAAGAACAAATAATGTCCTTTTTCGTTCCACGGGCTTGAAAAAAGACTTTTACGATTTTTGAAACTTCTCTCCAGAAGTTACTGCCTAGAATGTTTTTCTTTCCGTCTTGGGGGGACAATGTGTTGCTATTTGTATGGAGTAAAGAGGCAGTGGGGGCGCAGGCCAGCCCCACACGCCTCTGTGAAAGCCCGCGGCTGGACTTGGGGCGGCCTCTGGGAGGCCCACCGGGGAAACTGGGGGAAAGACACAGTATCCCAGCCGGCCTGCTCCCCAGAAATACCTCCACCGGGGTCTGGCATACATGCCAACTGGGCTGAGACCTCCAAAAGACCATATTAAAGTGCAGTGGGACGTGCATGCGTGCACGTGTGCTTGTGTGTGTGTGTGTGTGTGTGTGTGTGTACAGTGGGAGTCAGGTTATTAGGGGTGGAGGGAAGGGAACTGTTTGATTAATGGGTGTCCTGTGAAACTGCACATTTGCCCAAGGCTGCATTCCTGGGCTTTCAAACCCGGGGCAGTTTGATAAGCTGAGACCAAAGTCCTCTCGCCTTCCAGCAAGGAGAGCAAACAGGGCCACTCGCTAATCCCAGCCCTGGCCTCTGGGGCTGTCTCTCGGCAACAGGCCCACCAAGTGGCCTTTCACAGGCCAATCAATGGGGCAGCCCCGGTGTGACCGGGGACTCGTGGGAGGCCTGAGAGCCAGCTTGCCTGAGCCGGGTGGGAGGGAGGCCATGGCTCACCTGACCTCCAGCACGAAGTCTGGAGGCCCATGCTTGGCCGACGAGGCCCTCCATAATTACAGCACCTGCAGAGCGGGCCTTCTCTCCCTCTCCTTCCTGCCACCCCTTTCCCCTGCAATCATTCCCACCTGGGCAGCTTATCAGCAAGGCTTTCTCTATTCCTCCAGGGCCTGCCCGGAATGTTCTTCCCCACCCCCATGCCGTCAAGCTCATTCCTCTTCCTCCTCCAGGAAGTTTTCCCTGATCAGTCCAGCCTACACGGGACTCTCCTTCCTCTGGATTCCTAGTGTCCTCAGAGCCATTGCTCATGGCTTACTACCAGACCCATCTCCAATCATGTCGGCTTGACATTACCAAGCAGACTGTCAGCATCCTCAGGGTAAGGCTTACATTTAGGAATGTCCCCCGCCACCCCCCCCAATGGAGGACACACTGGTAGTTTGGGGAGGATCATACTGGTAGAGGGAGGCTTGTGGGAATAGGGGACAGAGCAGGGGGCAGCTGAGGGACTTAATCCCCGGAAGATGTGGAGGGAAGGCTCTTTGAGATGAAAAGCAGCCATGGGGTTAGGGCTGGGAGGGTGTTTATTTCTGGGGAGTCACAGTCGATGCCTGCGGGTGTCTGCTCTGCCTGTCACCAGCCTCCTCCCCTCTCTCTGAGAACTGGGGTGGGCAGGTGTGGTGGGGCTGCACCCCCATGGATGCCTATACCTGACCGGGGGGGGGGCTTAGAGTTGTGATGGACCCCGGAGGACCTCCAGATTCTCTTCTCTAGGGACTTGGGTTTAAAACTGAGAGACATGGACCTCTATCTCGGGGCATTTGCCTCTGAGGAGATGTAAACCAGCTAGGAGTTGGCTCCAAGCAGGGAGGAGTCATGGAAGCCAGACTTCGAGAGAGAAGGAGGCAGCCGTGCAGAGACAAGCAGGACTGGGGGTGCGCAGCCTGGGCTCACAGGGGCTCCTGCTGTCTGCACCCTCTACGTCAGAGCTCACTGTACTCCTGGGAGCACATACTCTAACTACGCTCTCATACTGATGGGAAAATCAGGCTTGGAGACATTCAGTAACTCACCCAATGACACTCAGCCAGTGAGGGGGGGACTTGAACCCTGTCGTGCCAGGTTACTGAGTCCAAGTGTAATCTTCCTGCTGCCTTTGCTCTCAACAGCTTTGTAGATCCAGGCATCCCACACTTCAGTTCCATGAGATACCAGAAGAAATGTGACCAAAACTGTTTTAAGGTTTTGCTCTATCATCTATCTATCCATCCATCATCTGTCTGTCTATCGTCTATCTATCTATCATCCTATCTCCCTATCTACCATTCATCTATTCATCCATCCATCCATCCATCCATGGTCTATCCACCTATCTTCTATCTATCCATTATCTATCTTCTTATCTCTCTATCCATCCATCATCTATCTACTTATCCAACCATCCATCCATCTTCCTATTTCCCCATCCATTACCTATCTCTCCACGCATTCCTCTATCTTCCTACCTATAC
>CM052899.1:44889468-44905765 GCA_028534135.1 Potos flavus
GCCGAGAGGAGGAGGTGGGCTCCTGCCAGCTGCGGCCAGCCCGAGGGCTGCCGGGTGCCAAATGAGCCCACAGGGCCTCAAGTTCTTGCCTAGACTTAATTTTTTTTTAAAAGATTTTATTTATTTATTTGACAGAGAGAGAGAGAGATCACAGGTAGCCAGAGAGGCAGGCAGAGAGAGGGAGAAGCAGGCTCCCCACTGAGCAGAGAGCCCGATGCGGAGCTCGATCCCAGGACCCTGAGCTCATGACCTGAGCCGAAGGCAGAGGCTTTAAACCACTGAGCCACCCAGGCGCCCCTCTTGCCTAGACTTTAAACAGAAACTAAATGCCTACAGTAAGCATCTGGAGACTTCTGTCCTCCACGGAGTCAAAATTTATATGTAAAGGATCTGTGTCGAAGTGCTCCTGAGAAAATGGGATTCGGAATATGGTTGGCAAGCTCCAGGTGAAGGTAGTTTTTACCTGGGCGCCTGCGCCTGATCAGACACGCACGCAAACCCTATAAGCAGGTCCTGCCCCCTGCAAGGGTGCGGGGCTCGAGGCTTGCTGGATGACACTGGGGATATCGCAGAGCTCTCCGGCCACCCAGCGGCCAGGCCCCTCCCCAAGGCTCATGGAGGAGCTGCTTACCCCAACTGTTGAAACCCTTCCCATCCCCCCACGCCCTTCCCCCAGGCCGATACCCTAAAGGTCAGGGTTCCACGTGGGAATACCGTCCCACTTGGTTGGTTCTCGCCAGACCTGTGAGGCACACCAGGGAGGAGCTCCCTACGGATATTCTGCTGAGGAAAACTGGGCCCACAGAGAGCCCGAAGTCAAACCTCAGTCTTTTGAGTCCACGTCCAGGCCTTTCCCCACAACATCAAGGGACTGCAGGCAAAGCACTTGTGATGAGAAGAGGCATAGAGAATAGGGTTGGGGACTGTCTGCTTTGTTGCTGTGTTTACCGTGTGATCTTCACTCACGAGGGGCTTGCTGGGTTCTCACGGGCACCGCCATCCTTGGGGACATTGGCCCAGAGACCGGGATGAAGGACCAGAAGGCCAGGGTAGGGGTGCCCTTCCTCGACTGCAATTCCAGACCGCATGGTTTCTGCATTCTCTTTCCTGACAGGCCTCTCCTTTGGTAGGTCCAAAGGTTGAAGGCTGAGGAGGAGAGGGGGCAGAAGTGACGGGCTGTGTGGATGGGAAACGGCGTTTGCAAGGGCTGATTTAAGCCAAGTGAATCCTCTCACCCCAGGGGATCTGAAGGGCTCCTCTGGGTCTCAAATCTGTCCTCCAAGGGCCAGGTAAAATTCCACCAAATTCCATTTGTTCCATTTTAAGGGGCAGGTAGTTCCGTGTGGGCCAACACACAATGTCATCAACACTTTAGTGGGGATGAGTAACTTCCACGCTGTCTTCTAAGAGCGCAGATGGCGACCGTAAATACTGAGAAGAGAGAGGGCACGAGAGGAAGGGGGGTATAGAAACAGAACACGAGCTACGCACTTGGCAGTTCTTCCACACCTGTCACTTTTTTTTTAATGGGTGGTTTCATTTGTGGCACATATATTCCTTTGGTTCCTCTGATTCAAGGCAGCATTTCCTGGGTGTCCCTGTGCTCGGCCCAAGACGGAGGCTCCCTGAGCTTTGAGGGTCTCAGTGTGTGGTTTTCAGGAGGTTAGAGGGTCCGACTGGGTTTCTCTGAAAATTCTTACATACATTGTAGCGCCCCCTCCCTTCCCAGATAAACGATAGAGTTTAGAGAGTTATCGGGGCTTTACCAATAGCACATTAGCATACAATGTGTGGTTCATCCCCTTTCTCCTTTCTCCCCTCTGCCTGTCCTTCACCTTTCACCTTTGTCCTTATGGCCTGCCCTTTTAGCAAGGAAATCACGACTCACCCAACAACTGGGTGGTCTAGAGGAGGAAATGCCGTATTCTGCCTTGGTGGCGCACTCCTCCTCCCCAATTTTTAACTTCCACAGAGCTTTTCACAACACTTACTGGGCTTTGTCACTATCATTCTCTCTTGTCCCCCCCTCTAGATCGTAAGCCCTTGGGCAGGGACAGGTCACTCTCCGCTGTGTCCTCAGGTCTCAGCACGGGGCTGGCCCACAGAAGGTGTTCAGCAAATACGGGCTGAATGAATGCCTGAGCTGATGAAGACCGGGGTGTTGTGCAAAGCCCAACGACTCTAGGGGAGAACGGACGGCGTCCGGAGTTCGGGGAGAATGCACGGCGTCCAGAGTTCTGAAGGCAGGTTTCATAGGGGAGACAGAACTCGAGCAGAGAAGGTTCGCACAGCACAGCAAGGTGGCTTCTTTCCACATCACAGCCTGCCCCATCAGGAGCCAGGAGAGATGCTGGAGACAGCCATCCCTGAAGCCACTCTCGGGGAAGGAGAGGAAATGTCCCGTTACCTGAGCACCCCGGTGTACCAGCCGCTCACCTTGCCGCCTCTCAGCTCTCTTAGCCCACACAGGTGTGGGAAGCTGGGTTTCTAATCACCCACCCTCCACAGCCCCATGTCTCCCGCAGAGGAGACTGACACTCGGGGCGGTGAGGAACTTGCTGGAGAGTGTGGTGCTCGCTGTGGGCCTGAGCGACAGCTCAGCTCTCAGACCCCAAGGGCCCAGGCTAGTGCAACCTCCGTGGCTGGTGGTCTCAGGGTCTCCGAGAGACCTTTCTTCTCTCCCCGCTAGCACTTCCTCCGTGCTTCCGCACCATCTTCCTCGTCTGTCCCTCCGGCGCCCCTCCCTGGCTCCGGGGGTCTGCTGCCTGGGGCCGGCCTCCCCTTTATCTTGTCTCCCCGTTTCCACTGCTATCAGCCATTATCTGGCGCTCTCCCACCCTGGCCGGGCAGGGCAGGAAGCCGGCCTGCGACTCTCCTCTCTTTGCTCTCCATCCTCTTCCTTCTCCAGAGACAAAAGCAAAAACAGCCTGTTAACAGATCCGGCCATTTCCCTTGGCTCCTTGACTCCCATTTCCCACTCTCATTTTTTCACTTTTCCAGCCCATGTTGTGCTTCGGAGCTTCACCCCCCAGCCTCGAGGCCCAGGCCCGTCACTTCCTCAGGGACAGTCTGCCAGGCGGTCGGCACCGCTGGACCTGAGGCTGTCCCCTCTGCAGAGCCCCCTGCTCCCTCTTATCCTTGGTGAGATCAGCCCTGCCCCAGCTGGTCGTCTGGCTGTCTGCGCCAAGGATGGGGCGGGACAGTGCTCTGGCCTTCCTCATTAGCAGGCTGGCTGGGGCTCTGATTATAGCCACGGGAGGGTTTTGTGTTTTCTTTTTTTTTGGTCAGAGAGCATCGTGCATCCATTTATTATGTCGCCCTTCACTCAGACATTGACTGCGCACTTCCTACGCGGCTGCTGGAGACCCAGAGAGGAGCAAAATACGACCTCTGCCCTTGCATAGAGTAGAATTTGTGGGGAGTAGGGAGGTCACTGGACTGAGTTAAAATGTTCAAGCTAATGCATGGCAGCTATTGCTAAGGGCACCAAGAGGGGTGAAGGCGAGAGCGCTCGGGGAGTTCAGAGGAGGGAGAGGCTGATGTTTATCAGCACCCCCCCCCCACCACGCCACTGTGCTAAGCACTTCATAGTCCTGTAATTTCCTCTTCAAGGCAAACCCGTGTGGCAGGTGTGATTATTATCCTCAATTTACAGACAAGAGCCTGAGGCTTAGGGAAGTTAAGTAAGGAGCCCAACACCTGGATTCGCAGCTAGAGCCTCATTTTCCTTGAAGGCCCGTTCAACTGCCTCCTTCCTACCAGCCTCATCCTGCCTCTCCAGCCCCTTGGTGTGTACAGCATGCTGGGTGGGAGAGGGAGGTCTGGAGAAGTGTCCCACGGAAGATGTTTAAGTGCGTTGAGTCTGTTCTGTCTGTAACGGTACCTTCTCCTAGGTTCGTTGTGAGATTTAAAGGAACCGTGCCCACGGTGTGCTTAGCGCAGTGACTGGCACAGAGGACATACCAGATAAATATTAGCCATGAGTATTTTGATAATTATTATTCACACTACAGAAAAGGTATCACGAGGAGACGCTTTGCTGGAGAGGGATTTAGGAAGCGGATTTTTGGGGTTGATAAAAATTTTGCGTCTGTTTTTCAAAGACCGTACAATCCTTGCCCTGGGCGCCATCATCTCTGGCAAGAGGACCTGCCCTGGATACAATCCAGAATTTGTCTTCCCATTTTTTTCTCAAGTTCACCATAAGTTGCCCCAGTGATCAAAAGAAACCTGTTAGTTTTGGAGTCGTCTGGGTCCTTAAGAAATCTGAGTCCCTTCTCCTGTGATGACTGAGCTTCCTTTTTTCCTTTTTTTTTTTTGTCTTATTCTGATAAAGTATACGTAACCTGAAACTTACCATTTTAGTTATTTTTTTTAAAGATTTTATTTATTTATTTATTTGACAGAGAGAGAGAGAGAGATCACAAGTAGGCAGAGAGGCAGGCAGAGAGAGAGGGGGAAGCAGGCTCCCCGCTGAGCAGAGAGCCCGATGCGGGGCTCGATCCCAGGACCCTGAGATCATGACCTGAGCTGAAAGCAGAGTCTTTAACCCACTGAGCCACCCAGGCGCCCCCATTTTAGTTATTTTTAAGTGTACAGTTCAGCGGCATTAGATACATTCACATTCCTGTGCAACCATCACCGCTATTTGTCTCTAGAACCTTCTTCAGCAGCACAAACAGCACATCCCCATTGAGCATAAACTCCCCACTGTCCCTCTTTCACAGAGCCCCTGGCCACCCCCATACTGCTTTCAGCCTCTATGAACTTGACGTCTCTGGGTACCTCATATAAGTGGAATCATATAGGATTTGTCCTTTTGTGACTGGATGTGTCACTTAGCATCAACTTCCTCAAGGCACCTTCCTATTGTAGCCTGTGTCACATTTTTCTTCCTTTCTGAGGCCGAATACTATTGCACTGTGTGGACAGACCACACTTTGTCCATTCATCTGTTTGTACACACTTGGGTTGTTTCTACCTTTGGACTCCTGTGAACATGGTGTACAGATCCGTTCAGATCCGTGCTTTCGATTGTTTTCTGCATATGTCTAGAAGTAGAATTTCTGGGTCCAATGGTAATCTGACGTTTAAGTTTTCGAGGACCCATCATACTGTTCTCCATAGTGGTTGTACGATGTTACATTCTACCAGCAACGCCCACATCCTCCTCAACTGCCTCAAAAGACAGTTTATTCTTGGTAGGGGGTGGGATGCCACCCTGATGGTCGGGACGTTCTTTTATCCAGAGTTCAAATCCTCTTGTGTCCTTTACAACTGGCCTCGCCTGGCCCTGAGAATCAGCTAGTCTAAGCCTGTTCCTTCTTCCCCTAGGTGTCTGCCTTCAGCGGTCTGGATCAGCCACCCGCCGAGCCGTCAGCACACGTACCCACGCCCCGTGCGTGCCTGCCGGCCCCTGCCTTGCTCCGCAGGATGCTAACTGCGGGGTGTCCTCGCTCATTGCTCCCGAGGCGTCTCCTGCCCTGAGTGGGCACAGACGCCGACAGGACAGGGGGACTGCACTCCCTTTCTCGAGGAGGGTGAGTTATTGGAGAGAATGATGGCTCCCTGAGGACTTAAATCATCTCTTGACTCAGACAAGAGCCCTTTGCCCCCCAGGAGAACATTACTCATCCCGGCACCCGCGGGACCAGGCTCTGTGTCAGGGGAAAGTGCCGCTCCTATTCCCCTCGCTCAGAAACTCATAAATCATCCCTATTAGAATTTCAGCTCTTCAGATGGAAAAGGAACAGCTGGCTAAGACAGGTCTCCCAAGTGCTCCAACAGTTTGTTCTAGGGGTTGGTGGGGGTTGCCCCAGAGGATCCGGGGGCCCCAGGACTCTGCCCAGACTTCCGTCGAGGCCGGCCAACTCTCCCACTGCTGGTCCCAGGGAGACAGAAGGACTTCGTGTCCGGCATCCCCCAGGACTGAATGGCCGTGGAGGGGGTTCATGGAAAGCCCAGGTGTTGTGTTCTGGGTGGCCTGGCCACTCTGCCTCTAGGCCAGCACTTACCTGGTCATGGCCAGGCTCCATATTTGTTGTACGAATGTTGAAAACCTCTGCCCTGAAATAACATGGTTCTGTCTGTGCCTCAACTCCCTCATCTGTAAAATGGAAGAAAGACCGGACAATCTCCCCGGCTCCTTCCAACTCTAACATTCATTGACACCAGCCATCCGAGAGCTCCTTGTGGTTTGGCCACAGGTCAAAATCAGCCGGTGCTGAGGTTTGTTTGGCTGTTTCGATGGGAGCGGAGATTGGATTGACCATGGTGGAAGGTCCATAAACTGTGAGATGGCACCGGATGCATGAACAGCCACTTTAGAGAACCGATCTGCTGTGTGTTTTTAGAGAGGCACAGCTGGATTCACAGAGAGATAAGGACCTTTTCCTAACAGTGTGAGTGTATAGTGTGCCTGTTTAGTGTGTCTCTTTTGAGGCTCAGGAATTCCTGACTGGAGATACAGCTTAGTGTTGACACCATTGCTGGACTATTGAGAATACTGGCCCCAGCACACCTATGGATGTGTGGGGCAGGTTAGCCAGGTGCTCCTGGCGAGTACTAAGGAGCCCCAGATTATAATCTTGACCATGGCTGCAGGCTGATTGCACCACAAATTCTGGTTGACTGGTCTCCAAATCTCCTGAAGGACTGAAATAGTATAAATCATTCCCACCACCTGGTAAATAAGGTCTATCAGCGGGTCTAGGAATGTGAGCTGGTGGAGCAGAAAAAAGTACTGAATTAGGAAGCAGAATGCTCTAGTGTTTACCCACTAACCGGCCGGGTGACTTGGCGAACAGAGTGCGTGGAGGTGGTATTCTCTGTCCAGTCGCCCCACCCTTGCCCCCCGTCTCCTGCCCCCGACCTCACATGAGGTCCAGCAGTGTGTGATATCCCAAACATTTCACTTTTACTTAACTTTGTCTGAGTTGGATTTTGGTCACTTGAAGCTAAAGGATTTGCGAGACAGAAGACCACATCACCTCTAGCCTCCCATTGACTCGTTGTATTCATTAAAATGAAGGTATTGAGGGGCACCTGGGTGGAGTGGTTGCTTGGGCATCCGACTTTTGGTTTCAGCTCAGGTTGTGATCCTGGGGTTGTGAGATCAAGCCCTGCATCGGGCTCCGTGCTCGGTGTGGTCAGCCTGAGACTCTCTCTCCCTCTCCCTTTGCCCATTTCCCCTGCGTGCGCACACTCTCTCAAATAAATAAATCTTTAAAATAAAAGTATTGAAAGGGGTGATTGCTGAAGTTTTCTCAGCTCTGTGATTCTACTTTTGCTTACGACAAGGGTGAAAACATGGTCCGTTTCATTTAGAGAACTTACAGTTCAAATTTTAAAAATCAAAAACAAAATCATTAAAAAACTGAAAAAAGGGAAGAAGAAAAAAAAAGAAAGCTTATAACAAAATCTAAAAGCCAGGCCTTTTCCCCCCTTATCTCCCCCCCAATATCAAATCTTGATATTTACTCCTGTGGGAAGGAAGACAAGGAGTTAACAATTGTTGAGTGCTTACTATGTGCCAGGAACGATTCACATGTTCTCTCATTTATTGTTCACCATAGCTCTTTGAAGGAGGTGTTAGCTGTCCATTTCACAGATGGAGAAACCAAGGCACAGGGAGGCTAGGTAACTGGCCCAGGGTCACAGAATTAGTGAGAACCAGAGACAGGATTTAGACTCAGATCTGTCTGATTCCAGCACTCTGTGGTATGTCAGAATGAGCTTCTCTGACTTCTCTTCCTCCCAGGGGTTAAGGTTTTTAGTCACAAGCGATGCCACCATTATTTTTATGTTGGCAGGGAAGCACCCACTGACCTGGCCTGATTCTGACGGCAGGAAGTCTGGCCTGGCTATACTGTCATTGAGTTCCCCGTCAGCCCTTCTCAGAGGCCGTGCAGTGGTTGCTCTCCACAGATGCTAGATTTTATTAGTGTATGAAGCAATTCTCAAGCAACTGAATTCTTCTTCCACTGGCTTTTGAAAATCCTACTTCTGGATCTCTGTCTTTATCACGTGGTACGATCCTGCCTGGACTTGAGCTTTAAACTTGGGGGAGATGTGGCAGGGATGAAAACTCTGGGGAAAAAGACAATGCCACCTCCAAGAGGTATGCGTTGGACCCCTGGTAAAACCCTAAGAAGGATGGATTGTGGCTCCAGTCCTACCACCAATGATCCCTCATGGAACTTCTGCTACATGCCAGGCACTTTGTGTAGCTTTACTAATAATCTTTTTGCAAGATGTTATTCACCCCACTTTATAGGTGTCAAAATAGAGGCCCAAAGCAGCTCTGCTTTGAGATGGGTTCAAAGTCCATGCTCATTCTGACACACCACAGGTGCATTAGCATGGCCCCAGGATGCCCGGGGATTCCTGCATAGGTGAAGATTACGCCTTGCTCAAGACATAGCCAGGGTCCAATAACGGGAGCAGGCAGGCCAGGCTAGTGGTGGGGGCTGCACCTTTGGGTGTGGGAGATCTGGAACTTAGCTAAGGCCCCTCCTTTGACCACTGATTTCTCTGGGGCTTCATTGTGGTTTTCACAACCATCAGTCATGTCAACGCAACACCTTGAACATGCTGAAAAAGCCACTACTTTTGGAAAATGTGTTCAGAGAGTACTAGCCCTTCTGTTCTTCGAAATGAACACGGTAGGTCCACCATGACTGTACAAGGTCTTATAAATCTCAGACTGTCCTCTGAGAGGTGGCTCCAAATGTTCACCCTTGGGACTTGGCGGCTGAAAGTCCCGTCATCCAAAGCCCCTCAGCCCAGCCTCCTGTGGAGCTATCCAAGGTCCTGCAAATGCTTTGACCTGTGCTCTGTTTAATCAACCACCTTTCTACCTATATTCTTGGGCTTCTTCCCTTTCCTGACTTTGGACCTCATGAAACCTTTCCTGTATGGCTTACACTTATTTTCTAGGCCCTGATGACCTGAGTTCACCTGACCCCATCCACGGTGGCCTTGACTCCCAGCCTGCAAGCCAGTCCGGGGCTCATTCTTAACTACCACTATCCCTGCTAATACCCAGCTGAGCCAACTGCCCAGCACTGCACACCATTCTATCCCCTATCTCCTCCCAAAGCCACCTCGTTTCTTGGGTGGTTATTCATTGCAATCTGATTGGCTTCCAAGAGACACTTAATTTACTGATTTTTGTCCATTCTTCTTTCTCAGTCTCATGACTAGCCATTTATGAAATGTTTCCTGGAGTTAGGGCAGTGGGATTCTTCTTACTCAGTAAGGCCCATAACTTGAGGAGGCTTGTGGCTCTGGCCCATCATATGGTCACATCTACTCTGTGTGTCTCAATACATATTGAGACAATTGGTTCTTTAAGGAAAATCGGCTAGAAGAATGTGCTTCCACTGAGACACACAACCTTGCTTCCTCATGAGAACCAGAACTCTGGTGTTCTAGTCTTGGCATTGCCTCAACCAGCTGTGTGACCTCAGGCAAGCCATTTAAGCCATGCATGTCTTTGTACTTTCTGTCACTCATTTGCTTTCTCGTCAAATATTTACTGACCATGTGTCATGCATTATGCACTAAGCTAGGTGCTGGGGATCCTACAAGGAGAAAGATAGAGTTTTTGTCTTCAAAGAACACACAGTCTAATCCTGGAGACAAATATGTAAGTGGTTAAAGTTAAAGGAATGTGGTAAATTATTACAACAGTAGGAACAACGTGCTAAAGGAACACACAGGCCAGATCTGCACTTTCTGTCCCCTCTGCTTGGAAGGATTTCCCCCAGACACGTGTATGACTCACATCCTCACTTCTGCTGTTCTTTGGTCAATGTCATGTTATCAGAGAGGACTTCCCTGACCACCCTATTTGAAAGAGGAAACCCACCCTTAGCCTGGCACCTCCCTGCATCTCTCTTCTGCTTTATTTTTCTCCATTTATCATCCTTTGGCAGGAAAGTGTGCTCTCATCTGTGAGGTGGAAGACTGAGCCAAGGATCCCAGTAGTGAGTTGAATGGTGGCCTCAGAAGATATGTCCATGTCTTAACCCCCAGAATCTGTGAATTCCCTTATTTGAAAAAAGGGTCTTTGCAGATGTACTTAAGGATCTTGAGATGATGTCATCCTAGATGAGCTGGGTGGGCCCTAAATCTGATGACAACATCCTTATGAAAGGCAGAAGAGAAGACATGGACACACAGAGGAGAAAGCCACATGAAGGCAGAAGCAGAGAATGGAGTGATACGGGCACCAGCCAAGGAACATCTGGAGCTGAAAAAAGCTAGGAGGGGTTCTCTTCTAGAGCCTCTAGAGACAGCACAGCTTTGCAGAAATCTTGACTTCAGACTCCGACCGTCGTAATTGTGAGAGAATAAGTTTCTGTTGGTTAAGTCACCAGGATCGTGATCATCTGTTACGACAGTCACCGCACAGGAATGCAATATCTATGTTTATTATCTCTACGATCATCTTTAGGCTAAATGGCCTGAAGCCTAAATAGACTGGGAATGCCATTCAACAATACTAATCTTTTAAATGTTTCATCAGCTGTATTTGTGGAAGTTGACACAATTTGGGGAGGACATTGGGTGCTGTTGGCCACCCACATGAGCCTCCTTGGGCAAATATGCATAGCAAGCGGTGGTCTCTTGCTGTTCTCAGGACGAAGAGAAGGATACCCGGTCATCTGGCCCTGATGGGACATGGATACCCACCAACCTTACCTACAGATTAAAAAAGGGACACTTTAATTACAGCATAGTTTATATAGAAAAAAATGAAAAAAACCTCCCCAAATTTCTATAAGCAAATAGTTCTATAAACCATATGGCATTCTTACTTTAGAAATCCTATGCAGGGGCACCTGGGTTGTTCAGTTGGTTAAAGGTCCGACTCTTGGTTTTGGCTGAAGTCATGATCTCAGGGTTGTGAGATCGACCCCTTTTGTCAGGCTCTGCACTGGGTGTGGAGTCTGCTTAAGATTCTCTTGCTTCTGGGTGCCTGGGTGGCTCAGTCGGTTAAGCGCCTGCCTTCACCTCAGGTCATGAACCCAGAGTCCTGAGATCGAGTCCTGCATTGGGCTCCTTGCTCAGCAGGAAGTCTGCTTCTCCCTCTCTCTTTATCCCTTTTCTCCACTCATGTGTGCTCTCTCTTGCATGCGCGTGCGCGCAAAAAATGAATAAATAAATAAAATCTTAAAAAAAAATTCTCTCTCTCCCTATGCCTTCCTCCCTGCTCTAAAATAAAAAGTCTTTGAAAAAAATCCTGTGCAAAAGTCTGTATTTCTAGTAGATGACAATAGTATGTTAGAATAGCACATCTAGCATATTAATATAGTATACTAGAAATACACTCTATTTCTAAATGTACGCCTACATGTATGTAAATCCCTTGAAAAAGGTCTGTAAGAACACATGCTCAGCTGATAGCACTGCCACCTTTGGGAGGGAACACAGATGGAGTGGAGCTCAAGAAGCATTTTCGCTTCATCTGCTTGTTTGAATCTTTTTACAATGATTCAAAGCGTTTAAAAGTTCTTTTATTTCAACAACAACAACAACAAGAAAGAAGAAAAGAAATGCACCCAGCTGAGAGCACGATGTTGTGATTACCTTCCGCCTTGCAGACAGGGGGCGTGAGTGGGGTGGGAGATGGGGTTTGCCGAGGCTGGGGGTTCATACATTTTGCTGCTACAGGAAATTCTTCTCTGGTTCCTCGTCATTCCGATGCGGACTTGATGTGAAACCTGCGAACGGACAGAGTCCTAGCACCAAGTGTTATGGACGGAGAAGGCTGTTCTGGCAAGTTGGTGGGGACACTTTCTTTTCATCCTCCATCAGGCAGCCTGGGGATGTGCTTCCTGCCCCAGCCAGGAGCCAGCGCCTGCAGTGACATTCCTCCACCCTGGTAACAGTCCCACCCCAGCCCACTGCACTCCCGAGGCCACTTGGGGAAGGTTTGGAGTGGAAGCATCTCATCTAGCCATGAGGCATTGGGCGTGGACCCCGGGAGCTACAGACGAGGGCCTCAGACAGAATGGACGCCACTGGGCATGCGCGGCCCTTGTCTTCTCGCTCCGCCCATTGGGGGCGCCGGGTCCCGGGAACTGAGTCAGCTCTTCACCCCTCCACCAGATGCGGACCTGAGGGTTCAGGTGGTCCGAGGATCACAGGACACCTGGACCACAGAAGGGCTGCTGGGAAGGCAGAAAAGACTCAGGCTGTCACTGGGGGGAGACTTTTAAAATTGTGCGTCGACTGATATAAATTATTATATTTTGACACAAAAGATAAAATGAGCTGGGAATACAGCAAACGGGCTTCTTAGGTCTCCTTCAGTAAATAGAGAAGTCTCATTTGTAACCAATGCCCGTTGCTGATAAGCCAAATGATACAATACTGAAAAAGATCACATTTTTCTCAGGAAATCTCCCAACTGCTTCCCCCACTCCCTGCTTCTGTGCATTGGTACCTTTCTGAGCAAATGTCGTATGCCTGGAATAAAAGAATCAGGCCAGAACGGTCACAGCCAAGAGGAGCCTAAGCAGACATGACAACTACATTGCAATGTGGTATCTTGGACTGGGATGTTGGAACAGAAGAAGGACATTAGGTAAATCTAAGGAAATTTGAATAAACTATGGATTTCAGCTAATAAGAATGTATCTATATCAGTTCTTTAATGGTACCAAGTGTATCATATTAATGTAAAATGTTAACAATGAGGGAAACTGGGTGGGGGTATATGGAAACGCTGTACCGTCTTTGCAACTTCTCTGCAAATCTAAATCTATTGTAAATATTTAATTACTTTTTTTAATTAAAAAAAATCAGGCCCGGCCGCCTGGGTGGCTCAGCCCATTGAGGGTCTCCCTTTGGCTCAGGTCATGCTCTCACAGTCAGTGGGGAGTCTGCTTCTCCCTCTCCCTCTGCCCCTCCTCCCTGCTTGTGCTCTCTCGCTCTCTCTTTCAATCTTAAATAAATAAATGAAATCTTAAAAAAAAAAAAATCAGGCCTGGCCTAATTTAATGGATGCCCACTTGAAGATTGCAGGTGATAGTAGGGCGAGGTGAGTAGAATTGGAAATTTAAGGGGTTTACGATGAGTTTATTTGAAGTAAGCTTTGAGTGATTTGCTCTAAACATTCTTTCTCCATTGGTGTAGTTGACTCCTATCAACTGGGTGAAATACTATTATTCCCAATTTACAGATGGAGAAACCAAGCTCAGAGCCGTTACATGGTTTCCCACCATCTGCCCCAGTTTGTGCTTCGTCTGTTCCTGTAGTCTGGGTAATTTCCCAAATTTGCCACGTCCCTTCGTGTGTCAGTGTCTGGCAAGCACTCAGTCCCTTTTCTTCTCTGCCTGGTAAATGGTCCAGCCTATTCCATCACTTTAGAACTTCCTCAGGTGGGGCGCTTGGGTGGCTCAGTCAGCTGGATGGCCGACTTTTGATTTTTGATTTTTGGTCATGATCTCTGGGTTATGGGATCCAGTCTGCTTGTCCCTCTCCCTCTGCTCCTCCCCCCGCTACTCCCCTCCACTTTCAAATAAATAAATAAATAAATTTCTTTAAAAAAAAAAATTCTCAGTTTTCACCTCTTCTGAGAAGTCGTCCTTGATATTCCCACGCAATTAATCATCCCGTACTCTGTGCTCCTTCTGAACCCCGCCCCTGCCAATGAATTCTTTCCTTGAAATGATCTGCCCTTGCCTTGGACTGTGAGCAACCTGAGGGCAGGCGCTGTGTCTCTTTCAGCTTCAGATCTACACTGTCTGGCCCAGTCTGTAGCTCTTGAATTGAATGAAGCTAATATGAAAGCATTATTGGTTTGCTCAGGCTGCTGTAACAAATTACTACAGATGGGGGCGCTCAAACAACAGAAATTTATTTTTTCCTAGTTCTGGAGGCTGGAAGTCCAAGAATAAAGCATCGGCAGGCTTGGTTTCTTCCGAAGCTTCTCTCTCCTGGCCTGAGAATGGTCATCTTTTGCCTGGGTCCTCACATGGCTTTCTCTCTGTGCACGTCCGTGTTCTAATCTCCTCTTCTGATCAAGACACTAGTCATATCAAGTTAGGGCCATCCCCATGACCTCACGGAACTTCAGTTACCTCTTTGAAGATCCTATCTCCAAATGCAGTTGTATTCTGAGTTACTGAGGGTTAGGATTTCAATGCAGGAATTTGGACGGGACACACGCAGTCCATAACTACACCAGAGCAGGCTGTGGGGTTGGAAGGTGGTGGGGAAGGACCTCCGGTGTCTGCCCTTTAAAAGACGCAGGTGGAAGGTGGGCAAAGGCCTGAATGTGGCTCAGCTGGGGTCCCGAGGGCATTGCTGCTATTCCAGGACAAAGGATGAGAGAGAGGCTTGTATTGGGAAAACCATCTGAGGTCGTGAGCTGAAGGAGCTTACAAAACAGGCTTGTTTTTATTTATCACCACTAACAATTGCTTCAGCCAGAAGAGGGATGCTGGAAGCCTCCAGTCCGCACTGTGCTTTCTGGCCTTGACCCCGTGGCTATCGTGCACACAGTCTCCCTCTCTCGCTCCCCTTTCTCTCGCACTGTTACTTTCGCCTGGTCCAGCCCACACAGCATGCAACATCTTCAAGGCCTCGCGCTCTAGGGCAGGGGGAGGCCACGGAATGGAATTTCAGACAAAACTTGCATTAGCAAGCTACCTTCTCAAGGGCAAGGAGATGTCTCGGGCAGCAGCTGCGGCCGCCCAGGGAGAGCCAGAAGGCTCTACTTGCTGGTCGCGCGTTGAAGGGGATGGTCCTGACAAACCACCCAGTCTGAGGAAGGGCCCGAGAGCCTCGATCCTGAGGGTGCAATCATCTAGGACCCTGGGGATGCACAAGGACGTTTGCAGGACCAAGGGCAGCTGGCAACATTTTGCAACTGCTGGTTTTGTGCCATTAACATTGCTACTTTGGAAATAAGGGTTTGTTTTGTCAGGCCGCGGCGATTTACGGAGCACGTGGGAAATACCATCTGGTTGGTGCTTCCTAATCTAGAGATGCCTCGCAGACATCCCTCCATTTGGTCTGCACAGTAAAGGGTGGGACAGATTTGACGGTCCATACCCCCATCTCGCAGGTGAGGAAATCGAGGCTCAGCAAGGTGGAATGACTCGGTCAGGGTTGCTCGGTTGTTGCGTGATCTTTTTGCAACTGGGAACAAGCCCTTTGGCTGCCGAGGTGGTGCTCTCGGCCTGCACGGGCTCCTTTGATCCCCTCCACAGCCCTGACAGGACTGTCCACCGCTTTTCGTTTCTCAGGTGAAGCTGATGCTTGGGGGTGACGTGGGTGGGTACTCAAGACCACGAGGGCGGTTGGTGGCGGAGTTGACTTAAACGGACCCTCCTGACTTCGGATCTCGGGCACTTTTTCCTCCATCACACCACCGTACCCGGGTGGGACCCAGTTGGTCTGGGACCAAGCCTGCCCTCAGTGTGCTTACCGTGTGGCTGCTTGAGATGAATGGTGAGCAGAAGGATGGGGAGTGCACGTGGGAGAGTACACACTGGCCAGGGGACGAGCCTATCCAGCCCCTGCCCCAGCTGCCACATCTCCTCAGTGAGCCAGGGACTGTGCCGGCAGCAGCTGTTGGGCCCGCAGACATAGGAGCTCCTTGCCTTTCCCCGACACCTGCTGCTGGGGGTGACCACTCCTGGGAAGAGGCAGAGGTCATGGGAAAATAGAACAGGGGCTCGGGAGTCAATCTGGTCCCAGTCTGAATTCTGAGGCTGCCACATTTGAGTCGCTTCACCTCCTAGGCATTAGTTAATTGCTACGAGCCTCAGTTTCCTCCCCTGTAAAATGAAGGCAATGATGCCTACTTTGTAGGCCTGCTTTGGGGATGAAATGGAATCATGTATATATCAATTATTCAGCTCTACACCTGATGTGTAGTCGAAGCTTAGTAATGGCAGCTAATAATACATTGGTTAGCATAGTGGGGGCCGAGTCCCGGATGTACAGTCCTGAGAAAATGTGTTGGTGCCTGTGGCTCAGAATGAGCTCTTGGGTGGATGTGCGTGCCTCTCTGCACACCTCCTTGCTGACGAAGCCCCAGAGGCTGTGTGAGCCCTGGTTACTTGCTGTGAGACCTCGGGCGAGCTACTCACTTCTCTGTCTCCTTTCCCTCATCTGCAAGACGGGAATGATGAAAGCATCTGCCCCACAGAGTTGTGGGAATCAAATGAGGCCACACCTGTCGAGGCTGGACACAGAACGAGCTTCCAGTATACATGTGAACCATCAGGAGCCTCATTGTTCGATGTGCTGACTCAGCAGTCTGTCGGGGGGGGGG
>CM052899.1:44906265-44947678 GCA_028534135.1 Potos flavus
CGACTCAGCAGGCAGTTCCTGATTGTCAGCAGGCTCCCTTCCAGCCTGCACACACACGCCTGCAGGGAGCCCTTCCCCGCCCCTCCCCCGGGCCCTCCGTCTGGGGTCCCAGCCCAGGGGTGAGCAGCAGGTGAGACTCCCTGCGGGGCCGCGAGAGTCCGGTGGAACGTTCTCCATATCAGGGCGGGCTGTTGAATATACTGGTGTGTCCATGAAACACGGTACTCAGAGCCGTTCAGACCTAAGGAGCCATGGACCTTGACCGCCAAAAGGGCCTGTGAACAGGCCTTCGTCATCTTCCCAGAGGAGAGAAACGTGGAAAATGAAGCATGGTCTAGAGGGAGAATTAACATCTGCTGAGCTTCCACTCTGTCGGCATAATGTGGTTTCTCAGAATACAGAGAGGAAGAAGACAAGGAGTCTACTGTCTAGGAGACAGATGAGTTGCTTATTTTTCAGATTTTTTTTTTTTTTTTAATGTCTATTTCCTCCAACTCGAATATTTGCTGCAGGAGAGCGGCGATGTCCTGCATCCCGTTCAGCAGAGTATTCTCTGGACCTGGCAGTGAGCCTTGCATGCGGCAGACTTTCAATAGAAATTGATGAACTTAATTGAACAATGACAATGTTACAGAGTAAAAATGAAAGTGTGAGCAAGGTTCTGGGGGAATAGCGGAGAAGGTGAAAGCCAGAGAGGTGACAGTTAGACTGGGTTTTGAAGGATTAATAGCAGTTCATCAGGGAGGAAAAGTAACAACATAGGTTTTGGTTTTTGTTTTTTCTTTTCAGTTAGATTTCATGATGAACTTTCTATTGATGATACTTATGAGACCCTTCAAGTTATGAGAGGAGATAAAGGTGTGAGCCATAGAGAAATTAGAATAATGGGGAAAGGGATATTAACAGCACGCCTTGGATATGCCCAGTGCTGTCCTAGACACTTAATGCACGATATCTTACTTATTCCTTCTAACCCTCCCATGAGATAGGCATTTGACGAATGGGAGTGAGGGCTCAGAGGGCTTTAGCAACTTGCACTGGGTCTCAGAGCTCACTAGGGCTGGAGGCTGGATTAGACCTAGGGCTTTGCACCTCTAAAACTCTTGTTCTTTCCTGGGGAGGCTGGCCCTCCTTCAAGGCATCTTAACCATGGAGTGAATATATTAAATGCCCCCTTCACAATCAGAGCCTTGTCTTAAAGCTCTGGGCCCCCAAGGCCAGGTCGGGAAAATAAACTCTAAGAATTTTTCATTGAAAAAAAAATGTTTTGTGAGCCTGTGGCCTTTCTACTCTGATTTCTCCCAGTCTGCTCCTTCTCCCACCGCCCCCGCCCCCCCATCCTCCCACCAGCGCGAAGGCTCAGAAACACTCAGAAGCTCCAAGAGGAGGCTGGAGAAGCTCCATCCATCAAGACCTTGAAAGGCCCCAGGGCAGGTTTGGGGGGCAGGAGAGAGGGTCAGGGGGAGCCTAGTTGTTCCAGAAGGGAATCACAGCCTGGAGGTCCCTAGCCCCAGTTCCCTGGAGGGGAGGACCCAAACTATGGGTGGGGGGAGGGAGAGAGGGGCAGAGAAGGAGGGAAGATAAGCCGGTGGTCATTTGTCTTTTTAATTGGCTCAAATGCTGGGAGGAGAGCTGCGTTGTTATCCGGGCTCTGGGGCTGGAGCGGGTCCAAGCGCCAGGCTTCAGGCCGGCGCAGTGGGGAGCTGCAGAGGGAGGCCCCGGTCTGCCCTGCACCCCAGAGGGGCCCCTCAGGGAGGACGGCTCAGGAGACAGGGTGGGAGGCAGCTGCACGTGGTCAGAGGCGGCTTTTGCTTCTCCGGCATTTCAGAAATTTAAAACAGTAATTCAGGGACTGAAATAGACATATTTTAAAGAATTCATGGCATCTGAAGGCCCCTCCGACCTCATTCCTCTGCCTGTGGATGGAGCCTGTCCACCAGCTCGGCCTGGAGGTGTCTCCAGGAAGAGAGAGTTGGGGGCACGTTGGAACTTAGAGCTTTCTGGTCCTGACACTCTGACACTGTTCAAGTACCCAGGATAAGAATAGTCCTCCCTCACTTTTGCCAGCCGACTTACACACGCCACGCCCCGTTGCATTTATTACCCCATCCGCGTCTCTGCCGCAATCTGATGAGAAAGGCGGGACAGGTTTAGCTGACCTGTTTCCCATGTCGTGGTTGAGGGGACTAGAGCTCTGAGTGGCTAGGTGACATAGGCAAGGACACCCAGCATGGCAGCTGGGACGCAAATACAGGTTCTTCTAATTCTGCACCTGCGGGCTGGCTCTTCACGGCTGTCCACCCCCCAGAGGAGTCACATGGGTGGATGCCTATTGTGGTGTGATGGTCCCCAACGGTGGTGGTTGGTACAGCTTCTAGGGACAGATGGCTCAGTTCAAGTTTCCACGAGGAGCACATCTCAGCCTGCCAGGCATTGTGGCGGAAGGAAGGATGTCCCCGAGGTAGGGAGGGAGGGGTTCCCAGGAGCATGATGGGTCCAGAAAGTGAGGCACATGGGCAGGGAGGGGAGGGGGGAGATGATGGGGTGCTAGTTCGTGTCAGGGTATTCAGAGAGCCAAGAAAGCAGACTGAGCTGGGCCTCAGTGGGTGTTTGTGGGCAAGGGTCCTCGGGAAGGTGAAGGCTGCCTGTTACACTTGGCCCCTCAAGATCTTCCTTCGAGGAGGGGTGCCTGGGTGGCTCAGTGGGTTAAAGCCTCTGCCTTCAGCTCAGGTCATGATCTCAGGGTCCTGGGATCGAGCCCCGCATCGGGCTCTCTGCTGAGCAGGGAGCCTGCTTCCCCCTCTCTCTCTGCCTGCCTCTCTGCCTACTTGTGATCTCTCTCTCTCTCTGTCAAATAAATAAATAAAATCTTTAAAAAAAAAAAAAGATCTTCCTTCAAGGAGACTTTACCCCATCTCTGGCTAATGCAGAGATCCATTGTCTCAATACATTTAGGCCCAAAGCACCCAATTCAAATCTCTAAATCCAAAGCAGAGAAGACCCTTTTACTTTCACAAGGGCTCCTGCACCCTTGTCTAGAGGTAGCCGAGCCTCAGAATCCTCCAACTGGCGAGTGGGCAGCTTCCAGATGTCTGGGAGGCCCTATGCTTCACCCTCCGGGCCCGGGCTTGGCTGGTCTGCGGCCACCCGAACGAAACTCCTCCTGACTCCTGTTGCCCTACTGGTGAGCCGGCTTTGGGCACTGGGCCCGGGGGAAGGGGGGCAGCTCTCATCTCAGGAGGGGGGAGGGTATGACCCAAGGGAGTGGCCTGGCCCGAGAGAGGGGCCGTGAATGCCTTCTGCTCCCGGGCTGGAGGATGGGAGAAGAGGGAGTGAGACGTGGAAGGCAGCGGGTGGTGGGATGGTGCGCCCCGCCTCCTGCGCACGCTGCTCCTAGAGGGGCTGGCAAGTTAGGCAGGGACGGGATAAGGGCCTTGGCTCTGCCTCTTGCGTTGCTGCGGGAGGGACCGCCCCTCAGGGTGACTGACCAGGAGCCCGCGTGGGGAAGGCACGTCAGAGAAGAGCCTCTGCTGGCAGGCACGCTTAGCTGTGGAGAGGCTCTGGATTAGTCCCGTGCGCTCTGGAAGGGACCCGGATGAGGGGGCTGGCTGCAAGCCCCGCGGGGCAGGTGAGCCTCCGTGGAGGTGGCCCGGCTGAGGGAGTCAGACTCCCAGCCAGGACAGACGTGCGGCCCCATGAACCCTGACCAAGCCCAAGAACGGATCGTCCGTTCGTCAGCCCCAGCTCGGCTCTCCAATCCAAGGTGGGACCTGACCAGCGCAGATCCATGTGGAGACAGAGAGCCTAGAGGATTCCAGGCCCCACTGCAGGTTTCAAGGGCCCGGTGCTCTCTCCAGGACACGATGGACACGACACGCAAGGCACCTCCCTGTCCCTCCTCCCCCAACTCCTCCTCTCTCCACCTGGCCCCTTCTAGAAGCTGCCCTGCTTGGACTTCGGCCGCCTCCGTGCCCTCGGGCTTCTGCTGGGTTTGGGTAACGAGGGAAAGTTGCCCCCGTCAGACAAAGTTGTTTGAGAGTTCAATACCAGTACAAGGCGAGATGGGTACTGAGCGGACCACATTTCTGTCCGGTCTTATTTACCCTCAGACCCATGCCTTGGCTCCCTCCGAACAGCCCCACCCCATTCCCATCCTCCTTTCTGGTGCCTGGGCTTCAGGAACAGGGCCGCTCCTCTGCCCCCAGGCCCAAGGTGGCGGCTTCCCTGCTGCTCACTCGGAGGAGGGGGGGGGGTGTTGGTGGCTCCCTGCCCTTTGTTAGGCTTGGCGGCAATTGCCTCACCTGATTAGCCGCTCCTCAGTTTTAAACCCCACTAAGCATCAGAACAGATTTCTTCCCCCCCCCCCTCATTGGACCCTGACTGGTGCATCTCCCGAGGGCAGTTAATGCGGACCGCAGTTTATAAATGACTTTAACCGAAACCAAGGCGCCGAGCGACTTGATCAAGGTCACATAACCAGCTGTGGCCAAGTTGGGATTTGGACCTGGATCCGGCGAGCCTGCCACTCGAGTCCTTGTCCTCACGGCGGCCGGCCATGGGGCCACCGCCACCCGCTCCCGCCCCCGTGGTTTATAAAGCACTTTCACAGAGGCTGTTCTCCTTGATCCTCATGGACCCTCTAGGGGAGAGAAGGGGGGGGAATTAGTGGTGTCACACTCCACCGAGGACAAGGCTGAGGCTTAGACACGTGGGATGACTCGCCCTAGACAAACGATTGTACCAATGAATTCCAACTCTGCTTCCCGTTCTTGAACAGCGAGAACCCCTCACGCCTTTGCTCTGCCTCCTGAATGTGGTCCCCACCTGCCTCCAAGCTCCAAATAAGCCTAACTTTTAAAAGAAATTGAAGTAAAACATACATGACATGAAATTTACCATTTGGTCCCTTCTTGAGTGTCCAGCTCAGTGGCCGTGAGTCCATTCACGGTGTTGTACGCCCATCGCCACCGTTGGTCTCCAGAATGAGCCCAGCGTCCTGAACTGGAGTTGGGCATTTAATATGCTAACTCCCCTGTCTACCCCCCGAGCCCCTGGCAGCCCCTGTCCCACTTTCTGTCTCTATGAGTTCGATTACGAGGAGGGAATCGTGCAGTATTTGTTCTCCCGTGCCTGGCTTCTTCCACTTTGCCAAAGTTCATCCCTGTTGTAGCACGGGTCAGAATTTCCTTCTTCTGGAACGCCGAATAATAGTCCGTCGTAGGGCTCCATCACAGTTTGCTTCTCCACTCACCTAGCTGTGGAAACCTGAGTTGTTTTCGCTTTCCCAGATCTACCTACTTTTCAAGGCTCAGCTCAGATGTCACCTCCTGTAGAAGGTGACACTCCACACGGTTGCTGAATGCGTTCAGGACTGGAAGGGTGAGAACTTCCCAGGAACTTGCACTCGGGAAGCAGGCCCTCACCCATCCAGCATCCGCACATGGCCTAAAATGGGACAGACAGCAAAGGTCTACGTGTTGCTCAAAGATTCTGTCCCACTGGGGCTTGGTATCATATTTCTGCCACTGAACATCATTTGTTGGAAGTAATGGAACAAATCAGATGGATAGAATGGCCTTTTCTCCCAAGAAGGAAATGTCTGTCCTGAGTCCAAGTCAGATACTCTACTGGGTTGGAAGCTACTGGAGGGTGGGGCTGAGCCTCTTGCCCCCACAGGGGTCCCCAGCTCAGCCCTCAGAGCCTGAGCGAGTGAGGAAGACGGGGCTTGCCTCTCCTGCTTGTTCCTGGTGGCTCCCAGCGGGAAAATGATAAAACTGGCTTGTTCTTTAGCAGGCGCCCATAATTCAGTATCTCGGACCCCCTCCATCCAATCCTGAATGAAGCAGCAGGGGTTGGGACCCGGGAATAAGGCACCAACATAGGAAAGAAGAGAAAAAAGGCAGAACAAAGAAAGAAAAAGGGGATAAGAACAGGGGCTAAAAGCATCTGGAACTGTGAGATGCTTTCTGAAATTTAGGAGCAATGGTCTAGATGCTTAAGAATTTTTTGTTTGTTCTTATAAAATAAATTTAAGAAATCACTTTGGCTTTAGATGACACATCACCAACTCCCTTTCTTTATTGAGACCCCTGAACTTTCTTCTCACATGCCAGAGTGAATCAAAGAAAACAGAGCGCACAGTGCTGGGGGCTGGGAGGGTGGCGGTCCTGTGGAGGGGTGTGCAGTCTATCCACTACATGGGAGCATTGTGCAGTCTTCCTGCAGGTGGCGGTCAAAGACGCCATTTTCTAACTCCCACAAAAGCCCTGGATGGGTTGGTGGGTGGCCTGGGGCTGGGTGAAGGGCAGGACTTAGATATTACCTGATTTTCCTTTGCCTTTGGACAGATATGGAGTATGACTTGGCAGTGAGTTAGGCGGAGGTAGGTGACACTCTTTCTTCTCAGCCCCGGAGATAAGGAGGAAGACCTAGGAGTGGATGGTAAAGGAAAACAAATTTTGGTCTAACATGGATAAAGCTTTACAATAATCAAAGGTGCCAATGATTTGTGGTAGTGAGGTACCCATCACCAAAAGTATTCAAGCTCAAGCAGAAGATTCTTTCTTAGTGATACTGTAGAAGATCCTCAAACCTTAGATGAAGTTGGGTCAGATGGTCCTTCAGGATCCCTTCCAACCTAGAAACCCCACAGTTATTTCACTAAGAGGAAAATGATGGCAAAGTCTTGAGTTTATTGAGGAAGAGACGATGCCTCATCTGTCATTGACTCACTGTCCCTCGAACACATAGGCATGTATGATAAATAGGTCAGTACATACAGTAGCCTTATTCAACAAACAAGGGTCAGAGAATCGAGATCAGAGCTGTTGCTTGCTCAGCTGAGCAACTTGTGAGCCCCCCCGACCCGTCACCTGGCTGATGGTTAATGAGGCCGCTTCCCACCTCCCCCTTCCCCTCCCCACCTCCCCCTTCCCCCTTCCCACCTCCCTGCTGCTTATCTCATCCCCGTCTCTCTGCTGCTTAGTTACCCTTTCTCCATTGCCATCTTGAAACTTTGGGTGTGCATTCAAAGAACCCCCACCCCCAAACACTGGCCAACAGCATCCACAGGACAGAAGATGATCAGGGCAATGGTCCCCCAAACTCTCTTTTGCTCCTCCTTTCTCTCTCAGGAGATGCGGCAAAGCCGGAGTTGACACTGAGGCTTCGTAACAGTCTGGAGAGCTGGCCTGAATCCAGCCGAGGACTCCAAGTGTCCTAAAAATACCAGTCCCCGGCCCCGTGTCCTCTCCCAGCCCCCACGTCCAGAAATGCTGACAGTAACCATATGCCACCACCGAGTCAGTCAAAGCAACCTTGGCGAATGTCAGCCACAGTTGCCTGTAATCTTCAGGGAGGTAAGGCGGTGCCAGAAGTGATCGGTTTCTTTATCCACGTCACCCAGATATAAACAATATCGGGGAATCATGACAGGGAGATCCTTCTAGGCCAGTCTCCCTACACCATTTCTCCCTGAGTGAAGTTACCCTCTAGCTCTGGGCCCTAATGGCCCCCGGGGATTGCAGCTTATTACTCTTATCTGCTGGACGCAAAAGCACCTCAGTGAAAGACATTTTTGGTGCCCTGTTCTGGATGTCTCGGTAATCCTCTCATTTATGTATGTAGACAAGGAGATCAAAGCCCCCTGGGGATGCATAAAACATGTC
The DNA here is from genome assembly GCA_028534135.1 of Potos flavus. Classification (NCBI taxonomy): domain Eukaryota; kingdom Metazoa; phylum Chordata; class Mammalia; order Carnivora; family Procyonidae; genus Potos; species Potos flavus. The sequence continues at coordinate 44,913,933 of CM052899.1, forward strand.
AGGGCTGGGAGCTGTACATCCATTAAAGCTGACAAATGCCTTGTGCAGCTGATGGGCAGCCAGATGGCCACTCTGCGGGACAGGAGCGCCGCAAGGAGGGAGGCAGGCGACTGCAGCCTGCAGAGGTGGGACCGGGACCGGGAGACACAGGCGCTGAGACAAGGACCGGTGCCCAGCCACGCCAGGGCGCGCGTGGGGGCCCAGACCACCCCCCAACCTCCATAGGAGCCCCTGGTCTTCGAGGCAGCCTTATGAAAAGTGCTGTGCAGAAGAGCCCAGAGACCCTTCTACGTGGGCCTCCCAGAATCAACAGGCATGGACTAGGAATGGGGAATCCTAAAAGAAGGGAGGGTAGAGAAAAGAAACAAGAAAGAAAAGACAAGGGAAAAAAAAAACCCAAACCTTAACGTCATCGATATTCTCTTTCGCAAATCACAAGAGCGTGGGGTTCGCCCGCGGTCCTGCGTGTCACTGCGGTAGCTGCTGTCGTGTACCTTGTCTCTTCTGTCACCGGGCAAGAGCATGTTCTCTGCGGCCCCGCCGAGGAGAAGAGCCTTCCAGGAGTTTCCACGCAAGTGAAATTCGTCAGTTTGCTTTGGCTCTCTGGGAGGTCCCTCTACAAAGGCAGGAGCGGAGCGTCCCTGAGGGGGCTGGTGGCTCCAGCCATCGCTGCTCCTCCTTTCCCAGGACCAGGAGCACAGAAGACGTCATTCATAGGTTTAGGAACCAGCAGCTGGAGCTGCGGAGCTCTCCTGGTGCCCGCAAATATCATTCTGATTTCATAACTCGTGTGCATTCTAGGGGAGCCTCCTGGTAACTGCCCGGTCTCTTCCGACTAGCCAGACCTGGCTTCATGCAGCAAGTCGCACGTGTGGACCTGTCAGGGACGCCTTGCCTGTAGTTCAGAAGGTGCTCTGCCCACGGTATGAAGAGCATGGTCGCTAGGAGTCACTGGTTTTCATAACACTCTGGCTTGGTCCTCGGGCCCTGGCTCCCTCTGTTCCGGTACAGGTCTCCTGGTAGTATTTCTAGAAAAAGAAATGCAATCAGTGAGTTCTCTGTCTTCTTCATGCGAAGCAGGCGGGATCGGCTGTCCCCAGCATACCTCCATCTGTCCCTGTAGATCTTGCCTCAATCTTAAAGCTAAGGAAGTGATGGCACAGAGAGTTGCTGCTTATGGATGGCTTCATCTGGAAATTGTAACACATTTCCCTCTAAAAACACAGTAATACTTCCCATCCTGCCAAAACCCCAGATCTGTTAAACCCAGTGCTTAAAATGCCATAGATTTGTCATGAAAAGGAAATGCTATTGCAAACTTATAGTTTAAAGGAACAAAATGACAAATTTGATAAAGAAGTCTTTTTCCTGCTAGGTCCTTAGGAAACATAGATTTAACCAGGAGTGGAGAGATGGATGGAGACTTTTGCCTTCATCCGTGGGGGTTCCTGAGTACCAATTAGTGCTCGCCTGTGAAGATGGATGATATCGTTCTGTTTTATAAAATTGTCCTCAGCTTCAAACCTCATACATTTTCCTTCCATGAATACAGACCCTTTGCTATCTTTTCCCAATTGTGATGGGGGTTGTTTAAGAAAATCTCCCTCTGTCCCAAAACAAAATGCAGAAAAGAACAAGAGAAAACAAGATCAGAAACAGGGGTGGGGGAGTGGGGGGAGGGAGCTTTCCTCTGAGATAACTTGGTAAGTGCTCAGGCTGAGATGCAGGAGTTAGGAGAGGACAGAGGAAGTGTGTAAATGTGAGCGAGTGTCCGCTCTGGAGTGCACTAAGCTTTGGATGGAGACCCAAAGAATGTTGCAAAGAGGTGAGGGCACAGTGTTTGTACTTCCTTCAAGAGAGAAACAGGAGGGGCGCCTGGGTGGCTCAGTGGGTTAAGCGTCTGCCTTCAGCTCAGGTCCTGATCCCAGGGTCCTGGGATCGAGTCCCGCATCAGACTCCTTCTCCCTCTGCCTGTTGCTCCCCCTGTTTGTGTTCTCTCTCTCTTTCTCTCTGACAAATCAATCAATCATTAAAAAAAAAAAAAAAAAAGGAGAAACGGGAGATGGCAGGCCTGGAGATCCGGTCTCCCAGTTTTTATTGCCAGCCCCCAGACGGCAGCATAGACCAGAAGAGTTTTGTTGCTTTTTCACCCAGCTGTGGATGACAAGGTGGCCCTCCGGTCAGGACCTGCCTGGTCTCCAGCATTCGTGAAGCTCCTCCACCTCTCAGCGAAGGCTGCCTAATCACCCCCTGCACCCCAAGCTTCAAAACCAATCTTGATCTTAGTTACCAGAGTTTTAAGGAGCTCTGGTTTTCATGCGTACCCGCTGATCTTATTACGCTATCACCAAAGCTTTTGACTTTTGTCCTTGACACCAAGTTCTCATTATTCCCCAGTTCCCTCTACCCTCTTTTACCTCCTCACCTCTACTTCCTCTTTTTAAAAAACTTTCCCTAGATTACGATTCTATCTCCATGTCATCTCTCCTTCCTAGGAGAGGAGCTTTCTGATCGTCACTGCCTTTGTAGAGAATGGTATCCATTGCGGGCCTGTTGACTTCTCTGATAAAAACTGCTTGCCTGGATGCTGCCTTTGTCCAAGATGGTAGGTCTTGTGTCAAGTCCCTCCCATCCCCTGTGCTGGGATTGTTTCTTCAGCATGTGCTCTCCCTGATCTACCCCCGTGAAGATAAACCTCTTGTGCTGGCAAGATCGTGAGGCACGACAATCGCACACTTACAACCTCATTGGTGCTACATTCCTTTAGGATGGAGCCCACACTTCTTAAGACGGTAGATTCTATGATCTTTCCCCATCTTCTCCTCCAGCCACCCCTCTCCCCATTCCTTTGTTCACACCCTTTTCTCCAGTCATACAGAAACTCCTTTCTGTCTCCTGGGTAGGTTCTTTTTTGCTTGTGTTTCCAAGTCCCTCAAAAGCGTTTCCTTCTTTCTAGAACATTCTTCTCCTCGTATAGTCCTGGCTAGTTACTCTACAGGAAGCCTTCCCTAATGGCCTACCTGGGGTGGGTGCACTCCTGTGTGTCTCCTGCACCTTATGCTTTCTCTATTCTAACTCCTATTGAATCGTTTTGTGGAATTACACAGCCCCCGCTAAGCCAGTGGCCCACAGCATCTCCTATGCAGCATGAGTTTCTGGTGGATGGGGACTGGTCTCCTGTGTTTCTGCATTCCCGGTGCCTGGACAGCAGAGTTCATCTTTATGAATGGATATCAACTGTTTAATGAATCATGGGGTGAGTCAAGGGTATTTGAATGACATACTTAAGCATTTTCCTAAATATATTCCAAGAAATTCTATTTCCATAGAATGATAGATCTTGATGGCCAGAGGCTTTTGCAGAAAATTAGTTTGGAGAAATGTTAGATGGCAAGGTGAAACAGACTTTTTTATTGAAGTATTTTTCACATTTTTTAATATGCTAATATGTATTACTCTCTCAAGAAGTCTCTGATTCTATAGGGCCGTAGAGCACATCATTTGGGAATATCTGATATGATTCCTGTATCAGTTCTCACATGAAATATACTAGCTAGAAGATATCAGTGTTATTATTTTTGTGGGAATAAATCACCTGCCCGTAGTGACATACATTCTGCCGATATGTTTAATTAATGATGTGTCCACTACACATACTGTCTTCTTATCATACCAGTTATTCATAATCTTTAAGATCTATGGAAAACCGATTAAACCTCAGATAAGGCAACAGAACACTAGGAGATCAGGCCATCTCAGCATTTGCTTATATTTTTATCCAAGCCATTCCCTCAGTCAGGAACCCTCTTCCTTCTTATTGCCAGATAGAATTCATTTGCTTAATTTGTGAGTTTTGACTATTTGTTCATATTTTCCCATGGTGCCCTTTTGCTGCACAATTATTTCTCTGGGTTTCCAATGAGACTTAGTAGTCACTAACTGGCCTCCCTTCGACTCCTGGAAACACATGCTCATCAGAGAGAGGTTCCAAAATGGCGGCTCACACAGCCTGGGCTCTTCAGAGCCATCTTCATTTGGCCTCACAGACTCTGAGAATTCCACGACTTGGAAAGGGGACTTCCTGAGGGCACACAATCCATCTCCAGCCTCAGGGTAACCTCATCAATCCTCATAATATTTTGTCTGGACTGACAGTACTTAAAAGGTGGCTGAGTCCTATTCTTCCCCACTCTCTTCCCTTAGCTGAGCATGGCGCTCCCCACCTGTTTCTCCCAGCTGCCTCTCACATCTCTCCAGGGAAAAGAATTGGGTGGGTGGGTGTGGGAGGTTTAAATCAGAGCAGACTAAAGTGGGGAAGAATGCCCCATCAATCAAAGAGCGTTTAAAACGTGACCCTGGGGATTAGCGAGACCTCTTCCCTGGAGGCCTCTAAGAACATAGACGCTGATTGCCTGAAACATTTCTTCCTAGAGGAAGGAGCATGAACAAATGGCTTCTGATGGTCCCTTCCACATGAGTCATCAAAACCAAGGCAGCTGACCGCTGCTCTCTGACGAGAATGGGGAAGAGAAGATGATGGGTGAAGTGGGAGGTAGGAAAGAGGGCACACGGGGTTTCCACTATGTCATTCATTCATTCATTCACTCATTCACTATTTGTCGAGGGCCTGCCATGTGCCAGGCACTGCTTAAGGCCCAGGGAGAAATGTGGCCAGCTCACTCCAAACATCTGGAAAGCTGTTCCAAATTCTGAAACAGAGATAATTGGTCCAACAAAACTTTTTAGGGCTACTACTTACCAACTTAGGTGCCAACTTTAATTTTCTTTAGTGTTTTTTTTTTATTGTGGCAAAATATACATAACATAAAATTTGCCCTTTTAACAATTGTTAAGTGCACAGTCCGGTGACATTAACATTGCTGTATAACCATCACAGCCCTCCACCCCCAGAACTCTCCACTACCCCAAACTGAAACTCTGTTCCCATTAAATAATAACTCCCCATCCACCCCCCTCCGCAGCCCCCAGAAATCACAGTACTTGCTGTCTCTAGGAATTGACTACTGCAGGTGGAATTATACATTATTTGTCCTTCTGTGATTCACTTCTTTCACTTAGCATAATGTTAGGACGTCATGCATCAAAGGTTCAGCCTTATTCCAGCAGAACCGAGAGGCAGGAAATAGAAAGCAAGAGACCCCAGGGCAGATTCTGAACTCCTCTGAAGTGGGTCTTGCAAGTTCGGGGGAAGAGGTAGCCTAAGGAAGGAAACAGGAAGCAGGACATGAAATTACCTTGAGAGACCACTAAACATCAGATCTCACCTGGTTCCAACGTTCCTTTTTTTTTTTTTTTAAAGATTTTATTTATTTATTTGACAGAGAGAGAGAGAGAGAGATAGATCACAAGCAGGCAGAGAAGCAGGCAGAGAGAGAGGGGGAAGCAGGCTTCCCGCTGAGCAGAGAGCCCGATGTGGGGCTCGATCCCAGGACCCCGAGACCATGACCTGAGCCGAAGGCAGAGGCTTAACCCACTGAGCCACCCAGGCGCCCCTGGTTCCAACATTCTTATGCACTACAGTCCACAAACCTGCTAGACTAGCCATTGCAAGCATGGGAAACTCAGTCCTGATTATTAGTTGGGGATTTTCCAGTCCTCTCATTTTCCCACCCTAGCATCTCTTGCCACCTCTTTGCTGCTTACTCTAAAACATGTGCAGAGGAAAAGAAATGAAAGGAAATGCAAATCGTTTCATAGAGATTCTTAGGAACAGGTCTGACCAAGGTGAAGAGATTGAAATCAAGGAGATCGAATTAAGTATCTGAAGCTTTGGATTTATTCATCAATCACTAGGCAATTATTTCCTGACTCTCCACTCTCTCTCAAAAGGAGGAGTCTGGGTCAAAGAGCCTGGGATCCCGGGTCTGGTACAGGGGAAGGTCTGAGGCAGGGAGCAGGGCACCAAGGCAGCATGAAGAAGCCCGGGAAAGCAGGCCAGGTGATGGGGAGAGAGGAGAAGACAAAGCTGGAGAAAGCCCTTGAGCCGCCGGGCCCCAGAACAAACGTGCTGGAGGGAACGCAGGCGTAAAGAGCTTCAGAAGTATGTATTTAACAAGTATTTGCTGAAGACTGACTACATACCGAGCCCTGTTCCAGGCCAGGGCACAAAGCCAGTGGCTCTCATGAAGCTTCCATTTAGGTAGTTTGCAAATGTTTAGAAAATGTGTGGCGATTTCGAGAAGCCAAAATGGACTCCCTCCGACCTAATGGGTCAGAATCTTTCCTTTCCTCCTTCCTTCTCTTTCTTCTCTTTTGTGTATGAATTAACTGTAAACTAATTAATTGTGGGGTTATTAAGTAGGTAGAGAAGGGGAATGTTGCAGACATTGATTTCCTCCTTGACGCCTTGACGTCATGTGGGAATGGGAGGGAGCGGCTCGGAATCGAGGAGACACCGTCCTCGGGGAAGGACACTCAGCGGGGACTGGAGGTCGGACCTCTTTGTCGCCGCCACGACACGGATCTGGGTCACCTAGGGCCCGGCTGACACCAGAGCTCAGAAGTCGACAGGAACGTCCCGAAGAAAACTGAAGCAGCCTTACTCTGAAAGACTGACTGCTCCGTGTTGGTGGTTTAAAATAAACGGGGCAGGATTACACAGGGGGCCAAAAAGAATGGCTCAAATTTTTAGAATTATAGGAACTTAGAAGATGTGCCTGGAGACGAGGCTTAAGCCACAGGACGAAGGAGATGGGAAGAGTATCTAGAAGAATGGTAGAAAGAAGGGCAAGAATTCTGACGTCAGAAAGGCCCACGCTGTGGTCCGATCTCAGCTGATTGTTGGTCTAATTAGTCCTCAGTTTTCTCGTCTGTGAAATGGGGATAAGAATATGCCCCACTGCAGAAGGGCAGCGTTAGGTAGTAGGACCAAGCTTCGAGGGTGTACTAAGCACCCAGGAAGTGGCAGCCGCCATCATTTCCGTGCTGGGCAAGGTCGTGTGTGACTGTGTATCATACGATGTCATCAAAGCCCAGCATGTGCTGCACACGGGAGACTGGAAAAAGAAGTCAGGGCATCTGCCTCTTGCGGATGGCGGGAAGAGGATTACAAGCCAAGCGTGTGAGGGGTGGAGAATTGCAGATCCGACCTCAGCCAGTGGACCGCTAGCTACGTAGCCTTTATAAAGTAGGGAAGTGTGACCGGGGGAGCCCAGCTCTGCAGGGGCATCTCAGCTCCTAAGTTCTGTAATTCCATCATGTTCTCTTCACTGAGAGATGCCACAGACCAGGCCGCTTGTGTGGCCCATCCCAGGCACCCTAACATCTTGGGAAAGGATGTTTGGAGAGGGCAGAATCCCTGGCAGGAAGATACTGACTGGTCCTGACCGCTTCTCTGTGCTCGGCACCACACAATCCAGTGCTCACAATCGTTCCAGGCTAAGTAGAGAGGGTGTATTAGTCCCTATTTGCAGAGGAGGAGACTGACGGTCACAGTGGTCCCAAAGAACTCAAAGGAGTATAAAGGGGAATTTCAGGAGTAAGTAAATCAGAGGAGCAGTATTTCGGGGAAGGAGTCCTCGGAGAACATCCCTTAGCTCACCTTGGGCACAGCTGGGGGACACTGGGTCCTTGGCACAGGCCCTCCTATGCTGGGATGCTGCCATTCTTGGCCCGGCCCTCCTCCCCCAGGGCCCGAGGCTTCCAGCAGAGGGAGAGGTGCTTCCTGGCCCATCCAGATTGGCTGCGGGTGCTGCCGGTCCATCTCAGTGTTTACACCGCTGTCTCTGAGATGAGAGCCTCAAGCCTCCCGCACAGTCCCTCAGCAGCAGGGAGCAGGGAGAGATCGAAGATGCCTGACCAGCTGCTGGCCCCAGGCTGACCCCCATGACCCCAGAGTTATCACAGGGACACAGTCCCGCGGTGGGCCCAGGACCACCAACGCTGAGGCCAAGACAAGGGCGGTGACGGAGCAAAGGGGGAAGCGAGGGGAGGATCCCTCAGGCCCATGGACCCAGTCTTGGCTTCCCACGAGCACTCACTAAATGCCCACTGCTTTAAGGCACGCTACCCCAGACACTGGCTACCGTCTACTGGGCACTGGACAAACATTTCTCCACTTACCCTCTCAACAGCCCTCAACAGCTGGCTGCCTTTATTAGCCAGATTCTGCAGCTGAGGGGACAGGCACGCCGCAGAGAGATGGCGAGCCCTGGCGTGGGGCCACTCCCCACCTGGGAAGTGACAGTGCCAGGATTTTAATCCCAGTGTGTTGGCCTTCACCGTGCTCACCTCACTCCACTGCTGTGGACTGGAGCCCACGCAAATTCCCACCAAGCCTTGATTTTTATCAGTGTCTGGGGTCAGGAATCCTTGTGCGACACAAGGAACTCAGCGACAGGGGAGGTAAGGTTGGAGGGATTTCAGCGTTGGTGAGTAGACTGCCCACCAGTGGTCCCACCCCAGCCCCACTCCTCGGGGATTCTCACCATCAACACACAACACGTTAGCATTAGGGTTCTTCCAGCCACAAGGGAAGGAACTTGCCCAGGACTGCTCCTTACCTCCTATGGGTGATGGCCGTATCTCTCGAGTCTCAGCCATTACCTCAGTAAGGCTGATCATAGCTGTGATTAAACTCAAGGAACAAGTCATAGAATCCTTGAGCTGGACAGAGGTCTTTCTTTCCAGCCCTTGTCACCACCCTTTTTTTTTTTTTTTAAGCTTTTTCCAAATACTCTTAGGTTGAACCCCATGAAATTGCTAATATTCAATTATTTTTGACCAAGAAAAATGACAGTTTCACATGGTCTAACCTAATACTTGAGAGGGTCATGCTGACCCAAAATAATTTGCTGGAAAGTTCCTGATTAGAGTTCTGAAATCATATTTTACTCCGAGTCCTTGCTCACTGTGTGTTAGGGGTCACAGTGCTCTCCAGAGCCAATTGTGTTGTGAGTAGCTGGGGGGCAGTCCCGCAAAGGGGGCTGGACAGGAAGTCTAAAACCATGCTGGACAAGTCACCCAACATTCCTGAACCTCAGTCTCTTCCTCTGTGCCTTCTCGCAGGGTTTCTAAAGCAGGAAACACAATTATACATGGGAAGCATCTGGTTCCATGCCGGGCACCCAGTCGTTAAGTGTGTGTTGGGTGAATCTGAGTCACCAAGAACAATGTTCAACTCAGAAGATGCATGCCCCAGAATGGACACTTTAGCATCAATCTCCCCCACTCCCATTCCGCTGCTGGAGGCCCCCTGCAGGTGCCTGAAACCATTGCTGGCTGCTGCGTGTGTCCACTCTAGCCTCTCTCCATCCATCTCCTTTGCCAGCAGCCCCCTTAGATGTTGTCTTGCCAGAGACCTCACGAACATATTTGACCTGCTGGTGGGGGCTCCTGGGTGAGGAGGCTGGTGCCCTCCAAGACATACCCCCAGGACCCACCATCCTTCCTTAGCCACCCCCAAACATCCTCACACCATGACACCCCCACCCCCAACACACCGATTCTTCCATGAAACTCCACTCCCCAAATCCCGCCATGCCCATGACACACCCACCCCTCTTTGTCCTTCTTTCTGCACCCTGGGACAGGGTCCCCAGCACTTTCAGCCTCCCTGAGAAACGATCCCGGCAGAATGGCGCACAGTCACCAAAGGCCTCTTGGAGAACCAAGAAGTTGGTGATATTTCCCCAATCAGTTCCTCTAAGTCTTGATCATCATCCTCAAGAGCTAGGGGATGTTGGATGAGGTTTTTCTCCATGCCAGTCCTGCGCTCAGCATTCCCAGTAACCTCAGGAGATCAGGCTGCTACAAATTGCCCAAGAGAAAACTGAGGCACAGGGAATCTACGTAACTTGCCAGAAATTACCTGGGGGTTGGGCCCAGGCAGAAGAGATTAGGGGGACCCTGAGCCTTTCCAGCTCTGATGGCCTAAGAATCCCTTCTATGTTGAGGCCTCCAACAGCTCTCCCCAGGCCGAAATGGCATCTCAACTTGGGAGGGAGCTGTGGTTTCACAACCAAGTAGGAAAGGAGCTCGAACAAGTGTCCACTCTCTGAAAATCCAGGTAGCTTCTCCAAAGACCAGAAATTCCTGCTCCCTAAACTCAGGAAGGGATTCTGTCCAGAATTTTCCAAAACTTTTCCAAAGCTCCCCAGATCCTAGGCTCCCTCACACTTCCCTGAGATGCCACACAACAGGGTCCTTCTCTAGTCCCATCGCATTAACCATTTCCAGTGGGGTAAAGATGAGCCCGACTCACAGAAGCTCTGTGGTGGAAAGTTGAAGATTTTGAAAGTAAGATTGTCCTGATACGTTCAGGGATATAAAGTTACTTGAGGTAGGCAAGCTAATGGAGTTGCCAGGGAATTGCTTTCAGAGTAGATCTGTAGTGAGTGTGCGCTGTAGGTTTCCAGAGGTTCTTGGAAGCCTTATGCAAGTTGTTTCCTTAACTCAGAAGTATTTTCCCTGCAGTCTCACTCTGGTTTGGCCAATCCTATTTTCTCAAAGAGGGTACCAAGGAAACTTCACCTTGGTCAGTCATGATTATAAATAGAGTTGGGAGAAACCTCGAAGATCATCTAACCTTTCCTCTTGACACCCATTTACTTGACACCCAAGGGCGTGATGTACATTAATACCTCTATTTACCACCCTCTTGGGTACGTTTACTATACCCATTTTACAGATGGGAAAAGTGAGGATGGCAAATGGCATGGCTGAGGTTCTGGGAGGCCTGCCAGGTGTCTGATCCTGTGAAATATTCTTTTCACTCCACTCACTCCTTCAAAATGCCAGAAGACACAAATTCTTAATTAGCTGGGCTAAGTTTAATGACATTTGTGTGCACTGCCCCCAATGGAGAGGGTCCCTTGCCAACTACCAAAGATAAGAGGGCAGAATGAGTCCCTGCTGGGATGAGGGGCACCTGGCGGTGACCCAAGTCTAGAACAGATGAGGTCCACTGGGACCCCCTGCTTTCTGGGCAGAAGTCCATGCAGTGGCCCAGGTCGAAATCCTGGTTCTGTCCCATGTTTGGTGGTGGCTTTGGTCGCTTAATATCTCTGAGAGTTTCCCCACCTGTGATGTGGGCACCCCAGTACCTATCTGTTAGTATGATGTTGATATTAAGAAGACAAGCAGGCTCACTGCCTAACACAGTGGCTGGCCCATGGTAAGCATAGAACCCATGTTAGGTGCTATAATAGGAAGAGACAGCTGTCTGAGGAATGTCACAGGGATGTCACAGTAGTAGAGAGAGGAGATGCTGGTGGTAGGGAGTTATTCCCCTACCCCCACTGCATTAGCCGCTGACCTAGGCCAAGGGGGGGTGGCTCCTCGCCATCTAGCAGCGCCAGTCTCCCTCGGGTAAGGCGCAGCCTCCAGACCTCCCACTGGCCCTGCTCCGGCTGGGACGATAAGCCGATAAGCCACGTGATGGCACATTAAAGGCGTGGTGCAGGGCTCGGAGGCGGATGATAACCTGGTGGAGGGCGCTATCTGGAGAGGAAATAGGCTGGAACTGGGTGGGGGGCGGGTAGGTAAGGCAGGCCCAACCTCAGGAGGCTGCTTATAGCCCCAGGGCTGGACCCAACCCCAGGGGTCATGTCATCCATTCTCTGCCACCAGGCACAATTGCACCGAGCAATCCATCACTGACCTCTGCCTGTCTTTTTTGTTTCTCCGAATGCATTAATGCATTCTCATACTAAAAGTCTGGAGCAATTCAGAAGAACAGAATAAAACATGAGTGCCCTCCCTTATCCGCTTTTGTCCCATTAGCCACACCCCACCCCCGGAGGTCACACAGGGCTCTCCTGGGTGGGTATTACTTGGATCCCTTTGGGGCATATTTATAGACACATAAATGTGCATGTGTGATAAATACAAAATTGTGTGTATGTAAAATCACGCCATGTGTGTTTTTCCCCGCCTTTCTCCCCTCCTTGACGTGTCTTGGCCATGTTTCCATATCAGTAACTAGATAAGTGCCCCGTTCATTTTAATGCCAAAACAGTAGTTCACGAAATGAATGTGTCCTCCTTGACTTATACCTTCCCCACTGCTGTGCCTTTAAGTTGTTCTCAATGTTTGCTGTTTGGTATGGCAAACACGTTGCTGTGAAGGGTATTGTACATATATCTTTGGGGCATGTTTTAGGGTAAGATAACCTTCTAGAAAGGCAACGGCTCTATCACAAGTATATGCATCTCCAATTTGGGGTGGCACTGCCAAAAATGCTCCCCCAAATACTTTATCAAATTACACTTCCGGCAACACTCAACGAGGGTAACCATTCTCCCACGCCATCCCCAGTATGATTGGATATTAGCAGTATTGCCATTTTGCCATTTGGATGGCAAAAAAATATTGCATTGCAGTTTAATTTGCATTTTTCCATTTATTGCTGTGGTAGGGCAAATTTTCCTGTTTTTTAGCTGTTTGGAGTTCTCTTTCTGTGCAGTTCCTGTGTCTTTTCATTTGTCCATTTATTTTAGGTTGTTGAGAATGGGAAGAACTCCTTAGGTTTTCTTTGCAGTAATGCTTTTGATATAAGTACCACAAATATTTTCTCCCATCTAATACTTACTTTTGACTTGTTCGCATGTCCTTCATGAGGTTCTCCTCTGCATCCTGTGTTTCTGGATGTTTAACCCACATTTTTCCTGTGGAAATCTGGTAAAAATATTAACAGTTACCCTTATGTGGAGTGCCCATTGTGTAGAGGGCTGGAGAGGCACCGTCTCATCTACTCCGGGCAGGAGCCCTGACTGGTCGATGAACTTGGTGGGTGAGGAATCAGTCACTCAGCTGAGCAGAATTTGTGGTCAGGAGCCTCGACCACTGTGCTCTTTTCTTCCCAGTCTCAGCCTCCTTGGCTGACGTGGCTCAAACCATCCTTGCCTGGCCCTCATGGAGCATGTTTTGGCTTGTATGTTACTATCTATGGGCATGTGGGCAGAGAGCAAAATTGCAGCTTGTCCCCAGTCATTCATATATTTGACAAATATCCACTGTGCCCTTCCCATGTCCCCTGTGTGCTTTCCTGTGCCAGGAGCTGGGGACATGGCGGGAAATGACACAGCCCAGCCTAGCAGAGGGGACAGTCTGGCCAAACCATTCTTCATTTTGCTTTGTCATTTGCTCCCTCACTTAATAAGTATCTGTGAACCTCCTGGGATTCAGGTGTGGTGCACATGGGTGGATTGAGCCCACTGTTTAAAGCTAGGAATGAGGCAGGAGTAAGATGATGTCACTAGACGTCACATGGGAGCCTTGGAAGTAAGAAAGAAACAGCACAATCAAAGAATGATGCCCGAGGTGCCTGGGTGGCTCAGTTGGTTAAGCGGCCAACTCTTGATTTCAGCTTAGGTCATGATCTCGGGGTCTTGGGATTGAGCCCTGTGTCGGGCTCTGCACTCAGTGGGGAATCTACTTGAGGATTCTCTCTCCCTCTCCTGCCCCTTCCCCCACTCTCTTTCCAAAAAAAAAAAAAAAAAAAAAAAGAACAGAATGATGCCAACGATGAGAAACTTGCACAACTCTATGACTTGGACTTCTTCCTGGGTGCCCTGGTTTGGTTGGTTATGTGTGCAGGCATGAGCACACATGTGTGAACACTCTCATGCACACACCCCACCTCTTGTCCTGTCTCCTGAATGGAAGTGCGTATCCTGTTTGCTCTCTGCAGAGCAGAGGGCACAGCCCAGCCCCTGTCTGTGCAAGGCCAAGTCCTGGTGGTTCACGGGAAAAGGCCACTCAGTCCAGAGCAATGAGCAGGAAGCTAATTTTAACCAAGAGGTGCAGAGTGACCTTGGCACAGAAGGAAAGTTTCCAGCGGAGATGCCCCCAGATGGTACCCTTGCCCTTCCAGAAGACATCAGGCTGAGATTAGGGAACCCCTTACCCTCTTGCCTACCCATATTCCCAGGCAACTCTGTCAGCTCATGGCGGCTATCCCTTTTCACCTCATCACTCCTCAGTAATCTGCCTTCAGACCCCTTGGGACTGGCTCCCATCAGCCCCTGTCAGCCTCTGCTGCCCACAGAGATGTGGTAGCCTGGGGGCCAAACTGCTGATTGGAGATGGAGGCAGATGGGGTGGGGGTGGGCAGGCAGGGCTCCCACACTGGCTCCCAGGCGACCCCAGGGAAGATGCTGTCTGACCTGAGCTCTGACGGGGAAGGGAGCGAGCATGTACTGATATCCTATTGCGGGCACAACCCCGTACCCAAAGCTTCAAGTACCTTGCCTCGGTTCATCCCGGCTTCCCTTCGAGGTACGTTTGCGCCCATTTCAAAGATGATGAAACTGAGTTTCAGAGAGTTCAAATAATTTGTCAGGGAATTCCATAGCCAGTAAGAGGCAGAGCCAAGAGGTAAAGTGAACACACTGCCCAATTCCTCCAAAGCCTCTCCGGCCACAACATGACTTGTGACTGGCAAGGGAGAGAAGCCAAAGGGGTTTGGGCAAAGTCCCCACCAGTGGGTTCTGGGGCCAGCTCCAGCTCTGCCTCCAGCTTGCCGTGCGGTGGGCAGCCTCAAAACCTCAGCTCGCGCCCTCTCCTAGGGAATTCTCGCCGGGGGAGGCTCTGCCCACGGGAGCTTGGCGGGTGACCTCACCCCTGAGAGCCTGAGAGCCTTGGTCTTCTCATCTACAAAAGGGGACTAGGAACAGAACCTACTTGTGATGGTTGTCTTGTGGGCTAAATGAGTTTGTGCGCATAAACATTACGTGCCTGACGCGTAATGTCGGTACACGGCATTGCTACCAGCATCCTCGATCATGAGCATGTGTGGTATGAGATGGGTGAGGGCAGACTTAAGAGTTCTTTGGGTGCGGCTTCTTGTCTTACACATTGCTGTATCCCTCCAGAGTCAAGAGAGGACCCGAGAGGTCACTAGTTCCCTACAGGTGCCAGTGAGACATTTTCCATGTGCACCCACCGTTCTGCCCACAAATTTTGACTTTCCCCCATTATCTTCTGGACAGTCCCTGGTGGCTATTTTTAGGTCCCTGGCTGATGTCAGGCGGAGTTGTTACTCTATGAATCATCAGCACAGTTCCTGACCTCATGCCTGGGGACTCCGGCCACCTCGCCACATTGCTGTCTTAAGGATGAGAATCCATTAAGCCTGGTGGCCTCATCGGTGCCAGACGTCTCTCTCCCCTGCTTCTTTTCCACCAGGCATTCACAAAACCTCCCTGTCATCCTCTTGGAACGGTTTGCTTAACCTTATTAAAAAGATTGCCCCGCGAGGGCCACTCAGACGGCCCTGTGCGGGCTGGGTCTGCCCTGTGCTCACTTCTCAAGAGCACATTTAATCTCAGTGCACTTGCTGGGTCCCTCAAGTGCCGGGCGCGGAGGCGGGACCCCAGGATTTGCGTTCCGGCCCCTCCACTCTCTATGATGTGATGGCGGGGGACGTGCCAGCATCACTGTCTTCCTCCTGGCCTGAAGGAAGAGAAATGGAGGCAAACATGCCAGGCAGCACACAGCGAGGACGCTCCCATGTAAATGGCAAGCGTCGCATCCATTCCGAGGAGTAACTGTGTTAAAGGCTTTATGCTCTGTTCCAAGAAATAAAGAGCTCTCCTGGCGTGGCTACAGAATGGGGTTTTCTAGGGAATCAACTAACCTGATTTGGAGAGTGTTCGGATATAAGGATTTCTATTTTCAGAAAAACCCAGCGTCAATGAACATCTGTCCACCAGGAAACCAAGTGTGTTGGGTGGACAGAGAAAGGACCTAGCCAAGTGTCTGGAGGGCTGGGCCCTAGTGTGTGGGCCCCATGTGGCCTCAGTTTCCCATTTGTGAGATGGAGTGGGAGGACAGAGCGTTGGACTAGGTGACTGACCTTCAAAACAATTTTAAAGCCACCGTGGGTTCAAATAACCCTCGTAGGGCAGCTGAACGTATGAAACAGTTGTTAAGAGGGGCCTCGGTGCCTGAAGTGGGTGAGTGGGGCCTTCCCAACTCCCACCTCCATACTACTGGGAGCTTACTACTCCTAAGACCCACCATAGATCCCCAAAGCTCCCAGGAGCCCAGCTTGGAACATCTCGACCAGATTCTTTCTGGAAGAATGGGTAAGTAGTGAGTCCTCTCTCCACCATTTATCGGCTGTGTGTCCTTAGGCCAGTTACTTACCTCTCTGTGCCCCAGTTCTCTCATGTATAAAAGGAGGATCATAGGACCTACCTTTCCAGGTTGTGATGGCACTTCAGACTCAACAAATGTTGACTGCTCAGGAAGGTTTTGCTCAGCTCTCTAAGATTCTAAACTTGGTATCAAGGCTGGCTGTCTAATCCAGAAGAATTGAAGAGTCCAACTTGGCCACAGGGGTCACCGCAAGCCTGTTGGAGGCCCAGGTGTCTGTGGACTTCCCCGATCCGCCTGGTGGCTGACACCTTCGGCTCTCTCTCCTACGGCCGAGGGCCCCAAGCTCCACGTGTTTCTTTCCAGTGAAGATGGAGATGCTGTGTGTCACGCAAACCCTTGTGAACACCTGCGTGCACGTCCACCAGGGTGCAGCCCGCCTGGGGATGGCTGGCGAGAGCCCTGGGCAAGTCCAGGCCCCCCTGAGGTGGCGCTGGGGGGGGCTCCCCCGGGTGGAAGCTGAAAGGTTTTTTTCCTCAGAATAGAATGTGTTCCCCACCTCAGGACCTCCCCCACCTGGGACCTCTCAGCCAAGCCCACCAGGGCCCCTCAGCCGCAGCGCCCCGTGGGAGACAGCAGAGGCATCGGCCCGGAGTGGCTGGTCATGAGCGCACGCAGAGGACAACCCGCCCCTAGAAACCCAGTCACCTGACGGCATGTCAGAGAGGGCTGAGGTTCTGTGGGGCCCAGAGTCGGAGGAAGGTGGGTGATTGCTGTTAAATGACACTGTCCACCTCACACCCAGTAGGGGGGCTAGGTCAAAACAAGCAGAAGACATCAATGTGGGGGAATTGGAAGCTTGCACGCTGCTGCTGGGAACGCAGAATGGAGCAGCTGCTGTGATAAGAGTACGGCGGTTCCTTACAAAATTAAAAATAGGGGCGTCTGGGTGGCTCAGTCAGTTGAGCATCTGACTCTAGGTTTTGGCTCAGGTCATGATCTCAGGGTCCTGGGCAGAGCTCCACTCTCGGCGGGGAGTCTGCTTAAGACTCATTCCCTCCCTCTGCCCCACCGCCAACTCATGCACGTGTGCTCTCTCTGTAAAAAAAAAAAAAAAAAAGAAAAGAAAATAGAACTCCTCTATGGCCCTGGCTTGAATCTGTTTGTTTTTTTTTTTTTTTTAAATATTTTATTTATTTACTTGACAAAGAGAAAGAGAGAAAGAGGGCATGAGAGGGTCAGAGTCCGAGAAGCAGACTCCTCGCTGAGCAGGGAGCCCGATGCGGGACTCGATCCCGGGACTCCGGGATCACGATCTGAGCCGAAGGCAGACACTGACTGAGCCACCCAGGCCCCCCCCAGGCTTGCATCTTGAAGAGATATTTGTACACCCATGTTCACAACAGCATTGTTCATAACAGCCAAAAAGTAGAAACAACCCAAGTGTCCCTCAACAGATGAATGGATAAACAAAATGCGATAGAGACAACACACAGTGGAATCGCATTTAGCCTCAAAGGAGGGAATCCTGACCAGGCTACAGTACGGGTGAACCTGGAGGACACCATGCGAAGTGAAATAAGCGGACGCAAAAGGACACACGCTGTATGATTCCACTTACAGGTGCTTAGAGCAGCCAAATCCCCAGAGACAGGAAGTAGAATGGGGGCTTTCGGGGGCTGGGGGAGGGGAGTGGGCAGTTGGCATTCAGTGGGGACAGAGTTCCCGTTTGGGAAGATGAACGAGTTCTGGGGATGGAGGGTGCTGATGGCCGCATAGCAATGCGAGGATACGGGACACCGCCGGCCAGTACACTTGAAAAGTGCCTAGGGTGGTAGGGACATTTTATGCTAGGGGTGTTTTACCACAGCTAAAACCAAAACCAAGGACGACAGAAGGCCTGAGGAACCTCGAAGACTGCTTTTAAAGTACCTGAAGGAATATGCGGTGGACGCTTCTATAAAATATATCATGAAAGAGAGCTTTATCTTTTGTGTAAATCTAGACTGTCCTAGATGAGTTTGCTGGAAGCCGGTCCTCTGCTGGGGCGCCTGGCTAGCTCAGTCGGTAGAGCGAGAGACTCTTGATCTCGGAGTGTGAGTTCAGGTTGGGTGGAGAGATTACTTAAAAATAAAACCTTAAAAAAAGAAGCTGGTCCACTGGTGTTCTAGCTTAGCTGTGGATCTTACTTATTTGTAGATGAGAATTTTATCCACACTGTAGTCTTGTTTCCAAAACTAGTCAGTCACAAGACTACATTGACGCCTACTGTGTGCCTACTACTGGGGGGGGGGAGGTAGCAGAAGATTCGAAAGAAGACATAATTATTACCTTTATGCATTACTATTTGTGATGGGTTGGATGGTGTTCCCCCCAATTCCTATGTTGAAGCCCGAACCCCCAGTACTTTAGGATGTGACCGTGTTTAGAGATAGGGCCTTTCGGGGCGCCTGGGTGGCTCAGTGGGTTAAAGCCTCTGCCTTCGGCTCAGGTTATGATCTCAGGGTCCTGGGATCGAGCCTAGCATCTGGCTCTCTGCTCAGTGGGGAGCCTGCCTCCCCTCTCTGTCTGTCTGCCTCTCTGCCTACTTGTGACCTCTCTCTCTGTCAAATAAATAAATAAAATCTTAAAAAAAAAAAAGAGAAGAGATTAGGACACAGACACACACAGGGAAGGCCCTGTGAGGACACAGGGAGAAGGTGGCCATCTGTGAGCCAAGGAGGGAGACCTCCGGAGAAACAATCCTGCTGACACCTTGATCTTGGAGTTCCTGCATCCAATGCTATGAGAAAAGACATTTCTGCAGTTGATGTCTCCCACTCTGCAGTTTTTGTTCCGTCAGCCCAATCTACCATTCCATTTTTACTTTCTTTTATTTTTTTTTAAAGATTTTATTTATTTATTTGACAGAAAGAGAGATCACAAGTAGGCAGAGAGGCAGGCAGAGAGAGGGGGAAAGCAGGCTCCCCACTAAGCAGAGAGCCCGAGGTGGGGCTCGATCCAGGACCCTGAGATCATGACCTGAGCCGAAGGCAGAGACTTTAACCCACTGAGCCACCCAGGCGCCCCTACCATTCCATTTTTAAAGTACTCTTTAAATCCTTAAAACAACTTTGCAAGGGAGTCACTGTTTCCCCCTGTTCACAGACAAGGAAGTTGAGGCTCAGAGAACTTGAGTTATTTACCCAAGGGTGCACAGCTGGAAAGTGCCGGCTAAACCTAGGTCCTTGACGTCAAATCCCGCGTATTCTTTTTGAAGTCCTTCCTCAAAGGTGGGAGGGGTGAGAGTAGACAAAGAAAAATCACAGCAATGAGTGGAGAACAGAATAATGGTGGTATTAGAAGCCCAAGCCTGGAGACAGATCACAGACGACAGGGAAACCCAGGGAAGGTGTTGGAGGTTGTGGGTCAGCGTCTTTAAAGGCCTTTCTTTGCGGACTATCCTAATAATAATAAGAGCTAACATTTCGGAGCATTTACCAGAAGACGGGCACTGGGATAAATGCCTCGCATGTACTATTTTGTCTAAATCTCGAAACAAGCCTATATTTTAGGTGTTTTTAAAAAAGATTATTCATTCATCCATCCATTCATTCATTTATTTAGAGTGTGACCGGGGAGAGAGGAGAGTGAAGGAGAATCTCAAGCAGATTCTGTGCTAAGGTTTTGGAGCCCAATACCAGGCTCCATCCCACGACCCCGAGATCACAACCTGAGCCAAAATCAAGAGTCCAAAGCTCAACCCATGGAGCCACCCAGGCGCCCCTATTTTGGGTGTTTTTATTTTATGTCCATTTTATAGATGAAGAAACTGAGGCTCAGAGATATCAAGCCAAGGGTCCGAGATCGCACATCCTGGGAAAGGAAGTGCTTGGATTTGAACCCTGATCTATAGGTTTGAACCCAAAGATCTTGCTGTTCTTCATTTTCCAACAGCACTGCACATGTGTCCTGGCTCTGTGGAGGGCACAGTCTCCATCACAGGCAGGGAGACGTCTGGGTCCAAGGCCGGGGGTGCTCCTCGCCAGAGCTCTAGGTGAAGGGCAGCGATCGAATGTCTCAGCCCTGGCCCTCCCTGCGATCTCCTCCCACGCGCAGATCCTGGCGGGAGAATATGGCCTCCACAGCCCTGAGTGAGCTGCCCTCCCACTCGGAAAACAAACCCAGAGCAGGAAATGTGGCCTCCGCCCATTCAGGCTCTCTCTGTGTCTCTGTGTCTCTCCGTCTTGTCTCTCTCTGTCTCTATCTCTGTATTTCTCTCTCACGCTGTATCTCTCTCCACATCCTCTCACACTTCACTTTCTGGCTGGGAATTGAAAAGCGTCTTGTCCTTTATAAACTGACTGATGGTCCTAACAAAACCTCCCAGTGCGCTCAGGCTCACTTCCGGGCAGCGCTGAGGCAAGGGCGCCTCCTGGTGGTGGAAAGTCTCCCTGATTCCTCAAGGTTGGGCTCCGGCCTCACCCCCAGGAAACCTCTGTGTGCCTGACGAGGTGCGTCTGAGAGGCTGCTGGGCTCGTGGGTTTCTTTTCTAGTTTCTGCAGGTTAGAACTTGCATAGAGAACTGGAAAAGCCACAGACACGAGCTGGTCCTGCAATTCCAGGACCTGAGCATCAGACTTGGAACCCCAGTGCCTTGCAGCCTGCCCTCCTGGTAAGAGTCCTTCCTAACCCCATACGGCCTAGCCCTGTGGTTCCCAATCCTGGCTGAACTCTAGTATCAGCTGCGGACATCTAAAATGTGCGGATTGTCAGCCCCGCCTGGAATCCTGGCACAGGTATTTTTGGATGTGCCCTCCCCCGTCTCGACCCTACCTCCACCCCGCCATCATTTGAACTGTAGCCAGGGTTGAGAGCTAGAGGAAAGATGAGGTTTCCAGATCCTACCTTAGACCTGCTTGATCAAAATCTCAGAGAGAGACTAAAAGCCTGTCTTTTATTTATCATTTTTTCCCCCAAAGGTTTATTTATTTGAGAGAGAGAGAGAGAGCATGTGGGAGGGAGGAAGGGGGAGAGAATCTCAGACACCCTGCTGAGCACGGAGCCTAGTGCTAGGTTGGCTCCCACAACCCATGAGATCATGACCTGAGCTGAGACCAAGAGTTGGGCACTTAACCCACTGAGCTACTCAGGTGCCCCAAGAAACCTGTTTTTCAGAACAAGGAGCTAGTGCCCAGGCCGTAGGTCCGGGATGCAAAGCGGGAAGGAGGGACTCATTTCCTATCCTGCTGACAGGAGCTCCTTCTAGTCCTATCTCCAAAGTCACCCTTAGGTCCTCTCAGGACCCCGCTCATCTGTGAGCCCTGTGGGCTCAGATCTGTCTCTGTCTGGTGCCCTCCCCAGCCCTCCACAGGGGCAGTCCACTCTCTAGTGCCCTGAATTCCAGCTTAGCTCCCTCCAGCCATGCTCCCTCATCCCAGGGGCTGGGCCTGGCAGCCCCAACTCCCAGAGATTCAGGGGAGATGGGGTGTGGGCACTAGGCCTCCAGAGTGGGGGAGGCTGAGCTGCAAATTTTTTTTCTGCAAGGCTCAGCAGTCCTCCCCTCCCAAAGAGCCCTTGGTTCCTAGGGGAGGTCAGAGGCAATTCTCTGGGGCCCCCCACTGCCCCGAGGACAGGGTTCCCTGTCCCTTAGAGCCCTCTAGCTCCCAAATCCTGGACTGCCTAGGGGAGATCTGTCCAAGCCCCAATCTGACCACGTTGCCCACTCCACACACACACACACACACACTAGGCTCCACCTGAGACTTGCTCAGTGAGCCTGCCTGACCTCCGTGTACCAGCACCCCCTGCTCCTGGGAGTGTCGTGTTTGCCTACAGAGTAGTTTATGGCAAGGGGCTGGGGGCAAAGAATGGGTTCAAATCTGGGGTCCAGCACCGGCCAGCTAAGAGCCCCTGGACAAGCTTCGTGGTGTGGAGTCTCTGCCGTTTACTTGTACGGAAAGGAGTATAGGCCTGATAACAATGGTGGCGCGTCCCCAGAGCTGTTTGAGAATCCATAGACAGTACGGGAGCGCGTACTGGAAATATATACAGGACTACACAGATGTGTGTTCTTCTTCGCCCAGTCACCTCTGCTCCCTGGCGGAGGCAGCCCCCGCAGTGAGGTCCTCCCAGCCCAGCAGCTCCCCGCCAAGGCTCTGCTGCCACAGTCCAGAAGCTGTGCTTGGCTCCACGCCCTCTCCCACCACTAATGAGCAGTGTGACCTGGGAATACTACCCAAACTCTTTGTGCCTGCCTTTCTTCCCCTGTACACGGCATCGTAGTATTCCTACCTCCTTGGGTTACCAGGATCAGAGGAGTCAACACATGGCAAATTGATGGCCAGGGGTTCAAAGGGAGGGAGGGAGGGACGAATACAAGCACGAGGGATTTTTAGGGCATTGAAACTCTTCTGTATGATAGCGTAATGCTGGAGGCAAGTTATTATACATTTGTCCAAAACGCATACAACGTAACACAAAGAGTGAATCCTAATGTAAATTATGGGCTTTATCTAATAATAATGTGTTAATTCGGCCCATCAATTGTAAGAAATGTACCACACTATTGCAAGATGTTAATAATAGAGAAAATAGAGGGGTAGGGGTGAGGGGTAAATAGACATTCTTTATTCTTTCCGCTTATTTTTCATAAACCTAAATGTTCAAAAAATCTATTATAAGAAATCTATTTAATAATAATCTATTATAATAAATCTGTTATAAATAAAACAAAACAAAACAAAATGACAAAGAGCGAGCCTCCTGAACAGTGCAAAGCCTTGAACGTTTTTTGGTGTTACCACCCCATGATCATCCGCACATTGTTGCTGCGTCTGGTCGCAAGACTCGAGCCCAGGGCGCTTGCTCCCCGGTGCACGCGCCCCCAAGTGCAGCTCGCACCCTCCTACCGTCAGTTCTGAGCCTCGGATCCTCTACTTATGCCTGGAGCCCAAGGATTTCTGAGGTGAGGGCGCCACCTGCTGGCCCTGCTCAAGCCTCCCCTAAAAGGCAATGACCTTTGGGTCTGCAGTGTTGTCCTTGGGGCCCGGGGCTCGGTTTCCAAGAATCCGCGAGTCCCTCGCTGCGCCACTCACGCAAACCACCTGTGTCACGTAGCGAGGTCTAGGCTTGTCACCAGTAACGACACGGCGAAGGTCAGATCTCGTGACTTTATTACGGAAAAGTCCCCAAAGTGCTGGTGCGCAATCTAGATCCGGGCAGGTGGACGTTTCTCTGAGCGGACATCTCGGAGGACCCAGTCCTGCTTCTAGGGTAGCAGAGAGCGAGCAGCACAGGGGCGCGGACCGCGCAGGTGGGAGCAGCGGGACTCCCCAGCCACCTGTGGCCGACTTCTCGCTTTTGGCGCCAGCTCGGGGTTGTCTTACATGATGCCAAACATTTAACGGTGTGCCAGACGTGTGCCCGGCCCTTTTCTGAACATCTTACTGGGGTTAACTAATGTAATCCTCTTGAGGAACATACGAGGTAGGTACTATTACGGTTCTTCCCCTATTGTACAAGTAAGACAGCGGAGGAACAGAGAGGCTGAGTGACTCACCCAAGGTCACACAGCCAGAGAAGGGTGGGACTGTGATTGGATGTCCGGAGTCCAGGCTGTGTGATCCACCTGTCGGACCGCCTCTACCTCTACTTTCCTCATCTGAGAAATGGGCGTACCAATTCCTCCCTGCCTTTCCAGGCTGGCTGGGGCTGGAATGAAAGCTGCGAGGTGAACATGCCTGGTCAGTTCTACAGGTTGGGCGGCAGGTGCGAGCCATCCCCAGCCCCGCGGGCGCCGGATGCGTGTCCCCGCGCCAGGGCCTAGGGCTGCAGCTCGTACTGCTGCTCGGTGGCCGTGTGGAAGTCCTCGAGCACTGATTGCAGGAACTCGAAGGTGGGCCGCTCCTCCGGCCGGCTCCGCCAGCACTCGGCGATGACACTGCGGTACAGCTCGGGCGGGCACGAGTCGGGGCGCGGCATGCGGTAGCCGCGCTCCAGGCTGCGGATGACCTCGGGGTTGCTCATTCCTGCAGGCGGAGGGCACGCAGAGCGCGGCTGAGGGGCGGCGGGGGCCCGCGAGGCCCCGACCACCGCCTCTTCCCTCGCAGGTCACCCGGCTGCCTGGTGGTGCCCCTGAGAAACATCCTTTATTCACGTGTCATTGCTCCCAGAACAGCTGGAGGGGAAGCTCTGGGTTGTCTCCTTAGCGCACTGCAGTTCCTCCGTGTGGGGGACCCTGTCTTGCTCATCTGTCGTGGGCACACAACCTAAGCCGTCCCTCACTGGGCAGGTGCTCCGGGAAGGCCACCAGCCGGCTGCAGGCGGCTGAGCTGGCCAAGCCCTCCGGAGGCTGGGCAGGGGGACTGGGAAGTTGTACAGTCAGGATAGGGCTTCCGGAAGTACACCCAAGGTGCTAGGCCAAGGCCAAGCTGTCCTCAAGTGAGAACCAAATCGGAGTAAACTTGAGTTCAGACACTGACCTTCACTTAATTCCTGGTTTGGGGGTTTACGGACCTCTCCTGAATGAAGGGGCACAGCCCTATTGCCGAAAGCAATGTTGAGGAAGGGGGGGCAGAGCCTCTGTCCCCAGAGTGACCCGCATGGGTTTCCGTTCCGACTGCGGGGACCCATTCTGGCATGGGTGTGGGCAGCCCCGGGCACCAAGAATGAGGTGTCTGTCATCGCAGCCATTTCTGGAAGGCAGGGAGCCCCTCTGGTCACCGCGGGAACAAGCCACCTACCTGGGTAGGGTACACGCCCATAAGTGACGATTTCCATCAGGAGGATTCCAAACGACCACACATCTGCTTTGATGGTGAACACCCCAAAATGGATGGCCTCTGGGGCAGTCCACTTGATGGGGAACTTGGCGCCTGTGAGAAAAGCCACAGGCAGCTTCGTAAGGCCATGGATGACTGTCCCTATGCACCTGCCCCTCCCCCCCTTAGCAGGGCTTGGGCCACTGTACACAACAGAGATGCTGCCGAGAACCACTAAGACCCACTAGGACACAGGGGCAGGCATGTTCAGGACACTAGGGGTGCACGGCGCTGGTGTCTTAAACCCTGTTTAAACAGTCCCTCTGTATGGCTCTTGGTTCAGTGAGCTTCACAGGGCAAACCACATGTGTTTCCAGCGGGGACATGAGAGTCGTTTTCCACCTCACATGTTTAGTAACAGGAATCCATGGTTTGGGCAAGTCACCTTAACTTGTCCCTGCCTGTTAATCCCTACCTGCAAGGTGGAAATGACGTCATAGGACACGTGTGCCACCTAGGGTCACAGTGGGGAGGGAATTCCAATCCCGCTGTCCCATGAAGCCCCCTGGGTAGCTGCAGACTGGTCAGCATTCAGAGTAGACGGCATATAGCTCAGCACTGGATTACCTCCTTCCTTGCCCTGCTTTCTCGGTTTCCCCAGCCAGCCTGACGCTTCCTCAGGGAATGAGCCCTATTGATCCTTTTCCTGTACCAACTGATTAATATGCTCAGCTAATATTGCTTGCTAGCTTACTTGGATACATGTATTTGACCATTTTAAATCCTCTTATAAAGAAGATTTTTTTTTTACCTCAGTTATACTAACAAAGAAAAGCAGAGTGCTCTGTGGAAACCCTAATTCAGGTATAAGCTTTTGCCGCTCATGCTTCAGAAAAATGTTTTCCATAGTGTGTTCTGTGAAACCTGAGTTCTGTGGGAGGCTAATAGAAGCCAAGGGGAAAAGTACCTTGGGCTCAAATTAGTTTTGGAGAGACCAGGTGAGGCAAATATGTGCTGTTTCTTTGCTGCAGGATTTGTCAGTGCCTTTCATATGTTGGTGCGCACCAGGAATCTCCAAAGGGGGTCTGAACGGACTATGCAGCATCTCCAAACCTACTTCATCATAAAGTCATTCCTCATCAGCACTAGGGAAGCTCCTTTAAGGAAATGCTGATCTACCTGGGAGTGAGGCCAGAGTTGGGAAAACCACAAAGCTCTCAGATCTCTTCACATAGGGCTCTGCTCTGGAGTGGCAAGGAGAAGCGCGCGGGGGTTGAGGGAGTTGGGGAAGGTAAGGCCCAAGGTGTCCCTTGTAGCTGGGGGCTCCGCTCACCTTCTTGAGCGGTGTATTCACTGTCAATGATGCGGGCCAAGCCAAAGTCCGCGATCTTGCAGCAGAGGGTCTCAGACACCAGGATGTTGGCTGCCCTCAGGTCACGGTGGATCGAATTCATTTGCTCGATATACACCATTCCTTCGGCAATCTGAGGGAACAAGCCACATGGTGAAGGACAGCCTAGGGACCTCCAAGCAAGGAGGGAGCCCAGCATTCCCTGCACAGCCATTCTCAGGAGAGGAAGGACCCTGCCTGCCTATGTGGAGGGCCGGTCCTCACCCCCTCCCAGCCTGGAAGGGGCAGGAACACTTGGGGGTCTGTGTTTGTGTTTGTTGGCAGGTGCATAGGGGGTGGGGGGGTCGGGGCTGCTGGAGAAGGAGAAAGAGCAGATTCCTGAGTGGAGAAGAAAACTGGCTTCCACTGCTCCTCAGCGGAATAAGCCATAAACCCCAGCCCTCGAAAAGCCCAGAAAGGCAGAGACGCCAGGGTCAGTCGTCAGAGCTGCCTGAACCCCTCACCTACTTCTCTCTCCTTCCAAGTGTCTGCGGGGGAGGAAGACAGCAGAATGAAAGCAGGAGGACAAGAAGGTCTCTCGAGGGGCCAGGGAAGAAAACGGCAGGGAAGGAGGGAAAGAAAGGATTTTATCTCCTCGCCAAGTCGGAAGCACTCTTCTGGAGCAGGGAGCCTTGGATTGGAGCTGCTTAAGCTCCCGGAGGGGTCCCTGTCCTGACCTGGAACATGAGGAAAGGGGTCTTCAGGGTGCGGAGTTGAGGTGGGCATTACACAAGGCATGTGGCCAGGGGGCTAACCAGGGGGCTAACCCGGCCCCGCCCGAGGTAGGCACTCAGAGGGCATGCGCAGAATCCCAGCGGACCAGAGGCCGTTTCCGTTTCTGTCCCCGATCACCAGCACCGAGCCAGGAATAACTAGCTGCTTGTGTGGCGCTTGTGTCTTATAGTCGAGGAACCTCATTTAGCTTTGTTCTTTGCACTCCCAGTTGCTGGATAAAGAAATTGAGGCAGAGCATAAAATGCCAGTGGACCCCTCAGACCAGCGATGGCAAGAAGGCAGCACTGGAATTCATCCCGCTTCTCTGTAAGTGTCCATCTGCACTGGTTTATTCATGAATCCGTTCACTTAGTCCTTTATTTACTCCTTTGCTAAATCATTGCATCAGTATACATTTATTGGTATGCTACTGTGGGGACTAGAAAGCCGAATACCAAAGATCTTGGATCTGGATAGCATTTACCAGTACTCCTCCCATTAACAAATATGTACTGACCAGTACTAGAAATACTATCAAAAAAAAAAAAAAAAAAAAAAAAAACTTGCGAGGGACCCAGATGGGCTTTCAAGAAGACTACACCACGCACGATGCTAACAGAAACTGGTGCACTAAGTGCTCTCTGCCCCTTTCCCGTCCAGGGAAATCGGAATTGAATTTAACTTGGGTCTTGAACATTGATTAGGATTTTGCCGGATGAAATGCCAGGATTTTGCCCACGCATTCTGGGTGAAAGGGGCAGCCTGACAGGACATTTGGGGGTGCTGTGGGGCTGCAAAGTAGGGCACATGGGTTATGGTTGTAGGGGAGATTTGCATTTCATCCTGCAAAGCAAGAAAAGGAGCGCCCAGAAGGGTCGTGTGTGTGTGTGTGTGTGTGCGCGCGTGCACACGTGCGTGGTGAGGCACAAGCATGATTAGAATATGGTTTAGAAGCTGTTCACTTGAAACGTTCTGATTTTCTGGTTTCCTAACCCTTAGATTCTTGGCTGCACGTAGGTATAAATGCAGGTGGCTTTTCATGTCCTTTGCCCCTGGGGGACCCAAGATTTCCCCAGGGACTGAGAAAGAGAGAGAGGAGAGTGAGAAAAGGGACAGAAAGAAAGAAAGAAAGAAAGAAAGAAAGAAAGAAAGAAAGAAAGAAAGAAAGGAGTGGCCACACTTATCACTGTTTTGTGGTTTGAAGCTGGTTACCAGTGTGAATTTTCCGAGACCACTCAGCAGCCTACCCGAACCCAACTTTGCTTCCCTCAGTGGAAAAAGGGCATGGTGACATCAGTTCCTGCACTGATGCTAATAACAGATAATACCAGACAAGGTGGGAATGGGGTGGTGTGGGCTGAGGGGGAGGTTTCCTCTTTGGAGGCGGATGTGTGTGTGTTTCTGGGTCTCACCGGCTGACCACAGACCAGAGCTTTTCTGCTGAGCGTTCCAGTTTTAACAGGCACATGCACTCAGGGCCACCAGCTGTGTTTCCCTGCGGGTTAGAGCCCTCAGCTAACATCCCCAGGGAGGAACGATCCCCCCTCTCCCTTTTGCTCTTCACCTCGTGAAGTCTGGACTGTGATTCACCTGCTGGAGAAGGCATTTGTGGGCACAATCTGAGGAAGAAAGGAGGTCACGACAGAATGCCTGCCTACACCGTCACATGGAATTCAAGCGAACTCTCCGGGTTTCCCATACCATCCACTCTCCTTCTCTTAGGGAATAATTGGACTCACCTCATTCCACCCCAACGGCCCAGAATAAAGATTGCATTTCCCAACCTCCCTTGCAGGCTGGGTGTGGCCAGGTGACATGGTTGGGGGACGGGGGTGGAGAAATGTTAAAGTAAGGATAGTAAGTGACTTCAGGGACATGTCTCTAGAAGGAAGAAGGTGGGCTTAGATGACATGCTAAGTTTCCAGCAGGTGGAAGAAATGTGGGTCCCTGTGTCTTTGAGGGAAAGACCCACCTACTTGCCTCCATAGAGACCACCGCTGGATGTTTACAAGCTTAAACCGTTATTACTTTGGGTTTTCTGTCCTTCCCAGCCCAGCCTAAATTGAATGGATACAACCTCTGAATAGCCAATTTTGTGAAGCCGCAGGGCAGAGAGGAGAGGGTCTGGGGTCCTGGGTCCATTCGATCGTCATTATTCTTGGGCTCCGCTGTACTTGATGGCTCACAAACCTGGGCTGACATGTCGATCAGTCTGGGGAGGGACATTCTGCTACCCTCATCCGTCTTCAGGAAATCCAGCAAGCATCCTAAGGAAAGAAAAGTTGCATGGGCTCTTGTGCAAAATGAGCTAAGCCCGGCTGTGCTGGCCCCTGCCACGTGTGGGCTGCTCCCCACTTGGCGTCAGGAAGCATGGGGCACCCTGTCAGATCTCCGGTACACAGAGAACAAAACCACCACAGCGGCAGAGTGCTTTCTGCTTTACAGAAATTCTAGTCTCGGTCGTCAGAGCATCCCAGGGGGCAGCCACTGTGCTCCTAGCTGCTCAGAGGAAGTTCGGTTTCAGCCAGGTTCAGAGCCACCCAGCCAGGGAGCCAGGAGCCCAACCTGATCTTCCGACTACGTTCAGTGCCTGTTTCTGGCATGACATCCCAAAGTGTCTTCTTGCCCCTTCACCCTTCGTTGGCAGAGATTCTGTCTCTGAGGACCAAGGGTGCAAAAAATGCCAGCACGGAGAGCCCTGCCTCTTGGGGTTTGGTGCAGGGGACAAATGCAGCTCTGCCGTGACATCTAAGAACTGGGAGGGATGGGTGGGCAGCGGAAGCATTGTGCTCCCAACTCAACGTGGGGCCCCCTTTAGGATGATTTCTAAGGAGCTATGTTAACATGGCAGGTGAGGATCCTACAGGAAGCGGTGGGCAATCAGGGTCACAGTGACCCCTGCCCATTGTCCCATGAGATCTTGGCTCTGCCGTGGACCTCCATGGCCAGCTGGCTCGACCTCTCTTTACACCCATGATGTCATTTATGGTTGTCAGAGGTCCACGTCTAGTGAGTGGCAGAACTGGGACCAGAACCCATCTCTGGATGCCCAGTCAACCACTCTTGGCAATGCTCTGCCCTCCCTAGTAGGCATTGAACAGTGCTGGGCACAGAAGATGCCCTCCAAAAATGTTGCCTGAAGTGTGTCTGAATGGGGGACACAGCTCTGTAAGAACCATTGATCCATCTTGTTTCTCACCATCCTTCATTCCTGTCCCCCAGGCACGTGGAAAACCTTAGATCTGTAGGACGTCGGCTAATCGGTGCGGCCCATGGCCCAGGGATCCCCCACGGTGGTCCCCTCACCGGCAGACCCACTGCAGCAGATCAGCCTCAGCCTTCTGGGCCCCCCAAGCCTGGTCCCCGCCCCTCCCCACCCCACCCCTGTGTGACAATGCAGCCCCAAGCAGGGCACCACCTCTGGCCATGTACTCCGTCACGATGTAAATGGGTTCCTTGGTGACCACGGCGTAGAGACGAACTAGCCTCTCATGCTGGAGAGTTTTCATCAGGTTGGCCTCTGCCAGGAAGGCCTCCGGAGACATGGTTCCCTCCTTTAAGGTCTTGACGGCCACTTTCACGTTGTTCTTGTAATAACCTGAGCCCGGGTCGGGGAGAGAATAAAGAAACCATTCAGAAGACCCGGACACTATGGGAGGCGATCCTTTCACTAAAACGTATATAAGCTTCCGGTCGCCGTCCTTATTCTATAGGTGGAGGACTGAGGCCAGTGCTGCCCCCCTAGGACAGAGCCCTTGGCTCAAAAGTAAGGTCCTACAGGGGATAGATGAGCTGGCTTTTCTTGCAGGTTGCCAGCGTGTCTCAGCCTCCTGTGCCCGACTAGAGCCCCAGGAAGTTGAGGAACTTCCCTGCCTGGAGGGGGGGCCGTTTTACCTCCTCACCCCTGAACCCGGTCTGTGTCGTGTCCCTTCTGTCCTCCCTATAGCCTGCCTCCTTTCCCAACATGAGTCTCTTCTACCACACGATAGCTTCAGCATGGAAATGGGCATCCCAGCCCGTGGCAACACTGTCCAGGAGGGAGAGGTGGCTTGCAGACCTCCTTTCCTCCTTTCTGTGCCCTGCAATGTTCCTTCCCCTTGTACCTCCACATTGTCGCCTCCCCCATCAAGCCCCCCCATCCCCCCACGCTGGAAGGTAAAAGATAAATCATAATTGGACATGCCCTTCTCAGGGGATTTTGCAAGGACCTATGTAGGGCTCCGGACATAGGTGCTTCGGGCATCAGTCCCGGGTGCTGGAGGGTTTGGGGACGCAGCAGGATCCCACCTGGATATCATGCCCCAGAGCTATGGACCGTTCCGGGGATTCAATAAAGCACTGCCTTTTATAGTCTGATAGTGCTCTTGGTGAGCACGAGAGTAGTCGTCAGCCACATGTACAGGGATCCGGGAGTTAAGTGACCTGGCTTGTCACCCAGCTACAAGCAATGGCTTGGTCTATTATTAGACTCCTGGAGCTCCTGGGTCACCGTTGACCGTGCTGAACAAGTCATTCCCATCTGGCAAACCAAAGCTAAGAGGAGTTAGCCAGATGTTCAAGTTCACACACCAGTCCTGGGCTAGCCCCGGGCAGTGAAAAGCGAGGGAAGGAACCAACTAAGGTGTCGGGAGAGCTGGAGTCTATTCCTACCGCACCACTGTGGTGTCCTAGCGATGGAGGGCAAGTCACTTCAGCGTTCTAGGCTTGCATTCCTTACCTCATCTGTAAAATGGGTACCATCGCCTCTGGCCCTTCTCCCGAGCAAGCTTGCCGGGGAAGCACATCGCAGTGTGCATATCCCGAGCTTTCTATGCTTCAGGACACGGGGCAGGGAGACAGGGGCTCTTGGCTACCACATACTCACCCATCCAGACCTCGCCAAACTGCCCAGACCCGAGTTTCCTGACCAGCTTGAGAGACTGCCGGGGGATTTCCCATTCATCCTGGGCCCAGGGGTTTTGAGGAACCAGGCTCACACAGGGTTGGGTCAGCCTCTGGCATAAACCGTCCCCTTTCTCTGCATTAGGGAAGAAGAAATGGGGCTGGAGATTACCAGAGTAGCCAGATCACAGCTCTCCCTTGGGAACCGTATCCTTCCCAGCTGTGTCTCCTTCTTGATTTTGCCAACCACACTCCCATGTCCAAGTCTATGTATGCCCGGGTTCACGTATACTATACACACTCCTGCTATTTGCATTCATTTTGTATAAAGCAAGGCAGGCTGTCATTGACCTGCTCTAAGATTGAAAATCCTTGTTATGCTCCAAGTGGTCACACGCTGAGTGAGCCAGTAGAAGGGATTAGGGACATCGACTTTGAATCCTTATGCTGATATTTGCCCAGCCTTGGGATAACCCCCCGCCCCAAGATGGCACCAGCAATTCACATGATCTTGAGATCTTAGTGAGAGATCCAAGGGCTCCTTTGCACCCCCGTCACATCCTCCCCTCTTACGAGAATAATGCTGCACCAAAGCCTGGAGGGTAGGGAAGGTGATGCGGGGCGAGATGTAATAGCCCCCTTCATCCAGGGAGCGGATCTTGTAGTGTTTGATCGTCTCCCCCTGGGTGGTCACATCCTTCACAGTCAAGGAAAAGGCACCTAGAGGAGTAATAAAGACACAAGGCATACAGATGGAAAAATCAGGGATTTGGGCTTCATTTCAAAGCCTCCCCAAATGCTGCTCTCCATTTTAACCTTTTCCACCATAAGTTATCTTTCTTTCACCTCAACCTCAGCCCTCCAGAAAGCCCTCCCTATCCTCGCCACCCAACTCAGACCTTGATGTTTCTCTCCCAAAACTCAGCCAGGGAATCCTGGAATGTATATTACTGTGTGTCTGCAGACAAGGGGTAGCAGATGCTAGAGGTTAAGAGCAAATTAGGAGGCAAGAGTTTCCACTGGAGAAACGTCTTTCCATAGACTTGATGTTTTTATAAAATGCCTCTGTCCAGCTCTCTGGGTACCACACGCGCCACTCTTAATGGGAAGATGAGGAAACTGAGGCCAGGAAGGGGAACGTTAGCAGCAGGCTGAGGGCTGCCTAGCCTCCTTAAGACGCGTTTGCTGTGAGCGATACCATGTTCCCCCGCTAGGGGTCAGGCTCAGACGCCTCTTCTTCTGGTTGCGCACGCCTGGTTTTCCCCCCATGCTGTTTGTCTCCCTTGCAAACCACCTTTCCCTCTCACTTCCCTTAGCTATCGCGCCTCTCATCACCTACTTGCAAAACGATGCAAGATGTGTGTGCAGCTTGCCGTCGCCAGGCCCATCCCCCAACAGCGACCCCGACCCCGGTTCCACCCTGCACGCTGCAACTGTCTCCCCCGCCTTGCCGCCGTAAGTGCAACCGGGTCCCACTATCTAAGAAACAGCAGAGTGTCTCTAATGAGTTTATTCAACCTCGTACCACCCCTGCAGTGAGGAAGAGGGCCTTTCTCCCCCCCCACCTTTTTTTTGACCTGTACTCCGTGTGGGATGCATCGTAAGAGCCTAGGAGACCCTGCTCTCCTCCTCACGATGATGCTATGGGAGCTCGTGATTAAGTGCCTCCAGCTTGCCCAGGGTTCATCCAAGGGCCTGTCCCCCATTTCTTTTCACAGTTTAATATTCTTCTTAAAGGGAGTCTCCAAATCCTATCAACTGCTGCTTCAGGGCTCCCAGAGATTGAGATTTAACATCCGCAGAACTGTCTGCCTTCGGGCTGGGAGACTAGCTGATCCTCACACAGATTACCCATAAACGGAGGCTGGGGAGGCTAAGGGATATCCCAGAGGCAACACAGGGTGAGAATTCATTTCCCCTGCTTCTGCGGGCAGCATTCCTTCCCTGTCTTCCATCTGCTG